>OY986975.1:17824523-17900145 GCA_963920575.1 Narthecium ossifragum | reverse complement strand
AATTTATCGGTATCCCACTATCGATTCTATAGTGTGTGTAATGTACATGGTTTGGGTCATTTATATAAATTAGCGTTCTTAAGTGAAACTTAATGTTTGGTACAAGAACTGGTTAGTAGTTTACACAAATTTGAAGCGAATGAGAGCTTCTAGTCAAAGAGCGTATGATAAACTAGCACTGAAAAGATCACAGCATACTAGGTCGAGAACAGGGTAGAGTAGTTGGGCCCACAAATCCATTACAAAAGAACGGATATCTACCAAACAGGCAAACACCCATCATCACGAAGACAATCGTAGCCTGAACGACTTCCCCATTCAGCTCTCATGTACACGCTCTATATTTTATTTTTACATATTAGTGTCATTTTTTGTGTTTTTTTATATATTAGTAACACTTTTATATAACATGATGAAAATATCCTTTACTTATGTGCAGTTTCTCACTTGTTGCCGTAACTTTCACTCACATGTTACATAGTTTCGCTCATTTGTTACGTAACTTCATTTACTTATTACATAAAAGTCAAAAAGTAGTTCAATACCCTGTAGGTTTCAAGTTTTACAATTTAGTACCACGAAGTTTCAAAATTATCAAAAAATACTCCAATTTACATTAGTAGTGCAGTATAAACCATCATCTGACGTCGTTTCTACATTTTTAACGGCAAACCAATCATTGTGCTCAATTTTGACTGGTATTCGTCTATTTTGACTGGTTTTTGCTGACGTGGGCTTGTTTTCGCTAAAGTGGGGGAAGTGAGAGAGAGATATATACATGAGGGGGGACAGAGAGCACCTGCCGGAGATGGAGATTAGGCGTCCTACGGAGCCGAGGCGGCTTAGATCTGGCGTCCCCCAAGCTCCCACCGAGGTCTCCATCCTCATCGTCACGTGCAGCATGTTCTCCCCCACCCCCCTCCCTCACGTCCCTCCTCGTCCACCACCTCCACCTCCGATCTAACATCAAAACCTTCAACCTCTCCAGTATGGGGTGCAGCGCCGGCGTCATCGATCTCGAGGCGCTCGCAACTTGTCGCCTCCAGCATCCCCAAGGCGACACGGACCTCCTGGAGGGCGCCGACCTTGTCATTCCCGCAATGACATCACACTTTGGGAGCTCAGGGTTGGTGGAGAGGTCGTCGGGGTGGTGATAGGCTAGCGTAGTTGGTAGCGAGCATGGCCGAGGGGTCTTGCAGGTTGCAAGTTCTCTCCTCCCCTCTCTTTCTATCCCTCCTCCCTCTTCCTATGTTTCTCTCTCTCCTCCTTCTTCCTCTGTTTCTCTTCCTATGATTCTCTCCTCTCCAAGTCCAACATCCCCTCCTCCGAGGTCTCCATCCTCATCGTCGCATGCAGCATGTTCTCCTCCCCCACCCCCTCCCTCACGTCCCTCCTCGTCCAGCACCTCAGCCTCCGGTCTAAAATCAAGACCTTCAACCTCTCCGACATGGGGTGCAGCGCCGGCGTCATGGCCATGGATGTCGCCACACACCTCCTTCGTCGCCGCGTCGGCTACGCCTTCATTGTCATCACCGAGAACACCAGCCTCAACTGGTACTTCGGTGACAGCCGCCACATGCTCGTCACCAACTGCATATTTCGCGTCGGCACCGCCGCCGCATTGGTCAACAATGACCCGTCTCGCCGACACGCCGCTAAGATGGAGCTCATGTGCACCCTCCGCACGCACCACGGGGCCGACGGCGCCGTATACAACGTTGTGATCCAGACCGAGGACGAGGAGGGTAACATCGGCATGGCCCTCGCAGCCTCGGGCTTATAGGCGATCCAGTGGTGCCTTAGAGAGACGAAGGCATCCTTCGGGTCTCTGCAGATGTAGACGAGTCTACTGCCGGGCTCGTCGACGACGGAGTGGAGGCCGGCGGCAAGCGAGAGGGAGGATGCCGAGAAGGTGGCGGAGGTGCTGGTGGTCATGTGAAGGTCATGTGACTTGATTACCATCACCCAATGTCACACCGTCAGCCTGTTGAATCCAAAATGACCGGTATAGTAACTTGAAATATTTTTTGATAATTTTGAAACTTCGTGGAACTAAACTGTAGAACTTGGAAACTACAAGATATTGAACTGCGTTTTGGCCTTACATAAATATTTATCTTGGTAATCATATTATGAATGAAGTTACATAATAAGTGAATGAACTTAGGCAAAAAGTGAGGATAATTTCGTTCTATCAAATAAAAGTACCACTAATATGTTGTGAAAGTGACACCATGATGTAATAAACAACATGTAGTGTCACTAATATACAAATTACTCCATATATATTGACATCATGATTTTGGAATACGTACAATGTCAAAGTTAGAACATCTTGATCAATAGTATTTAAAAGCGGAAGCAACCAGGGATTTGGAGCAAGAATTGATTATGCATGGTAGAGCAACTATACTATTTTCCTTTTGATTGGATTTAGAACATTAGCACAGTTGTATTTCAAAAAGAAGATATGGTTGTACTGAATTTGACACCTTTGACATTTTAGTTTGCTATATGTCTTCTGGAACCGACTCCTTAGCTTTCGTTTGGTCCGGGGATAGGTAGGGATAACCCGCTTATCCTCTACTTTATTCTCAAATACCATTTCCTTATCACAAATAATCATTATTTATCTATCATCATTTTTCAAACAATCACTATATGCCCACTCATTATCACCACTTTTTCTAACCCAAAATCTCTTATCTACACTTATTCCCAAACAATCATTACTGATTTATCCCAATTTTTCAATCATTACTCCTTATTATCACTTTTTCTAACCCTAAAATCCTTTATCCCCACTTATCTTCATTTTTCTATTTATTCTCAAAATCCCTAATCCCCACTTATCTTCATTTTTCTATTTATTCTCAAAATCCCTTATCCCCACTTATTCTCACTTTTTCTATCACCAAATCAAACAAAAACTGAAAAAACTGCATTGTGGAGATGGCCAATCCTTCCACGAGATTTACAAATATAAAGTTTCTCATAGACGGTCTTGAAAGAAGGTTGAAAGGAGGATGTGTCCGGTGACATGAGTACTGGAGTCTCTAAGGTCATCCGCGTCAGCTTCTCTATCTAGCCACCCTAAAATACTCGAATATATATGATATGAGTGGTCTATTCGCAATCCTCTCGTATCGAGTCTCTACTACTCCAATTGATCAGAATTGATTCTGATCAGACTTGATTGGCTGAATCTGGCTAGCTTGATCAAGTCTGGCTTAAGTTGGTTCATATCTGGCTAAGCCTGATTGGGATAGGACTTGACCGGGTGAAGTGGGTTGGACTGAATTAGGTTAATTGGCTGAGTCAGGTTGACTTAGTCAACCAGGGAAGCTTTCGAGAAGAAGCTAAGTCGGATCCAAGGGCTGAGGGCCGCCAGAGGTGGATCGCCGACGAGGGGGCTTGACGACTGTCAGGACCTAGGCAGGAAGGGTCGTCGAAGGATGGGAATTCGATCCAACGGAGCGGATTGGCCTGAGGATGGCTAAATCGACGGGATCTAAGATGTGGCCGAAGGTGGGTTTAGAAGAGAAGATGGTCAGGAACGATGGCAAGGGCTTTGGGAGGGAAGTAGAGGGGAAGGGTCGTGGGGAGACGCGGAACGGATCTAATAAATCCGATCTTCCAATGGATGGCTAGAGGCGACGGATCAAGAAGGGGTCGGTGACGGTGAAGCTTGGGGAGGACGTGGATACCGCTGGAGAAGATGAACGGAGGCGGTGAAGGGGAGTTGGATGGAGTCGTGGTGCCAAGGGGAGGAGGATTAGGGACTTGGGTGGCAGCAGGGGCGGCCGAAGAGGTACGACGTGATGGTTGACGGTGAAGCTGGGCTTGGGCACGGGAGAGAAGAGAGGAGGAAGGTGATGACTTGGCCAATGACATGGCGGAGGTGCTGAAGTGACAGAGAGAGAAAGTGACGAGGGCGAGGGTTGAGGGGAATACCGGTAGAGGCAGAGGCGGTGCCGGCTGCGAAAAAGGTGATCGGTGGGGAAGAAGGTGGATTGGTGGACATCAGTTGAAGAGAACTCTTGGGTAAAAGATCTCGGCCTTAGAATAGTCCTCAATGGAGAACTAGAATAATCATAGTTAGAGGATTAAGCCTTCTTAATCCCTGATGGAGGATCAAGCCATGATAATTACTCTATGATAAGCTACTCCTAAACTACTCTCTACTTTATTCATCTACTCAATACTTCATTATTCATGGATACATCATACCTAACTACTGAGGTCCTTTTATAGATGCCTCGACTGAGTCCTAATCCAAGTAGAAAACTCCATTCCTTAATTAGCAAGTAATAAGACTTCCATTCTCAAACTCAATTATCATCTAGATAAGAAGGAATAACAACTTCCTAACTCAACTAGGACTCTTAATTAATTCCTAACAAGCAAATAACAACTAGAACTCAATTAAATATAAAAGACTAATAATAAATCCTAATTAAATATTCTAGTTTGAACTAGTGAAGTCCAAGCCAACTAGGAAAGAGGCTAAATCCGTTTGGGTCCTCTTCTGGGCACGAGCCCAGTTGTTCGAGTCGAATCGACTCGTATCAATATATTACTCTCCTATTTTACAGCTTCGTTATTTGCAACACCCTACATCATCTTCTCTAAACCATTTCATATATCATTAAAGTACTCATTCCCCATCTTTCTTGTCATATTTTATTCTCCATTTATTATTTGACAGTCAGATAATTATAGAATTTGTATTATATTATATAATTAAAATTTGATAATATTTTATATTAAAATATAATATAGAATAAATAATATATACATTTATCTCAATAGTTAGCACATTATAAAATAATATATATTATAAAATAAATAATATACAATCTTTGAGATATATTTGACAATCATATAGTTTTATTAAAATAAATAATATACAACTTGGAGAACATGTAAAGAGAAATAGGCACTTTACTGTTTTTGTTTCTCAATAAAACCCATCATAAAAGATCCGGTATCAATACTTTACATTAAAATATAGGAATATTTACTTTTGGATCCTCTAAAACTTCTTAAATTACAAATGCACCCTTACAATTTTTACCTTCACATATGTACTCCTAAAAATATTAAGAAAATACTAAACATGTCCTTCCGTCAATTTTTACCTTCACATAGGTATCTCAATGTTTTTTTAGGGGTACACATACGTGAAGGTAAAGATTGTATGGTTACATTTGTATTTTAAGAAATTTTGGAGCCCTCAAAAGTAAATGTCCCTAAAATATAATATGCGGAAGTGAATAATGCTTCCTGCATGTGGAGGATCACTGTTCATCTATCCTGTTTTAGGGCGGATGAACAGTTAATGTTTCCCTATTTTTTCTATTTGATGTGGGCTTAAAAGTTAAGGTGATGTTTGGTTTTGGAAAATATTTCCTGTTTTCATTTCCTGTTTTTATTTTCTATTTTCTGTTTTTAGTTTTTGAAAATGAAAATATGAAAACGCGTTTGGTTTGAAATATTAAAAAACTATTTTTTGAAAATAAAAACATAACAATGTGTTTAGAAAATGAAAACGTCATTTTGACGTTTTCATATTTTCTGAAAAACAGTGTTTTTCTTTTTCAGAAAACGTTTTCAAAAGCTGCAAACCAAACGTGATTTCAGATCCATTTTCTATTTTCTTAAAAATGAAAATAGAAAATGGCTAAACCAAAGAGGACCAATATTCCCCTATTTTTTCTCCCGTAATAGAGTTGGGAGTGGTTTGATGGACGTGATGTGTGTGCCGAGCAAGATCTAACGAGAGGAGTTCCAATCTAGGATGCCGGCTGAATTTGGAAGAGCCTCTTGTAGAGCTTTGACCGCAAGTCCCGAAAGCACAACCAAACTCGGATAAGATCAAGTGCATGAAATGACCAAAAAATATCACGTAGGTTTAAAGACATTCCAGTAATTCTACTATGGAATGATTATGTTACATTTTTTCCCTTAATAAAATGTGCCGGCTAGAAATGTTCACGTGGGTGGAATGACAAAAATACCATTCATGTTTAAAGATAAGGGGATTCTAAATACATAATAAATTTTTTCATTCATTCACTGTATAAAAACATGTTCAGTGAGCAACTATTAAATATATAGAATCATATCTAATGATGGACAACGATTGAACTGTTTAATTTAACTTAATTATTGAGATCAAAATTTCGTCGAACTAGCCAATGGAGGACAGACATGTTTTCTATATTTGTATAAAGGCATCTACGCAATTAGATCTTTTTCGAAGGATATATAAAGAAAGAAAGAAAAAAAAAAACTCTTGAATCGATTGGACTCATTAACAAATAGATGCTCCCAAAAAGATTCCATCCAACTACTCCACGATTCTACTTCTACGCCCGTAAACAACAAAGACTCTTTTTGACCGGGATGAATTTTTATCCGTCTTCTTTGGCCATTATTATTTTACATAAAACTACCTCCAGAAACATTAATCGCAAATCCCTGCCTCCAAACTCATGCTTACATATAACTCTCTGGAAAACCTTCTTTAATACTCAGTTATATTTCATCATAAAAAATCACGTAGTATTAAACAAATTTCCGTATTTATTTTAATTACCTCTAAGATGCTTTTCTGACACAATAAATGTGATTATGAAAGTTATAAGGTTTTATATGCAAATTAATCTATTTTTTTAACCGAATACTTCTTTATTATAAAGCTTGCCAAGCCGGGTAGCAGAGTTATTGGAGGAGACAGAGAGAGCGCGCGCGATGGCCAACGCCAGAACCATCGTCGCTCTCCTCTTTCTCGGGGCCTTCTCTCTCATCCCGGTCCTCGACGCCTCCGGCGATCTGGTGGCGCCGGAGACGACGAAACAGAGAGAGTTTGACTACTTTGTTTTGGCCCTCCAATGGCCAGGCACCTACTGCCGGAAGACCAAACATTGCTGCTCCAAGAACGGGTGCTGCCGGTATAATCCTTTTTATGCCCGAATTGTCTTGCTTTATGCTTTCGATTTGTTTGGGTTTTTTTTTTTGGGTGTTTCTTGTGGATTTGTGAATTGGGTTCTTCCTTGTTTCTTGGTTTGGAGTTTTTTTTATGATTGCTGTGTACATTTTGGTATATGAACAATTGGGTCATCTTTATTTGGGATTTCTATGAAGGTCTGATGATATGATGTGTTTTCTTGATTACAAAATAGTATGGCTTCTTTTGCTTTAATTTGTTTGGTTTTTTCTGTTTTTTCTTGTGAATTTGTGAATTGGGTATGTTTAATTTCTATCCAATTTTTTGTCTTTTTTCTATGTTTTTCATCAGGAATCCTTGTTAAGCTTTGCGATAATGACGTTTTTTCAGGGGGTTTTGGCGTTATTTTTTATTATTTTCTAGTGGTAGATATTTAATTTCCTTGGGCATTATTACATGATTGTTTGATGATCTGGATGTTGGATGTGGTTCTTGTGCTTTTCATATATTTCCAATGAAATTTTTTAAAGTGGCTGTGGTTTTATCTGATTGATTGGATTTCTTTGTAATTTGCCATCTTTGATCATTCGAGGTTAATTTGTATGATTTCTTCAGTTTTTTTTTTATCATTAGGACAAATTCTTCAGGCTCCTAATTCTTTGAGTGGGTTTTATTCAAGTTTCTTGAGAGTTTCTGACTTGGCTGCGTTTATTTAATCCGGTGTTCTCTCGATACTGGGATATGGTTTTCTGTTCTTTGTCCCTCCTCTCCTTTGTCTGTCCTTCCTAATTGTGAAACTCTTCAAATGTGTGCTGCTGGTTGATACGGCCTGTGCCCAACCTTACATATAGTGCCAGTAAATTATAAAAATTACAGAGACAATACAAATAATACCCGAAGGGATCCTTGCCGAATTTGATGGCACCTATCGTTTCGGCCAAATAGTGGCACGAAAAGTGCCACCATTATGCTAATCCTTGAGTTAAATATTAAGCATTTGATCAAATTACTCTTCTTCTTTTGTTTTTTGAAATTCTAGGCTGAGTCTTTCTTTAGGTGCTTTATAGGATTTAGTTGGGTGTGGCTTGCTTTTGGACATTTCAGGAAGAATTTCATTAACATTTTCACTTTTGATGTTGTTGTTCATTTCTATCTCTCCCACAATTTCTTGAGAAAGTTACAAATCTTGTATCTCGATGTCTTCTTGTTTACCAGGTAATGTATTTCACTTTTAATTCTTTTAGTTGACATTTCATGCCTGATTATTCGGAGAAAATCTCGTCTTTCTTTCGGTAAGACTTCTATGTGCTAAGTTATAATGGTTTGTATTCTGTCATGGAATAATAAGCAGAACTTCGAAAATTCCATTTCATCTTATCATTGCTTGACAGCAAAAACTTCATCATTGAATTGATGCAATTGCAATCTTTGCGTGTTGACTTGCTCAAAAAAAAGACAGGTCATGAAACTAAGAAATGGTTTTGTACACGAAATTTCGATCAGCTTGCTGCTATTTTGATCTTAGTTCTTAAGTGAATTAGCTATAAAAGATGCCCTGATTCTTCCCTTGATATTTTGCAGCTCTCAAGCATTGACCGAGTTTACAATCCGTAAGTTCACAGTTCAGGGTTTTCTTCTTGTAATTTTCTGCTCTTGATCTTCATCATCTTAGTCTTTTGGAAAGTGTTCAAGCATTCTGTATTTAGGATATTTTTTCCTAGAATGATCTGTGTGATATTCTTGCAAGGTATATGAACCGGTAAAGGTGTTTCTATGTGAAATCTGAGTGCTTTCATAATGAAATCTGTTTCTCTCTGTATTTTGACTCCATGAGAGGAGAAAAGAAAGCATGATAAAAGCTTGCAAGATAAGACTAGATAAATACTATGAAAGTTAAAATGCTGATGAACTCATTTGGCCAACCCCAGTTAGTTGGGAGGACCAATGCATAAGAAGTTTATCTAATTTGATCGATATAAAAGGCACACTGCATATATCCACACAAAAGATCTGATCATTGGATGTACATAATCAAGTTTCATTGGTTGCATGAATATTGGTTTAAGCCATGAGAAAAAACTCGAACTACATTGTTTATTTCATGTCAATCAAATACATCAATCCAAAAAGGTGAATTCAACATGCAAATGGCTGATTTTTTTTCCGGGAAATTGCTGTTTAGTCTAGTTTGTAGAAGTTTTTTGCTTTCTAGTCTTCTTATAAGATCTTGAGTGTTTTAGTCCCTTTTTTGAAAGTTATAAATTTTTTATACCTAAGCTACCCTTCTATTATGGCAGCCACCTTTAACATTAATTATTATGGATTGGGAATGGGTGGATGGCATTAATGCATGCACCCATTCCCAATCCATAAAAGTTATAGTTTTTTGGATCCATTAATGCATGTTTCCTACTTTAATGACTGGATGCATGCATTATTGCAGCAATTAATGGCAAAAAAAAATACTTTAAATTAGAAAAAAATACTTTAAATTAAAAAATTGCTCGAAAAAATGAGAAAAATGGTATAAAATTGTAGAAAAATTGGAATTTTTTTAGGAGCAGCAATTATGCGAAGTAATTATCAATTTTGGTAGTTACTTCTCAAAATACAATTTTTTTGCAAAGTATCTACCAATTTTGGTAGTTACTTCCCAGTTTTGAAGCCGCGAAATGTAGCAGGGGACGCCGGTGGCGGAGCTGGAGCGGACCGGGGACGCCGGTGTCGGGTGGAGGCGGCTGGAGGTGAAGTAACTACCAAAATTGATAGTTACTTCCCAGTTTTTGGAGGCGGCTGGAGGTAGGAAGTAACTACCAAAATTGGTAGTTACTCCCCAGTTTTGGAGGTGGCTGGAGGTGACTGGAGTTGGTTTTATGGGAAGTAACTACCAAAATTGGTAGTTACTTCCCAATTTTGGAAGCGACTGGAGGTGGCTGGAGTTGGTTTTATGGGAAGTAACTACCAAAATTGATAGTTACTTCCCAGCTTTTGGAGGCGACTGAAGGTGGCTGGAGTCGGTTTTATGGGAAGTAACTACCAAAATTTGTAGTTACTTCCCAGTTTTTGGAGGTGACTGGAGGTGACTGGAGGCGGCTGGAGGTGAAGTAACTATAATTTAGGCGAAATTGGTAGTTACTTCACAGTTTTTGAGCCGGGGATTGTGGCGGGGGATGCCGGTGGTGGAGCTGGAGCGTACCCGGGGACGCCGGTGGCGGCTGGAGGATCTGGACCCAGGGGGGTTGGAGCACGCCGGGGGAGGGTGGGGGGTGGAGCACGCCGGGGTGGGGGGTGGGGGGTGACGCCGGGGACGGGGTTGGGGGGTGACGCCGGGGACGGGGTGGGTCACGTGGGTGGGGGTGGGGGGGTTTGAGGGGTATTTTGGTCCTATAATCTAGATAGGGTACTAAAATGCTTAAACCATTTGTTAGGAGACTAAATGACAAGTTCCTATCACCTAGAAGACTATTTGACAAATCCCCCTTTTTTTTCTTTGAACTGGCAGTCCTTTACTCCTTGTTCACAATTTTTGATCCACAACAATAGATGCGTCGACTTTCGAGCAATAAAAGATCTATATATTTCTCTCCACAATAAGACTGTGGTAGCTAGCTATTCCATTACCTAAGAGGTGATTGCAAATGTCATGTTACAGATGGGCTCTGGACCGATTACAATGATGGAAGTTGGCCATCATGCTGTGGAGGCTCTAGCTCTGATTTTGATATGAAGAAGGTGCTGCTACAATATTTTGGCATATTGATTCATTAAACATTTTCTTCTTTATGTGCCCACACTGCTAATTTTATCCTTATACAGATCTCATCTTTGATCCCATTGCTTGACAAGTATTGGCCATCTTTAAGCTGTAGCTCTTCCTCTCTTTGTCATGGTGGAAAGGGACCATTTTGGGGACATGAGGTAAAAACAAATTTTTAGCTGTGTTTACCTATTCTGTAGTTTTCACTTTATGTAACTAATGCACTTCTTTATGCTTGTGGCTCATGTGCTGATTACCAATTGGATCCTGCAGTGGGGTAATATATCTCAAACTTTCTCATGGGATGCTTATTGATACTAGTTCTTCCTTCTTTATGTTTTGTTTCTGACCAAATCTTTATATTCCAAATGAAGGAAATTGAAGTAGGTAATTTGTGTATTTCCATATTTGTGTTTCAAAGCAAACAAATTGGATGATTGTAGAGATCCTTTGTGTCTAACTCCAACTAGATAAATCAAAACCACTCAAGTAAGCTAAAAACGTTTACAAGCCCTGTTACTTAGAGGTTAACTGGATGGTGGCTTATGTGTAATAAACCACCAAATTAAGATCCTGTAATCCACTCTTCTGTGTTGCATGGGAATCTAAAAATAGTTTGGTAGGTTATGTTCTCAAAAGTTTACTGGGAATGACGAATAAGAAAATCTCTATTGTTAGATACTACATACAAAGAATTATGGAGCATTATCGCATAATCGTGCTAGTTTGATGAAAATCCTAGGGCCTAGGGCACAGACATGGTATGATGACAGATTCAGCAAATGGCCTATTGGTGCTTTCTGCTGTCTTTTGCTCGTGCCTAAACTCTGGGAGCACTCTTTGAAACAGTCTAGGGAAAAAATCATACTAGGTTTCAGTTGGAATCTTTGAGTGGCATACAAAGTCAGTTACTATTCCATTATCATGTTTCTATCTGCATTTTCATCCAATGGATCATTTATTCCTGATTTTTGGTTCTGTTGCTTGCAGAAAAGCATGGAACATGCTCCTATCCAGTTATAAAAGATGAATACAGTTACTTCAACAAGACCCTAGAGTTGTACTCTAAATACAACATAACGGTTAGTATTACATGTACAATCTTTAAACTCATGTCGACATTAAAAAACTAGTTACTTCTCGCACAAAACTTGAAGAAATTGGTTGGGATCAATATGCAGTTGGCACCGGTTACATGTTTTCTGTAAAGCATGGGCTACTGAAATCAAGTTGTCTTTAGGGATAAGCTTATTAGTGACTAATCACTATCGATAATTTTTCTACTTTTTTTTATATTCCGTCTTTATGGTTCACTTTTGTATCAGCACATAGCAATATAAATAACTTTATCGATATCAAAACATAGGATTGAAATTCAAAAAGAAAATCATATTTTTGTTTGATTTAGTTTCTACATGTTGAAATAAACCTCCATGGATCTTTAGGACTACATTGATCTTAAGATAATCAGTTTCATGAATCGTCCTAAAACCTACTAAATAAGACACAGGAAGAGTGTCCCAATTCCACTAGTCTTTGCTCTGCTGAGTTTGGACTACATTCCCATTTATACTGCATGTTGATTGTTTCTGTGTCTAACAGTTGATTCTGAACGGAAGCTATTTGTTGATAAGGATTATGGAAGAAGGAGAAGAGTATTGCAGTTGGCTATGAAGCTGACATCAACCACCTAGTTAAACTGTCTGAATTTTTATGTTTAGGGCAATATTAAGATTTGGCCTACTTTAAGGTTTAAATGTTAGTTGGCAAGCAGGATTGCTAAGTTTGGACACTGTGTGTGATCATGTAACCATGATTAGTTATCTAAACCTCCCTGAACTATATAGACTCTAGACAAGGAGGACAGATGAAATGTTTTTGCTATCAAAATTGCAGTTCTGTCACGGAGACATGGCTTGAAAGACAGACGAGGTGCATTCTTTCAGAAAGCAATAGGGGCTTTGGTTAAGATAGGAAAATGTAGCAGCCAGGACGAACAAATAAGACCATCTATTTCTCTCGGTGTTCTTTACCTTCATCCACAGTACTCAGATGTTTATGCCAACGTTATCTTTTCCTTTGATTTCATTATTTTTTGAAGAATTCGAAAGGTATAGGGATTTTATTGTCACAATCAATGCAATATATACATATGAGACTTAGGTATCATACATGTTTTTGCTGCCATGTGTGTAATGCATGAAGATTGGAAACTTAAAAGTAGGAAACACTTGCCTTCATCCATGCTTTGTTTGGTTTGTGTTGTTTGCAGAGAATTTTGGAGAGTGCAGGTATTCAAGCCTCAAATGGTGAGAGTTATCCAGTCAAAGACATCATTGCCACTATCAAAAAAGCTGTAGGGACTACACCTTCTTTGGATTGTAAACATGATGCGCTGGAGGAACTACATTTATGCTTCTACAAGGATTTCACGGTCAGCCCTAACTTTCTCATTTCCATATCCTTGTAATATACGATTAATTACAGCTAATATAATTTAAAATTTGCCATCAAAATCTAGTTTTAACTAATGCTAAATTTCTGTTTCAGCCTCGTGATTGTGACCTTAAATCCAGTATTTTACCGGGATCGTCCATCTTGAAGAGCTCATGTCACAGAACTGTTAGCTTACCGACATACGCACCAATTGGTGAGGCTTTCTTTTCCCTTTTGCTCTCTCCTATATACGTGAACTACATGGGGCCCCGTGCCACCGTGCCACCGTGCCACCCAACCAATAGTTATAGTTAACTTAGGATAAAGCTACTCCATGTAGAAGTTAACTTGTAATCACGTAGGATAAAGCTAACCACGTACCATAAAGCTAATTCATTCCCTTAATTTGCAGGGCTTGGGGATGAAAATGATGCACTGAATTCGTTAGCTGACGAATAAGTTTGTAATCCTTCTACAAAGGAATATGCCTACAGAAACCCTTCTGTGGGGTTCAATTATGTAAAAATGGTACTGACATCACTAGATGCTGTGATACACGAAATATGTGTATAAATCAGGTTATGTCGTACTTATAAGAACAGAAATAAGAGGAATTGCGGGTTCTTATGAACAATGCTTTTACCAGTATATGTCAATCACTACAAGTTTAAATTTTCATGTTGGTTTACAATGCAACATACTCAGATTCACAGCTTCATATATATATCAGGAAATGCACAGTTAGTCAAAGACATTGGTTTCATTTAGAAAATGCTGTAATCTTATATATGTTGAAGCTTGCATATGTGCTGAAAAGATAAATACCTGATATTTTGCCCCAAGGATCCCCTTTGCCAACTGCCACTGGGAAACTGGGAGTACAGGCTGAAGGTTGTATCAAGTTCATTCCAGGATTTTGGAAAACAGGGCATTGCTAATAGGTTATGAACTGTAAATTAGAGCTCGTTATTGCAAACAAATGTTTGCAATCTGTGTAACTTAGACGAAGATTCTCCAAGACAGCTAGCTGGAGAAGAACTGAGATATCCTGGCCACTAGATAACATTCCATATAGGAACATTGAAGAGAACATAACAGTTTTAAAACATGGTATGATGAGATAAATTGAGAGGCCAGAAGCTCTGGAGCATCCAAGATGGGCATTGAGTCCCTTAAGTTTTGTGAAATTACATGATTCAGAGCAAGTGAAAGAACATAAGAAATCTAACAACACCCAATTTAGGCAACTGTTTGCGTCAGGAATCAGATAAGCCACCTGAGTCCATCTAAGAATTTATTTCTGATATCAGATAAGAGACCAATAGAATTCAGCAATGCACCTAGCAATCAGATGAAGCCAGATACACCAGAATCACCGGATACGATCTATACTCCCCAGCCGGCTCAAGCTCACTACTTATGTGACTAAGGTCACTTAGCTTCTTTAGTAGGGCTTGCCAAAGAATCCCTCCAGGAACCCCGGGAAGAGAAAGAAGCAGATACAGTCAAATTGCAGCGAATTTTTAGTAACCGGATCTTGCATACTTTTTCAAGAGAACCTGTTCATTTGTAGGCACGAAATGATGTTCTATAAATGCCTATGGATGTCAAATAAGCAACGGCCTTGGCTTGCTTGGCACCATTTTTGGAATTCCTTGAGAAGTGACATGTGTTACTCCTGCTGGTTACTACATTTTCTGGTTTCTCGCAATGCATATCTTCATGCTATTCGAAATTCTAACTCTCTGGTAATGACAGCGCCTGAAAGGAGAAAAATGAGAACAAACTGCATCGAGTTCAAGATGAGTTATGGTGCTTTCTAAGATCCCATGAAAATAGACAACTGAGCAGGAAATGAGTAGACAAGTTTTGTCGAGTCTAAATTGACATAAAAAGAAACACCAAGGCATGAGAGCGGCAATCACAGATAATAATTTCTTGTAAATGCAAGAAAAGTACCTATTAAAATGATCGCTCAAAATGGAGCAACTGCTGAACTATCAATCCATGAAGGTCTCTTCGCATTATAGTAGAAGTGAGCAATCATATGCACCAACTCATCTGCTGTTCTTATCTCTGCAAACGGATGAAGGGATAAGTTAAAATCCATCTGGAATTCAGCTGCGGAAGTTTTAATCTACAAAAGCAAAGTCTCTTACCTTTCTCCCTATACACTATTTTGTTTCCTCTTAGGAATAAAATTTGAGGACATTCTTTTACTTTAAGAGCATAAGCCAGGTCTCTTTCAATATTGATATCAATCTTGACCGTCTGCCACAGAGTTCAAGGCACCATCGAGTCCCAAAAAAAAGGAGAAAGTTAGATCTCTCTCTCTTTTGTTGACACACTTAGAAAGAATTCATCACTATAAGTATCATAATCAAATAAGGCATTTAGAAAGCGAGACAAATACCCTTGGAGGTAACCGATCTTTAGCACTCCAATACACCTTCGCTGCTTTCTCCAGCTCCTTCAAAAGCTTCCAATTATCAGCTGCCCTGTTCAGAACATGAGTAGAAATTCAATTAACAAGCATCTTGAAAGTAAATTTCCTTTCCATAAGCTCCCATGAAGCTGACTCTATGAGCCCTATCTTTCTTCCTATGAAGGACCAAAGCAGAAAACTACAGAGCGAGGCATATAAGACTTGATTTGTCATAGTCAAGGTCCAGCTTGTATAAGCGAGCATGATAAGACTTAAGCACAACCTTAATCAGTTGCTGATACCTGAAAACTATTCTTCTAAGAATCTTTGTTCAGTTTGAGTACGAAATAAAGCACTCCAGCTGACTAGGGCAGTTCAACTCTATTTAAGATAGATTCCACCCATGCTAGTATCAATTAGAACACTGAGAAAGCAGGCAATCCAAATAACCGGAAGAACTTTGGCTTTTCTGTCAAATTCCAAGTTTCACATTGTAAACACTATAAAGTCCTGACATCAGATTTTCTAATCACATGACGTTGATAAGTGGTCTCAATATAATACCACAAAATCCAATGCTAAACTTAAACCTAGAGTTGTCATAGAGCTGAGATGTGACGGAACTGGGGGGAAAAAGGTTCGAAAGAGATGACCAAGAGGCATGCCACTTCTTAGGAATTTAAACGTGAGATGGTGAGATGAGTTGAAAAGGCTTGGATAAGTAACACCAGCTGCTCTCGAGTAATGAAAGCCTTGACTATCCAAACAACAGCAAAACTATCTTTTCTACCAAGAATCATAGAAATTCAACGGCAAGCTTTAAAGCCTCTAGTTTATCTCATACCATATACCTCATCAATATTCATACATGGCCTATCCAACAAGTACCTTGATCAGCAATTTTTCTCAAAATAAAGACGCACAACAAATCCACATAACCAAAGAAAACATATATTCATCTTGACGGCATTTAACACTTCTCCACCGGCTTATGAATCTTATTCCTATACATTATACATAAATCAGAACATCTCAAAGTTCCTGCTCTCCAATACTATTTTTTACTTGCTAAGCTAACATAAACATCCTAATTTCATTGCCATTGGGTATTATCAAGC
This sequence comes from Narthecium ossifragum, assembly GCA_963920575.1. Classification (NCBI taxonomy): domain Eukaryota; kingdom Viridiplantae; phylum Streptophyta; class Magnoliopsida; order Dioscoreales; family Nartheciaceae; genus Narthecium; species Narthecium ossifragum. Next base: position 17,883,457 of record OY986975.1, on the reverse strand, counting down.
ACACGAACTGATCAAATGAATAGTAAAAAACCAATCTGGTACCTCTTATAGCGCTCGAAGACGAGAACCACAAGGGGGCTCGGGTGGAAAGCGAAGCTCTCCCACTCCAAGCAATTGATCTCCTTCACCCATCCCTCCTCCAACTCCCCCTCCCAATCGACCTCCACCCCGTCCACCACAACGTTCCTGATCGGATGCCTATCGAAGTACTCCGACGCTCGAATCCCCCACCCCACCTCCGCGTCCAGAGGCCAATCCACGTCCTCCTCCTCAAGCACCTCCTCCCTCCCCCCCTCCTCCTCCTCCTCGACCTCAGCACTCTCCTTCAACACCTCCTCCTTCCCCTCAAGCACCTCCCCGCTCTTCCTCCTTATCTCCGCGAAGGTCCGCTCGAGGGAGCCACGGACGAAATCCTCCACCGCAGCCGCCTCGCTCCGCCGCCCACGCCGCGGCCGCCGCGGTATCGTCTCCGGGGAAGCGTCGGCGGCAGCGGAGGGCGGCTTGGCCGGTTCCTTCTTCGGCTTGGCGCGGCGGGGTTTAGGATCGGGTTTGGCGCTCCCGCCGGAGTTATCGCTTGTGGCGGCGGCGGATACGGTGAAAAGGAGGGGCTTTGGACTGGACCGGTGGCGGTGGGGTTTTAGAGTTAGATGGCAGTGGAAGAAGGGTTTAGAGACGAGAAGCGTAGACATGATCCTTTCCTTCCTCTCCAACTGAGAAGGATTGCCAACGGTCACTAAATTATGGCTTAATAATGTCCTTTTATATGCAACCGGCACTTCTCCGTTAATAGTTAAGTTAAGGTCATATAGAATCAGGACCTAAGTAAATATTTTCTTTAAATTAGAGGATTGAGTTGACACGATTTAAATTTAAAGACATGAAATTTAAACCCAAATTTAAGGATAATATAATGTATTTAATACTATATATTAAGTGATTAAACTAGCTTAGAGCAGCATTAGAACCCCTGACTCCAGCAATTTGCTTCTTTAATTCAATATAGCCCATAATTAACATATAACTCTACTTGCTTTAATTTTATCTTAATCAAGAAATCATTTTTTTTGGCTTTCCGATCATATTTATTTTGCAGTTATAAACCGAAGCAAGATTGGGAATTTTAAAAGGTGTTAAATTTTAATTAAGTCTCTTTTACCACTCTTTGATCAAAACAGCGCAAAACTGAGAAGCCTCACCACATTGACTTTAATTAAGTCTCCAATACATGAAATTCTGACAATAGAAAAAATATAGCAAGAACAAAATCTCCAGCCAAATCGAAAGTTCTTCCATTCATAGGACCGGTCAGTTGACCGGCTTCCCTTTCCCTTTTTCCCGCATTTTCGCAACAGCTTCTTTCATGGCTTCCTTCCTCTTCTTGCTGGCAAGAACTTTGGCGACCACGCCACTCATATTGGGGTCTTTCTTCTCCTGCGGCGGTGGAGGCGGAGCCCTCCTCGCCGCCGCAATCACGCCCTGAGGACCCACTGACAGTCCGATAGCAGCGCTCATCAAACCATATGCTAACATCCTGAACCCAAGAATTTCGTCAATTATTCCCTTCAGAGAGCCAAGAGAAACACTTATCCAAAAGCACCAGAATGTGTATCACTTAAAAGCATACCTTCTGCTAGTGTTTGCATCGCCTGGAAGGGCTTCAGCATGTCCTTCCTTAGATGAAGATTTGAAAACTTTCTTGCCATCTCTGGATGAAACACGAATTGTGACAGAAGGTGGAGCAATGAAATGGGACATCCTGTGATAGTCTTGGATGGACCCTGATGGGATGTCTGGTTGCAATCCTCCTTTTAACTTCACTCCTGCCTGCATGGATATTGTTGAGGTCCACCTGGGAAAGTATAAGCCCTCCATTGGCTCACTGAAGATAAGGTGCTAAGAAGATGAGATATGCAGATGTGCATCAACTAGACAACTAGCACTTTTCCATGGAATATACCCATCACATAAACTGGGTACCCAATTTAGAGATCAATGAAACAATCTCCAGACAAGTGAATATATTGAGATTACCAAAGAACCCCAAAAGCCAATTGGCCATGGTTTTGTAATGCATAGCAGAGGGTTTCAGACCCAACTCCCTTGAACAAAGTAAATAATGGCAGTGAAGACAGAACTGAGTTAATGTCAGAACCTAAAAATTAAAAGATTGCCATAAAACTTCAAACAAAATTCAGCAAAACTGGTAACAGAACGCTTAAATGAGTTAACATCTCAAATTTGACTCGAATGGAAGGCCTAAAACGAACACTAGTCTTATAAACCCACAAAGGTAATAAAGGTTCAAACACAACTGGCTTGGAGGATGCCATAGAAAGACTAATTATCCATTTAAGACTGAAGTTGTGCACAGCTACACATTCACTCGTCATCATCGTCCTCGTCATCATCGTCATCACCCCCAGCTGCTGAGTTGAGAGCATTCAATCGTTCAATAAGCTTAGCCTTCCTCTCCTCATAAGTAAGCTTCTTCAAGTTGTATCTGCAAGGAAAGCCCATTCCAGTAAATCAATTGGAATATAAACCAATTCCCCCCAAGAGTGGGGTGCTCTATAATCCCAGGTTAATAACACAAGGGGAGCTTGTACCTCTTATGCTCCTTCGGAGTTTCCTTGGCGGACTTGACTATTGTTGGATCAGCACGAATGGCAGCATGGACCTTCTTGTATAGCTCTTCCATGCCATCAGCTTCAATTCCCCTCTTGATGTATTCACTAAAATGTGTCTGGTACTTATCGGGCTCATCCTCCATCAGAGCCTGAACATTGAAAAAGAAAAGGCACAAACGGATCAAGGTCAGTAATATATCTATGGATTCAAATATACGGTTCGAACAAACAAAAAAAATTTACTAGATCATGGGCTGATCCATGAGAATGTAAGTAGTAAATAATTAACAAAAAGCATGTTCAACGTTGAAATATCAGCTATTCTACTTCCACCACATTCATAACCGATGCTTTATGCAAATTCATTCTAATTAGAATCAATTGCAGCCAGAGGTAGACAAGAACTGTAAGCTTGTTTCTCAAGAGATAGTTTCACATTGTTTAGTAGGATGAGAAAAATTGGTGGGCTTACACTCCTAGACACAAAAAGATAGAAAGCAGGATACAAATTGAAGACTCACCCTCATGTAAGAAGCAACATGGCCACCAAAGACATACTTCCTGTGGACATCGGCATCAAGTTGCTTATCATCTTTCTTAAAACCAGCGAATCTCTTATCGCTATGTGGTATATCTAGACCACCATCTAATGCTCCCTGCAATCATGACAGATGAGGTTAATAGAAATTAACCACACCAATACAACACTATAAAGCAAGCAAAAATTGGAATCGAACACTGTGCGGCAAATAACGTATATTGATCCTCTTTTATTTACTTAAACCTTCAAGGCTATATCCACATAGCTAATGAGACAGACCATAATCTAACAAAATGAACGCATGTGCACATTGTACTAAGGGGCAGAAGAGCAAGTTGACCATCCCAGAGAAGCTTTGATGGATGTGCAGAAACCAAATAGTCTACCCTCAGACAAATATCCTATGCAACATTAATGTCAAGAGTTCGACAGAGAAGACTTCTTTTCATATGTGATATTGATTAAAAAAAACTAGGAATTACACATAAACTCTAATACATGCAAGCCCCATCATATCAAGGAGAAATGTAAGAACTTGAGAGATTCACCAACTTTTATCATCACAGGCCTTGGTTATATTCAAGAAAGTTGACCGAAAAAGTTAGAGGACTGCATGCTTTCTGTGAGATGAATCCACCCTCAGAATACTCTAGATGTCAAACCTCTCATAGAAGGCTATAGCTCAATCTTTGTAGAAGATGTTAATCTGTGGAACACATAATGCATGTCCTGAATGTTGTTTTCTTATTACCAACTAGATGAATTCTTTACTAGTCGCCTACCATGTGAACAGTAGTAAAAAAAAGAATACGCTGATATCATTATCGTCCTCGTTGAACTGATACTCCTACTACTCACAAGTTAGTGATCATATTCTCAAAACGCCAAGGTAGCTCAACGAATGCAGAATAACCCAATAACCAGATTGCAGAAACCAGTGCACAGCGCTAGTATCATAAGTTTACACAACACTGATGGTAATGGATATAGTGTGAACCTTAAGAGCACCAAATACGCGATTTCCTGTTGTAGTTCTAATAAGACCAACATCGAGGAGTGCACGGAAAGGCCTCCTGCTCTCTGCTGGTTCCACAGAATAGTCTTCACCAGAGGCCTAAACAATGGCACGTCATAATGTCAAACCAAGAATTGCAAGATATCTAGAGAACTACATAAAAACACTTAAACAGCCATACCTCCACATTGCCCTCATATTCCTCGTCCATTTCAAGCGTCTTAAGCACACGGCGAGCCAAGAGAAGCCCAGTACAATAGGCTAGTATTTATTTAGAAAGCTGTCAGATTGCTGGATAACCTCTCACATAAACTCCTCAAAGAATCTAGAAAGTCCGGATACTTTACCTGCAGCATAATTGGTAAGGCCAACTTCAAGTCCATAACGTGGTAACTCATGTGAATAAGCTGCTGCAAGGACAATATCACCAGCAATAGTTGCAGATGTTATCTGCGCAACAATATCCTTGTTTGTCTAATCACAAGGCTCGTCAAGGATTATCAGATATGCTGAGCATCATTATCACTTCAATCACAGACTTAGAAAATTTAAGCATTGGCGCAGAAAAGGAAAAGATGAAATAAAGCAACCAAGGTGAAGAAGAAATTATTCAAGGATACAAATCGAACAACAAATCGGTACTTCGGAGTGTTATACTTATTCTTGTCCTGATTAATGAGCCGGATCCTTGCACGGTAATCAGTCTTTCCATCTAAAACCCAAAAATTTGTTAAGACATAAACTAACAAAACAGATCTAGCAAACATAGCAGGCCTAATGAGTGTAGGAATAACTAAACTTACCTCTCCTTCTCTTAAACTTCACCTGGAAACGCTTGAAATAAGCCCTAGACTTCTGGGCTTTGAAAAAGACCTGAAAGAAGCAATTTAGTCATGTCATTGAACTAAACAGCTGATGGTGATCATATACAGTTTATGAGACCAAAATAAAGCAATATGAAATGACAGAAAATGGATTCACAGACATCAAAGCAACAACCTGAGAAACAACAGTCATCGCCACAACAGGTAATGCGTACAGGCACAAACGCAAAACAAGAAGGCAAACAAGTTTAAGACGTCAAGTGAAGGCAACAATGCATGCAACTTCTACTTGCTCAACTCCTTTGTTGTTCAGCATCTTGGACTTTTCAGCCCTAAAAATAGTTACGAACATATCATCAATTCCTAAAGAACTACAAGTTTTGGCTTGCGAAAAACCCAAAGTCTCCGGAAACCATTTAACAGCAGATACACCAATCACTTTGCTGAGAAAGAGCAGGTCAGCCCTTTCTATAAGGACCTCCCAGATCTACCTAGTAGGATGCAACAATGGGCATGCGCCACTGATTTGAAAAAATCCTTTTTTGCAATCTTAATTATCAGCGGTTATGATCATAGACAATATCAAGAACACAAAAAAGACTATTTGCTGATCAAACATAGCGTATGATGATGTGGTCTTCGACCTCTCCCATCTTCAACAGACTTGATGTTCTCCATAAAATGCAGCATAGAACTTAATAGAAGTATCAGCTACATCTATGCAAACGCGTCGCCAATGAAAAAACCGTAGCATCTAGAGTGACCGAATCACGTAAAACGCTCCAAATCGGAAGGAATTAGTAGTAGAAATCATATAAATGGATCTCAGGACAAATCCATAGACGGAGAAATCTAGCACGCAAGGATGTCGCCAGGATGTCCGGGGAAAACTCGAAGAAATCTAGCACGCAAGGATGTCGCAACCAGAGACGAGCAGATCGAAACGAAAAACCGGAAAGACTAAGAAATCCAGAACAGAGAGGCTTTAGATCGGGCTTTACCATGGCTGCGGATGCTGGGGTAGCTCTCTCTCGCCCTTCGCGGCGACGGAGAAGAGAGACGAAGGGGGTTTTAAGGAGGCGGGTGTCGATTGGTTTATAAAACCCTAATGTTGGAAATCGACGGACGTGGATCCTTTGAAGGATCTGACGGTTCGGATAGATGCCGGGTCATTTCGGCCCTGGAAGGCTGGAAGGGGATTTTGCGTATATCCCCTCAAAATATGATTAATCGATGAAATAACCTTATAAAATCATAAATTACAAAAACAAATCTTTAGAAAACTCATGTTTTGTAAGTACAACATTTGACCATCTTGAATGAACTTCAGATGACCGAATTTTCTCAGACCTTCTAAAATACATAAATTTTTTAACTTCAAAAACAAACTTTAAAAGAAATATATATTATTAAAAAAGAAACATAGCACTGTAATTCATCAAATAGAAAAATCATTTTGTCACGCCAAATATAATCTAGTAATCTCAGTACAATTTAACAAAATACTCTACTAGATTCAAATGAAAATAAAAAACTTACAAAAAAACAAATCTGTTGTTACTGAAAAATCACCCTCCTTGTATTCTTGGCCGTAAAAGTTTCAACCAAACTTGTGTAGTCAGGTTTGTCAGTCAATTTTTTTTCAATCTAGAAAATAGCTAAATTGTTCAGCCTTTCATGTGACATAGTTGATCGAAAGTAAGATTTGATCAACTTCAGTTTTGAGAAACTTCTCTCGAAAGATACAACAATAACTTGTATGGTTAGCAAGATTTTATAAGCAATCCAAGCATTCGGGTAACAACCATAAAAAAAATTGAAAAAAAAAGATGTCACAGCATATGGAGTACTTCATCGCACACCGGAGTAAGAAATTCCAAATAAATTCGAGTTCGAACTAGAAACAACACGGTGCGAATAAATCTATATGCAAATAACTCAATTTTAAAGCACAATCAAAGAACAATATAAGTAAATGGAATGAATACCTCGACGGGGGTCACCGAGGAGCGAGGAGCGAGAGCGAGTATGCGATGGCCATGGGGTGTGAGAGATGAACGATCATTTGTTTTGTTTTGCTATGTTATATATATATATATATATATATATATATATATATATATATATATATATATAACATGTTAAGATCAGCTTTTATAAGTCACAATCTGACTCATGTATTTTATCAAATGTGAGAGCTGAGTCATCGAGAGAGGAGGAGAGATACGTGGCAGTTGAGTCATAAAGAGGAGGAGAGAGGGGCAGTGGGGGTGGGTGGTTATACGTGTCAGGTGGCACGTGGTCCACCTAGTTATAATATAAGATCTTGTGCATTCTATCAAGCACAAAAGAATGTTGATGCAAGTTATATCCTAATATATCATGCGATCGAGATGAAACCACATGTAAGTAGCAGAAGGTGGTGGTTAGTGGGTGATTAGGTGACAGAGAGGAGTATGGGGTGGTGGTTATCCATGTCATGTGGCATGGGGGCCCATCTAATGAATATATATATATATATATATATATTTAAAACTTAAGAAAAATTTTTCCCAGGCCCCCAAGAATTGTGGGCCCAAGGCATAGGCCTTCTAGACCTTGCCTTAGGGGCGACCCTGTCTGACATCATCTATTTTCTCACACGTGGTAGCAGAGTCATAGAAAGAGGAGGAGAGAGGGGGACACGTGACAGCTGAGTCATAGAAAGGGGAGGAGAGAGAGGGTAGTGTGGGTGGGTGGTTAGAGGGCAATGAGAGTGGGTGGTTAGGGGTAATGGGGGTGAGTGGTTACCCGTGGCAAGTGGCACAATGCCCACTTAATACTATATAAAATAAAGTGGGTTATGACGTGGCATGTGAGTCATAACCCATTTCACACACACACATACATATATAGGGAAATTTTCCTAAGGGAACTGGTTCCCTAAGTGTTGTGTAGAGAACCATGATCCTGGCCGTCCGATCCCATCAGACGGTCCTGAAATTCTTGGGACTTAACCCCCCAACCCGCCCTCCCTCCCAATCCAGTCGATCGCGACCCGAGCCCTAAGCGCTAAGCGCTGTCGCCGTCCTCCCTTCTTTGCGCCTCCCTTCTTCGCCATCGTGCCGCCCCATCCTCCCTTCTTCGCCATCACGCCTCTCTTCTACGCCATCGCGCAGTCCCGTCCTCCCTTCTTCGCCATCACGCCTTTCTTCTACGCCATCACGCCTCTTTTCTTTCACACACACACATATATATTATTATATAAGATCCAGTGCATCCTATCAGACTGATAGAGATGCACGATCCAAGTTAAATCCAAATATATCAGACGATCAAAATAAAACCACGTAGAAAGAGTAGTGGAAGGTAATGATTAGCGGATGGTTAGGAGAGAGAGAGGAGTATGGGGCTAGTGGTTATCCGTGTCACGGGGCCCACCTAGTATCATACAAAGTAAGGTGGGTTATAACATGGCATTTGAGTCATAACCCAGAAAGAAAGAGGGGTGTTTTACCCGTGCACGGGCCCACCTAGTATGTGTGTGTGTATATACACACACGCTAATGGGGATTTTGTGTATATTCGCTCAAGATATGCTTAATTGATCAAATAACCTTGTAAAATCATAAATTACAAATATCTTTAGAAAACTCATATTTTGTACGTATAAAGTTTGACCGTCTTGATTTTACACTATATGACCAATACCGAAGATCTTTTCACACACACATATATACACACTAATGGGCCCCCTACCAGGTTAAATGCCACATGGCAGGGTAACCACCCACTACCACTCCTCTCTCCCCTCCTACAGTAACTCTCCACTAACTTTCCCCCTCCCCTACTATTCCACCCTCCATATAAGTTGAAGAGAAGTGATTAGGGTACATGCCACGTAGACATGTGCATCATACATGGCCACTTTTAACGTTCCATATCCACTCACATCCACTGATCCTCATCACGTAAGCCAATAATACATGGCCACGTAAGCCATGTGCAGTGTACATGGTTGAAAAGGCATGTACACAAATCTTTTTTCTAAGTTGAATGTAGGATAACCTCCTTTATGTAGGCTCCACTTAGAACTCCATGTAGGACATTATAACTATCCGAATATAATATATAAGCCAAAATACATTTTAATACCCTGTAGTTTCAGGTATTATCATTCTACTACCCTCATCTTTGAAAATCACATAAAAATACCCTATAGTTTCAAAACCTGGCAATTTAGTCCTCGCCTTCAAACGACGTTAGACTTACTCCTGGAAAACCGGTCACGTGACATGCACGTGACCGGTTTTCACCCGTTCCCGCGATCTTTTCATCGCTTCCTAACGGTGATAACCCCGTGAGTTAGGGCTTTCACCCCTTGTCCACGTCGGAGCAAAATCCGACGAATCCATCGGACTAACGCCATCGACGAGGCCTGAGGACGTCAGGTAAGGACCCCTCTGCTATTTCCCTCTGCTATGAGGGTTCTTCTCGTCTTGGATGTCCTCCCCCATGTAAAAATCGAAGTTTTTTTATAGTGATGGTCCCCTCCCCCATGCCCTAAGGTTTTTTATAGTGATGGTCCCTACCTTTGTCTCCATGTTTCCCGGACATTACTGATGTTTTTATGGCGATGGTCGATGATCCCCGATGGATGAATGGGAATATGCTTTAGTTTCCTTCCTAAGATACCAACTCATGATGTTGCTTGCATATGATGGATTGTTTTTTACTCTCATCTAGCATGATGGGTTATTTGTTACTATCAGATTGCTATAATGTTGCTACATAAATTGCTCTGCACAATGTTGGTACCTAGATTGCCCTATATATATTGCTTTTACAATATTGTTCACACTTAGTGTGCTTTGACTGCTATCTATATGTACTGAGTAGGTCATTATGTTAATGATATATGCTAGCATGTAGATGTATCTATTTGTGTTACTAATTACTGATCCGGTCATTATATTACTAATGCAGTATGAGGATTGAATTCACAATCAGACTCCATCATGGGGGTTGTTTCCAGCACACCCATGTATTTGCTTATAAGGGAAGTGAAGTGGATTTAATAGACAATTGTGATCCTGACACAATGGGGATCATGGAGTTTGATAAAATAATTGACAAACTCAGTTATCCAAACTGTAAGCAGATGTGGTACTTAATGCTAGAGGAAGGGGATTATGAAGATGATGTGGCAAAGGAATGGGTTGATGCTGATCTAACTGAAGATAGGTTGAGACCACTGGTTACTGACAAGCATGTTCTTGACATGGGAGGTTTAGGGTTGAAGTCTGGTTTGATTGATGTATTTATGGAGCACAACATTGATGTGCCAGTGGAAGCTGATGTTGGTTGGATTCATGGAGATGATGGAACTGGGGTGGAAGAGGAGGATGTGGTTGTGGTGGAGGAGGAGGTTGCAGTTGAAAATGAGGGAGTAGCTGGAACTGAGAGGGCTAGAAGAGGAAAAGAAACTGAGAAAGAGGTGGCAGTGCTGCTGGTCAGGATCAGATGGCTATGAAGTTAGGGACCCAGCTGATTCATCTGAGAGATATGTGGTAGACCTAAAAGCATCTAGTTGCAGTTGTAGAGCATGGGATATAAGTGGTCTTCCATGCCCACATACTATTGCTTGCATCAGAAATAACAGGGAGCCTGTTGAGAGGTATGTTAGTCCTTGGTACAAGAAGGAAAAGTACTTGGCATGCTACAACAACTTGGTAAGACCAGTCAATGGTCCAGTGTTGTGGCCTAAAGCAGGTGGGATTCCTATACTACCACCCCCATATAGGAGACAACTTGGGAGGCCAAAGAAACTGAGAAAGAGGCAACATGATGAGCCCTTACATCTCTCAAAGCTTCAGAGGAGGCACACCTCACTTAGGTGTGCGAGATGCTGGGAATGGGGGCATAATAGGAGGAGTTATAAGAAACCTCCTTGCCCTAAGCTCAGTTCAAATCAAGCAGGGGGTGCTAGTGTGGGAAGAGGAAGAGGAAGGGGAGGAGGCACACCTCCTGCTTCTGACGTAGGAGGAGGAAGAGGAGTGAGAAGTGGTGTTGGCAGCAGTGCTGGTCTTCATGTAGGAGTTGGAAAAGGGAGAGGCACAACCCCTAATGCTAGGAGCAGTGCTGGTGGTGGTGTAGGAAGGGGAAGAGGAGTGAGAATGCGTGGTGGTGGTTTGATTCCTGGTGCTGGTGCTGGAAGGGGTAGAGGCATAATTGGTGGCATAAGCATAGGAATGCCTTCATGGATCTATCCAAGGCCTATTGTTCCAATAGATGCTGCATTTACACAACCCAATGTTGTAAGTATTGTTAATTTCATTTCATGAGACATTGATTTGATTACTTGATGCAAATAAGTTAGATAGTGATCACTTTAATTCATTGCAGATGTTGTGTGGCACTCAGCCAAGTCAATTGTTTGGGTCCCAAACAAGTGACTCAGAGAGCAGCCATCAAGCAGGCCCAGATACTGGCAATGTTGTTTGGATGATGGGGGGAGCAAGTGGTCAGCATAAACAATAATGAAGATGGATGTGTTATGCTAGAAATATACTGACTGATGTTTTTTGGGATGTATATTGGATCAATTAAACTTTGGTTGTGTAACATTTTGGATGTGTACTGGATCAATTAAAGGTTGTTGGACTCCAGTGTCAGTTGTGAAGCATTATGCTAGAAAGTGTCAGTTGTGTAACATTATGTTAGAAAGTGTCTATGTGACATTTTGGCTGTGTAATTTTTTTACAATTGTGAATGGTTTACATGTGTGTTATTATGAGAATACTTTTCTTTAATGAAATCATATGAAAACATGTTTTGATTTCAAAGGTGTTGGTTGAATTATACAGTTGCAAAGAATACAGATGCAAACAATATGTATTTGTAGATTGTATTGGTTGATTTCAGTTTCAGTTGTGTTGGTTGAATTTAACACTATACAACTGCAAACAATGTATAGTGTATCTGCAGATTGTAAAAGCAATGGTTTATGGAAGGTTGTAACACCAATGTGTGTATACATATTGTAACACCAATTGCTTGCATGTAACACCAATGTGTATCTGCAGACTGTAACTTGATGTGCATTAGTGTATGACTAATAACTTGATACAAATTGATGCATGAAAAGATAAACTTCATTCAAAGGGACTCTAATATCAACTTCTAACATCACTAATTTGTATATCACTAGTTTGCTATACAAAAGTCTAGACACCATCATAGGAGGGCAATTCCTACAGCCCAGGACATTAACAAGCCAAAAAAGTATGTCCTTGCCCTAACACTTAAGTGTTTTTTTGCAGCTCAAACTTTGCAATTATCCTATCTTTCTCATCCATGCATTTCTTCATGTTCTGCATCTCAACCATAGCCTTTTCCCCCTTACTTGAGATGGAATTCAGCCTAGCCTCCATCTTTTGAAGCTTGTATCTCAAGTCATTGATGACATTTTTACTCCGTTCGGTTGTTTTCTGAGTCAACCCAGTAGAAAACGTCACAGCCACCACGATCCTACCAAAAACAATTTCAACAAAACCAAAGAAATATGATGTAGTTGGAAATTTCAAAACAAATCAAATTGCCTGATGAGTTGCACAACCTACCAATCTCCTCCCTTGATTCCATGGCGTCCACGAGGTCTTCATTACAGCCTTGGATCCACAGTGGCACTCATACTCATCTCCCCTCACGGAGTCATCTCTCCTCACAGAGGAGATGGATCCTCCGGTGAAATAGGAGCTTTTCTGCGACGACGATGACTGCGACATCAAACTGGGCATCGACCAAGTAATGAGACAACCAAAAAGGTGAACCGGGGATGAAATACTATGAGATAGTGTACAATACCAGACGAGAATAGCAAAGGGATGCTTACCTGACGTCCCCAGCCCTCATCGACGACGAAAATCCGGTGGATTCATCAGATTTTGCTTCGGCGTGGTCGTGCGTGACTACCCCTAAAAGCTCTAGGTCACAGGGTTCATAGGCGGTTAAAAGCTTGAGGGAACGGGTGAAAACCGGTCACGTGCGTGTCACGTGACCGGTATTTCATGAGTAAGTCTAACGCCATTTGAAGGCGATGATTAAATTGCTAGGTTTTGAAACTATAGGGTATTTTTATGTGATTTTGAAAGATGAGGGTAGTAGAATGATAATACCTGAAATTACAGAGTATTAAAATGTATTTTGGCCTTATATACATATATCAATCATCCTTATATGAAGCGATGGTTATAAAATAACCCTTACTTTGTCCTACGTGGAACCCTACATGACAGGCTTAGTCCTACGTGGAGCCTACATGGAGGGGGGAGTTAGTGAGAGAGGTGGTTAATGGGGAGGAAGGGGGAAGTTAGTGGGTAACCACTTTGCCAAGTGACAGGGGACCCACTATCATCCTTATATAGAAGCATGGTTATAAATTAACCTTTGATTGTCTTTGCTGGCATCCTAGTGGCACTCTTGTGTCCTACATGTACGCCTACGTGTGATACCCCTTACCATCCTTCTCCCCCACTTTACCATCACGTTCGCCAACCGCCTCTATCTCTCTTAGCCTCTTCTCCTCCGCTCCTCAGATCTCCCCCCACTTCTCCTCCGCTCCTCAGACCTCCCTCGACCCCATGTGCGAGCACGCCGTAGGCACTGAGCCCCCACAACCCACTGTCCACAGAGCCTTCGTGATCCGCCCCTACGGCGGCGTTGAAGCAGTCGATGTTTCGAGGGCGGAGCGGTTCCTTCGATGCCGTTGGTAGGGAGGGGGCGTGGCGCATGACGCTGTGCGGTTCCTCCGTCGACGCTATAGGTCTCCCTAACCTCGCCACTCTTCCCCTCTCCGGCCCCTTGGCCCTTCCGATCATTCACCATGTTTATTTTTATTTAGCCTTTTCCTTTTTCCCGATCGAGAGAGAGAGAGATTGTTATTCACCCTGTTTATAAGGTAAGGTGGGTTATGAGCTATATGATCTACGTACACATGACAGATTGTTATTCAATCGCATACACATATATAGTGTACTACTTGTTGATGGTTACTCCTTATTTAATTGGTTATTAGATGATAGCCGGATGGTTAGGAGAGTGGGGGGAGTAGTAGGGGTGGTAGTTACCTGTGTCAGGTGGCACGGAGGAGCACCTAGTATATATATACATATAGTGATTGTTGAAATCGCTCTGATACTATATTTACAAGAGAAAAAACACAAAAGGAGCATTTGAAGAGGCTCATCTAAGCATTTACTAAAAACCAACTAGTCAAAGAATGTTATACCATGATGAGCATGTTTGAGATTACACGAAACAGAATGCTCTAATAGATCAATCTTATTCTTCCACATATAACCTTCACAGCATGACAGGAAGCCTTCGAAGAGGAATAGCTTGGAGGGTGCCTGCTTCACTGTCCAAAACTGCATTGCATGAAACTTGATACATGGGTCACAAACCTTGTCTGAATTTCCAATCACATTGTTCGGTTGAGGATTTGCAAGAAATTTATGAAGGTTGATTCCAATGATTCTTGGATCCTCGTCAAAAGTGAGGAGAGTTGAACATCAGATTCCTTCATATGCTCTTGAATCACGGTAAACTTAAACCAAACTTTGTTTGATTCTTCACCAACGTGATATTTGTAGTCATATAAATCTGCCAATCCCACCTTAATAGTCATAGATTTTGCGTTGAAAGTATCACTTCGCTGATCACAAATATATCTACCATTGAAAATGTACCATTTGGCCATCTAAGGCCTCTTCTCACTTGCGAATCCACAACAGGTGTTTCCAGAATTTTCCTTATAAAGCATCTCATATCACCTCCAGAGCACCAAACTGATGGGCTACTAGTTAGCATGATACTCTGATACTATATTGATTTTAATAGTAAATAAAAAATTAAGCTGATAGTGAGAGTTTATATATTGCATTATAGTACCCCAAATTGTATTGAGATGGATATGATTTAAAATTAAGATTATTGCTATGATACCATGATAACTTCATCGATCAACTCCAAAACTACAATGCTATATTCATGTTGTGGTCTATAAAGAAACACTAGACACGTTTGTGTTTTGTTTTCAATTGTATGCTATCAATTGATACATGCCTCTCTTATATAGAGGTTGGATTGTAACAAACACCTAAGGAATAGCCTACACTAGATAACTGATTGCAACAAAGTAGAACTGGAATTTAAAATACAAATGTGATATCCACTTAGGAGTTGAGATTCTCATAATCTTGTTGAGAGATTTTCTCTATTCAGTTGTTGACTTAATATCGGACTCTACACGCCCCCACAATCTCAAGGGAAGTTCTTGAATTTTGAGATTGGATCGTAGCATTTGAAACCGTGCATTTGATAAGGGCTTCGTCAAGAGGTCTGTAATCTGGTCTTTACTTGATAAGAAGCGAACCTGAAGTTTCTTCTTCATGACACAGTCTCTCACAAAAATGAAAATCTATCTCAATATGTTTGGTTCTAGCATGGAATACTGGATTTGCAGAGAGATATGTTGCGCCAATATTGTCACACCATAGTACAGGAGAGAACCACTACTTAAATCCAAGTTCACCCCGTAGTGAAGTGAGCCATTGAATTTCACATGCTGCATTTGCAAGAGACTTGTACTCTGCTTCTGTGCTACTCCTAGCAACAGTTTTTTGTTGCTTGCAACTCCAAGAGATAAGATTGTGTCCTAAAAATATGCAATAGGAACTGACAAACTTCCTATCATCCTTATCACCTGCCCAGTCTGAATCAGAAAAGGCATGAAGTTGCATTTGTGACGATTGTTTGGAAATTAGGAGCCCAAAGGAGATAGTATGCTTGAGATATCGAAGGATTCTCTTGACTGCTTGCCAGTGGGATAATTTAGGATTATGCATAAATTTGCTCACTCTATGGACAACAAATGCTATATTAGGCCTCGTGAAAGCCAAGTACTGCAATCCCCCAACAATACTTCGAAACAAAGAAGGATCTTCAAAATGTTTAGAGTCTGTAATTGATAATTGGCAGGAAGTAGACATAGGCGATGATACTGGTTTGGCATGATCCATTTTACTCCTCTTGAGTAAATCAACGATGTACTTCCTTTGTGTTAGATACAAGCCATATGAGGAAGGAAGAGCTTCAACACCTAGGAAGAAACTTAGATCTCCAAGATCTTTTACTGCAAAATCGTCACGAAGAGAGGCAATAACAGAATTCATTACAACTGTGTTAGACCCCGTGATGTCATATCATCAACGTAGATCAAGAAATAAATCAAAAGAGATGGTTGTTGTAGAATAAATAAACTGCTATCAGCTTTGTTGCCATTGAATCCGAGGGCCTGTAACTTTTCTGTTAATCTTGAGAACCAAGCTCGGGGGGCTTGTTTCAGTCCATAAAGAGATTTGTGCAATCTGCATACATGATTGGGAATTTGAGGATGTTTGAAGCCCAGCGGTTGACTCATGTAGACTTCTTCATTTAAAACGCCATGTAGGAATGCATTTTGTACATCAATTTGTCTTAAACTCCAATTATGTGCCACTGCAATTGAGAGAACAATTCTTACTGTAGCTGGTTTTACTACAGGACTAAAAGTTTCGTGGTAATCAACCCCTTCTTTTTGATGAAGTCCCTTTGCCACGAGTCTCGCTTTATATCGATCAACCGATCCATCTGCTTTTCTTTTAACTCTAAACACCCATTTGCATCCAACTACATTTTGAGTTGTGTAAGGCACAAGAGACCATGTGTCGTTGTGCATTAAAGCATCAAACTCTGTATTCATAGCAGCTCTCCAATGTGAGGATCTTGAAGCTTCAGTGAAGCATGTTGGTTCAGCTTCTGCTTGGAAAGTAGCAACCAAAGCTCGAGGAAGTGGATAGAGTATGTTGCCATCGGGGTGTAACTTGGGCTTGAGCGTACCATCCTTTGATCTTGTCACCATATGATGTTTTGGTTGATTTTTGACCACAGGATTCTCTTCAATTTCTGCTTGAGGTTGAGTTTGTTGATTTGCTGAGTTTGTTGGATTTAAAATTACTGCAGCCTCTGGTCCAACATCCATAATGGGAGTTTGCATTTGATCATGAGACTCCATATCTTGGAAATGAGGAATATTTCCGGAATGATCTGTTACTTGTGAATAGATAGGTGTTTGAGTTGGATTTGTACCTGCATGGTTAGTAACATTGACCGGTACTAGATCTGATTTTGAATTGAGGGAGGAAGGTAAAACTGCCAAGTCTGGTTCAGTCATTGTGAGAGAAAGTGAAGGAGGATCTTTTTTATAAAGAAAGAGGGATTCATTGAATATTACGTGTCTTGATATATATGTTTTACCAGAACTCAAATCTAGACATTTGTAACCATGGTGGGAAAGGCTATAGCCTAAGAAAATGCAAGTTGTTGATCGGAATTGGATTTTATGTTTATTGTATGGTCTGAGATTTGGCCAACAAGCACATCCAAACACACACATGAATCTATAATCAGGAATTCGACCATGTATTAGCTCATATGGGGATTTGAAATTTAGAATTGAATTGGGAAGTCGATTGATAATATAAGTGGCTGTTTGGAAAGCATCTTCCCAAAATGTTTGAGGCAAATTTGCATGAGCTAGTAATGCTAATCCTGTTTCAACTATGCGCCGATGACATCTTTCAACAGTTCCTATCTGTTCATGTGTGTGTGGACAAGCTATCCTATATTTAATGCCAGATTCTCTCAAATGTTGATTTATGCGTCTGAATTCTCCACCCCAATCACTTTGAATGGCTTTTATTTTCCTTTCGAATAGACGTTCGACATAGATTTGAAATTGGAGAAATACACGCTCAGCATCAGATTTTAGTTTGAGAGGAAAAAGCCATATAAATTTAGTACTATCATCAACAAAGCTAATGTAGTACCGTGAACCATTTGTGGATAAAACAGAGGAAGGACCCCATACATCTGCAAAGATTAAGTCTAATGGATTTGCAAAACAAAAATTTGAATTTGAAAATGGTAGACAGTGGCTTTTGCCCATTTGACACTCAGGGCATATAGATTGCCGTTTATTTGTAGTTACTAGTAAATGATATTTATTCAAGACACGAGTGGTGGTAGGATAAGCAGCATGACGGAATCGACAATGCCAGTTGCTGAAAGAAACACGCTCACCGATGAGCGCGTAAGTAGGTGATTTTCTGATAGCGTTGGTGAAGGAGTAGAGGCCATCATGCAGATGTCCCTGATGAAGGATGTTCCCCGAGTAATCCTTGACAAGAAAAAAGGAGTCATGAAGTTCAAAGTAGACATTGTTACCTTGAGCAAACTTTTGAACAGATAAAAGATTGCGTTGAATGTCGAGAACAACAAGAACATTGGATAAAAGAAATGATTTTGAGGGAGTAACTAAAGTGGAAGATCCAGTTCGGGTGATATGCAAACCTGCGCCATTCCCCACTTGTATCTGATCATTACCATGATATTCCTCATTTTGAAGATTAAGATTTCTCATGTCTGCTGTGAGGTGATGGGTTGCTCCCGTGTCTGGATGCTAGTCATAATCTCCAGGTGGAGTGGTTGAAGCGACATTTGCTTGTGGATTTTTGGTGCTCTGGTCTTGCAAGGAAAGATCAAAGCGACGTCTGCATTTGATAGCAGTGTGATTGAAATACCCACATAATTGGCATGCAACATAATTTTTGTTTTGTTGATTGTTGATGCTTCCACCCCGACTGGTACCACGCCCCCGTGGTAAAAAGTTCCCATTGTTGCGTCCACGTCCTCTGCCATAGTTGGGCTGATGAGTTGCAACATTTGTAGATGCGCCAGCAACATGCAAATAATTGTTATTGTTGTGTCTGCTTTCTTGAATGAGCAGTAAGCTAAAGAGCTCATTCATTGTAATAGGATTCTCACGAGCTGCAACAGAATTGACTAGGGAGTCATAATCAGATCCCAAACTTGCAAGAATATAGGTTACGGTTTCTGAATCTTGGACTGGGTTGCCGGCCATGGCGAACTCGTCATATAGGCGCTTCATGTAATTGAAATAGTCAATAGCAGATTGACTTCCTTTCTTGGCAGTGGCAAGGTTGCTGCGAGTTTGGACAACACGAGCTCGAGATTGTGTAGCATAGCAAGTCTCGAGAGCTGTCCAAAGTTCTCTGGAAGATTTGCAGCGAGTGACTTGTGCAAGAACCTGTTCAGAAAGAGAGGACATGAGAGTGCTCATGATCATTTGATCATTCTTGTACCATTGTAGGTAGCAAGGATTAACAGTGGTGGTTGTGCTGCCACTTGCATCAGTGGTAGCCGTGTTGAGGCGTTGAGGAGCTTCAACAGAGCCATCAAGATAGCCAAAGACATCTTGACCTCTAAAGTATGGCATGACCTGAGCTTCTCAAAGAAGGTAATTGTCACGGTTTAGTTTAACTGTGATCATATTGGGAACATTAGTGAAGGTAGGAAAGGCTGGGTGGATGGAGAGGTGGTGGAAGAGCCATTCCCAGTAGAGGGCATATTGACGTGAGTCTTAGTGGACCTCTGATACCATATAAAGAAACACTAGACACGTTTATGTTTTGCTTTCAATTGTATTCTATCAATTGATACATGCCTCTCTTATATAGAGGTTGGATTGTAACAAACATCTAAGGAATAACCTACACTAGATAACTGATTGCAACAAAGTAGAACTAGAATTTAAAATACAAATGTGATATCCACTTAGGAGTTGAGATTCTCATGATCTTGTTGAGAGATTTTCTCTATTCAGTTGCTGACTCAATATCAGACTCTACATGGTCCAAATGCAAAGTTGAATATTAGATATGCACGTGCAAATGTATATGAATTAAACTGCATATCTCTAATTAAATTTTTGATAAAAAGCATAACAATATTTTAACCACGAGATAATGATATCTACCTTATAAGATCCAAGGACAGTTATCCCCTTTGTCCTGTTGTCACCTGTTATCCTACGTGGAATCCTATGTGGAGCCCTATGTGGCTCTAGATGGTTGGTTAGAGGTAATAGAGGTGGTTGGTTAGAGGTAATGGAGGTGGGTGGTTTGCTCTAGATGGTTGGTTAGAGGTAATAGAGGTGGTTGGCTAGAGGTAATGGAGATGGGTGGTTGCCCGTGCCAGGTGGCACGGGTATATATATATATATATATTGTCAATCTCTTAACAATATTTTAACCACGAGATAATGATAAAATTGTTCCTTTTTTTTGTCAATCTTTTTTTATATAAAAAATCATATTCTTTTAACATGTCATCTAATATATCTCGAGAGAGGACTTATCAGGAAAAAAACATCTAAATATCATTCAACACATTGCCTTACAAGTTCTGAAATATCATATTTTTCTTTTTATAATCTTAGGATCGTTTAGTCCACCACCCTCCAATTACAAGACTAATCATGACAGAAGGGAAACGAAAACCAACTCAAGAGGACAATGAGATATAAGATGTTGCATGGTATCAAGGTTTAGTGAACTATATGATTAATAAATCTTTATTTTGGCAAAATATTTTAAAAGATTGCAGGATTAAATGTCTAATTTAAGATTATTTTTGGGGGGTTAAATATGATATTAAATCATGAACTTTTGATTTAATTAACCATTTTATTGGCCGTAAAAAAGGGAACTCGCGCGGGAAAAGAATGAGCGGCTCCGAAGACGATAGCTTTTTATCATGACATCCTCCCGTGTCGCTATCTCCCAATCTCCCATTGGATATATCTCGCAATACCAACATAAAATCATCTCCCATTCCTCCACTCCACCCCCTCTCCAATCCCTAATCGCTGTTCCTTTCTCCAGAAGAAGCCCCACATGGATGCTGCCCTTCTTCTGAGGAGATGCTCTGAGATCGAGTTGATTTCTAGGTCGTGAATGTGAGATTCTCCATCAACGATGATGCCCGTCTGCTCCGCAGCGCCGCGTTGGTCTTCGCATTGGCAGGTGAAGTTTCTAAGTAAGAAGGTTGTTGTATTCTTTGATTGTTGGCTGTTTTTCATGAAGATTTGTTGGTTTTTTTAGTTAAAGACCTCAGTTCTTATGTGCATAGTATTGTAGAGAATAATTACACGAAAAAAAGACCTTTTTGTTGGCTAGCTTAAGCTTGTGTGCCCAGTCATATGCTGAAAGAGGTTTGTATAACAATGTACACTCTAGCAGCTATCTAGTTATAGATGAACACTTGTTGTGTTATGTAATTTAGTCGGTATAATGTTGGTATAAAGCTTATGGGAAGAGAATTGGGTACTGATGCATAAAGACATAAGCTTTCTCTTGATTATCTTGGAGTCAATTATCCATATTTGTCCTTCATCTCAAGATATGTGTAACTGTGGCACCATCTTAGTGAAATGGTTTCATCCTCTGGTATTGTAGCAGTTACTCATACTTCTTCCCCCTGAAGTGTCTTGCTTGCATTGGCATCTTAACAGCTCCTCTCAACTTCATCCATGCAGTTTCATTTCTGACAAGTGGAGTGTATTTGATCTAATTCATGTGCACGTAAGGTTTCATATCGTAGAAAAGAATTAGAAAAAAAGATACATACATCTCACCAAGAAGCTTGTATTTTTCGCGTTCTCTAAGCATGTTCCTCAAGTTTCTTGAACTTTTCCTTGGAATCATCTTCTCTCCTTTGATATATCTACACCTGATGGGCACCTAGAATGGGTCAAGCAATTGAGAGGGGCGGCTATTATTTCTGGGCCAACAACATGATGTCTCTATTGGCCAGATGGGATGCAGACCCAGGCTGGGTGCCATATGAGGCTGCAGGCCCATGCAGCATCTCCATTTGCCCATGTTGCTGGGCTGGGTGCCCAGGGCATGGTGTGGGCTCCTGACCGTTCCACTTGTGGCGCCCACGTGGCGCAACCCCTCATGTTCACCCGTCGCTTATTGCGGGGTTCTGCGCTACTATGTGGTGCTGGGGGTCGACCACGGTCTATTATAAAGGTAATATAGGCACCCCTATTATCACTCCAGAGTTTTTGTATAAGTGGTTAGCTCGTGAATCCTGAACTGACACGTGGTATCAAAGCGAGGTCGCAGGTTTGAATCCCAGGGTAGCTGCTGGGGGGAGATTGTTGGCCGGATGGGTTGCTGGCCCAGACTGGGTGGCGTATGAGGCTGCAGGCCCAGACATCATCTCCATTTTATTCACCCCTGTTGTTGGGCTGGGTGCCCAGGCCGTCCCACCTGCGGTGCCCACGTGGCGCAACCCTTCATGTCCACCCGCCGTTTAGTGCGGGGTTTTGCGCTGCTATATGGTGCTGACGGTCGATCTATGGGGGTCGACGGCGACTCTATGGTAAAGATAATATGGGTGTCACTCCGAAGTTTTGGTATGAGTTGTTAACTCGTAGATTCTGAACTGATAGCCTCTATTGTGTATCCCCTAATGAACATATAGACTAAACAACCATCCAAACACAATACCAACTAGCGAGTCACATAGTATAGCTAGAATTAGAATAAGGGCCACTCCAATGGAGTGACATCTGGTTATCAAGAAGCCTTCAGCTTGATAGATGTTCATTATTCAAAATAAACGCTACACCAATTTCAAAAACATTTGGATAATGGTACATGTGATTATTCTTATGAGATTCTCCTAGATTTTTCTATTTAAAAACTTTTAATTTTATGAAAGAGTCTCTGTACGTGAGATATGAAATTTAGAGGAATGCAATAGTTAATGTAGTTATAGAACCTACCAAAGGAGCATTGAAGACTGGAACATGCACAAACAACTCCTTAAAGGGCCAATTAGGGAAGAAAAGTATCTTGATTTGGGATCCTTTCAAGAAATAAGCCAACTACATCTCATGAGATTCTCAAAGATCATGCTATAAATGGCTGTACGCCAGCTTAAACATGCAGCTAACCATGCCTTCATAAGAACTTAAAATTGAAGTAAGCTGAGTACCAACATTCCTCATAAAAGACTTCACTGTAACTACATGTATCCGGTGCCAAAAATCTTATTCCTTGGACTTTAAAGAATGTGATACCAGTATGTGCCTGCTACCAGCATCCATACACGTATCAAGAAATTGGGTGCAATATATGCCTACTTTGGAAAAGTACGAGCAATATAAACATGTGTAACCTATGTACCTAGTTTCTCAACATCATCTTGCTATATATGAGCCTTATATGTATGTTCAGTTTGAAAGTGGAAAATATAGGTACACTTAAAATAGTGCCGTCGTAAGTACATGATTCTTTCACCTCTAAATCTTCATCATTATTAGATTCCAAACGTACCATCAGGTGCATCAAAGAGCATCAACTTGAGGTTGATGAGCGTTCATTCTTTTGAACAATTGTTCATGATATCATGAACTTGTCATTCTTCCCATTAGTCAAATAGCTTATTCATGTTATCTGACACCTTATTCCTGCAGATTCACTTTCATGTAGGTCCAAGGGCCTTTGATCCATTCCACAAGGCTATATGTGATAAAAGTGTCATTGAAGACCAGTATTTTTCTTCCCTCTCAGATGGTAATCATGGCCCAGGGCTATCATTTAAAGCGCATGGTGCAAAATGTATGCGTTCCCTTGCCATGGAAAAGTGTAACAAATTGGGTTCCTCTCATTCCTCCATTTTCTCCCCTTACCCGAATGAATTCGATGACATTGGACTTCGATTTTCAAGTGAATACCTTGAAAGCGAGCCTGAAAAATGGAGATATGAACTACAAGAAGTGGATGGTACATATGCTACTATTGGCTCAAGCAGACCAGCTGGTGTCATGGCAGAACCATTGACAACATCGTGTGTAGATTCAACTTCTGCTTCTTCCCCGAGTGCATATGGGTTCTCAGACATTTCTGATTCCCTTGGTCAAAGTTCGAATGTCTTTTCTGAGTCTATAACTTCATCTAGCTTTAACAGTACAGTTCTTGAGCGTTCAGTTTCAGTTTCCGATATCAATATTAGGGGATTGTTTAATCTGAGTGAAAGCAAGGGAGATGTTTTATCTGGAATTAATGCATCTATGGCAACATCAGTAGATAGAGTAGAAGATGCCATGGGGAACACCTACAAATCAATTTTATCATCAATTTCAGATTCAGTTCAGAGTGTTACCAAATCATTTGATAGTGCATACAGGGACATACTTTTTTCACTTTCTAAAACCAAAGATAAAGCTGGAAATGAATTGGCGGGCTTGCAAGATCAATACAATGGGAGTATGAACAAAGCAGGTGTTCTAGCTATTGACATTCTAAGACGCTCGGTTGTTTCTGTAGAGGACTCTCTCGGAAATGTGGCATCATTTGTTGTTTATTGTTATGGATCTGCAAAGTCATTGCTTCCAGTGGATATTAGGAGCGTGCTTAACTTGTCTGAAGATAAAGTCACAGAAATACTTAGGCCTATTGGAGCTACTTTTCAACAGGTATCTTCAGGGGAATACCTAAACATCTTGGTTCCATTCAGTTCTTGTATTATGTTCCATTGAATTGTTGCCCTTGCAGGTAAATATTGTCATTGAAGAACTTGAAAGAAATGTTGGCCTCGATCCTAATGATCCAATAGTCCTAGGCCTACTTGTCATTGGAGGTTCAGCTGCTGTTGGGTAAATGTATCTGTTAACTTGTCTTTTGGAATTCAGAGCAAGGTTGTACATTGAATAAATCTTATACATGCTCAACATATATGCAGATTCTCGTTTTGGTTAATTGAATTTGGTGGGTATTCTGGAAATTTGACTCCTGATTTAGCTTTGGATCTGCTGAAGAATGAAGAGAATGCCGTTCTCATTGATGTCCGGCCTGAGGCAAGAGATTGTAAATTTCACCAGCCTTTTCTTTTCTAATATTTACTTCATTAAACTTGTGGCATAACCTCTTTGGCACTGCACTATTTTATTGCTTTTCGATTCCTATGAAAAAGATTTGACTAAAGTTCCTGCAGCTGAATAAGTACAAGCTGTAAGGTTCTTCTCTAAGTAGGAAATTCTTATGACTCTGGCATACTACCCATCGTAGTTTTTAACCAGTCTTTGAGAATTTTTTACATTTCTTGGTATATCAGACAAGAATATCCATTTTGCATTATTGGAACTGCATGAGGATTGCACAGTAATCCACAATTGTCATTTACTTCTAGTGATGATCACTAATCTTGATGAAGGATCTAAGGGGGAGAGATGGTGTGCCTGATCTTCGGCGAGCAGCCAGATCTAAATATGCAAGTGTATCCCTCCCTGAGGTTTGTCAGTTTTGTTCTTTTAAGTAATCTATACTTGCTGCAGCTCACCACCTCTCTGGTTTATGTCCTTATCTAAATTTCCAGTAGTCATTCTCAATATCCTTTTGTGACTGGACATACAAATACTTCCAAAGTTTTGTGACTTGCTGGAGTAAACTGTTAGCATGTATGAACCTACAACTTTTGCATCTGTCGGACTTGTGTAATCAGGTTTTTGTAAGCAGCATAGTTGTCAGTCTGGTCCTCTTGAAAGTTCCTAGAACATTTCTACCTTCATTCCTCAATCTTTCCTGTGCTTAACATGGTTTCTGAAATGATCTAAACTTGATCGCTGATATAGAATGCTTCTCTTCTTTCCTCATCCTCAGATTGATGGTTCAGTAAAGAAACTGTTGAAGAGTGGGAAGGATGTCAATGATGCATTACTTGCAGTTGTCATCAGAAACTTGAGAATTGTTCAAGTACGTACAATCAGATCATGTTCGCATGCCTATAGATGATCACTGTTTTACCTCTCCAATGGTTACTGTTGTCGTTGTCTAGGATGGATCAAAGGTCATTGTCATGGATGCTAATGGCAGTCAGTCTAAAGGCATTGCAAGATCCTTGAGAAAACTTGGTGTCAAGGCAAGTATTAGACCATAAGTTCGACAATCATGGTACGTACAGACATTGTACATATCAGCTTGCTATGGAAATTGCTGAGTTCACACTTTTCGACAACAGAAACCTTACTTGGTCAAGGGCGGCTTCCAAGAATGGGCTAAAAAGGGTCTCCGCATTAAAGAACTTAAACCTGAGACTGCATTGACTGTCTTGAATGAGGTATCATAATCATTGGGTTTGATATCCTCAATAATCTCTACATATGTTATCTTAGTCTTACTATCTACTCATATGTCGGTATTCACAGTTTCACAGTACTCACTTCCTGAGGTGATCAATCGGATAGATATTTAAAAGGCAGATATTAATATTTGTTTTATCAGATCAATTGTTGGCATTGAATGATACCTCTAGAAACGTGTATGGAGACTATAGACCACTATTAGATACCATTTTTCTAGTTCACTTTTACTTCAGTTTATCTCTCTACTTGTGAATTGTATTTATTATACTTTATGTGGAGGTTCCGGAGAAGGAGTGATTCATCGTTTTGCACTTGCTAGAAAGCCGTATTCTTGAATTTATAATAATTGTTCAAGCAAATATGTGCCCCACAACTTTGGCAGATGACTTCTCTAATGCTTGATGTCATTCCACATTCCACTCGGGATTTCCACAGGAAGCTGAAGCAATCCTTGAGGACATAAGGCCATCTCCAGCACTCATTACTGGATATGCTTTGGTAAGATGGCACTGCAATTTATGCCTTTCAAGTAGGAGAGGTTTTTTTCCACTATAATTTTCCTCATCACTTCAGCTAAATATCTACCTTCACTATTGCTTTGAGTTCAGAGTTTCAGCAAATGTTTTGTATATTTTGGATCATTAATTGAATGATTTTGGATGCTTATGGGCAGGGATTTGCCACGTTCATCTATGCTTTACGAGGTAAGCACTAAGCAGCATTAAGTAAGTGCATTGACCATCTGCTTGCCAAAATGTTTGGGAGGATTATCTCTTCATCAGTAATGTCCAAGATTTTTTTATTAGGTCTTTTAGGATGTAGAGCATCTTCCTAGCAACACCATCTTCCTATTTAACATGCTGTAAAATTTCTAAAACAATTTGGATGCAATTCATAGCCGCAGTGAAAAATACCTTTGAATAACTTGCCTACTTTCATTTCTCATGAGTACTTGTGTCACCATTTGTGCTGCATGTTTAGAAATAGTTTGATAAGGATGTTCAATTCAAGTTTCACCTGGCTATGAAGCGAAATATTCTCCATGTTTTAGCATGCATTTGCTAGCTATGTTTCAAGTCATAATATCATCAAAGTAGCCACACACTAAATATCACATATTATTCTGGTGGTTTAGATTTTCTAATTTGTCTCTGGAGCACATGCAAGCATATAATCCGCTATTAATCTGCTTTAAATGTTTAAACTGCATATGTTTGGCACCAAAACGATCCGTAGGACGCCATATATCACTCATGGGTTCAGTGATGATGCCAAGCAACAAAACCCTGGAATTCTCATAGTAATTTGTGTAAATAAGTCATGTGCAGAGATTTTTCAGTGACAAGGGAAACAAAATGGACTACATATCATGCATTCTTTCTCATCTAAGTGAACCACATGTTTAACAATTTGCCCTGAAAGATATAAACTACTAGAAAAAGGTTTTATGTGCTTCTAAATGGACGAACATCCTCATAAATACTAGTCAACTGTTCTCTATATGCTTTTAGATGGATACCTTTGGTCGTTATCTTATAAAGACAATTTTTTTGGGAGATAATGATAGAAATATCAGAATGTTTTCTGGATTCATGAATTTATTCCTTTCATTTTGTTTAAGTTACTGCCTCCTAATCTACTGATCTGGCTGCAGAATGGGAGACAACATTGCAAGTCATTGGTCTTATTGGCCTTGGACAGGTGATCCATATTCCAGCTAAAATTACTTGTTTTATTTATGGCAACTATATTTTGACATTTCTCATGTCAGCATGAACTTTGCTGTGGAATCTTAAGTGAAGATTTTCAATCACTCTTGTTAAAGAATATGGCTTAATGGTACTCAGAAGTGTTGTATCTGTCTGTCACTATATTGTCGGATTAATTAACATGGGCGTGAATGTTCTCATATACATGACATTTAGATGTGCTTTTGATGTTTAATAGACACTTTAGGTATTGTTACTGGCAAGGATTGCCGTGCCGCTGGCACGCGCCGAGCCGGTCCCTGGCCGGCTCAGCACTTGCCACCGGCACGGTCCGGCACGGACTTTTAGATATTTGGCACACCATATTTATTGTTTGGCACGGAGTTTTGACTAGATATATGATGTTCTACATTGATTTGGAGATCTTTTGGGATCTTTGAGCACTCAAAATGAGAAAGAATTTGTTTCCGAGGAGACGAATGACCTGAGCTAGAGGCGCAATGGCCTTCAGAACCGGTCTCATATGATGAAGGTATGAAATGTGCTCTGTGTCTCTGGACCTCCTCCGCCTCCCACTGTTCCTAGAGGGATGCCTCGATGCCAGCGCGCAACAGTGGATCATCCTCGTACGGATCCTTAACTGGTATTCAGCCGCTTGTCTGTCTATGTTCGCCTTCATGTTCTTCATAGCTTTTTTCGCCTCCTTTACCCTATCAAATTCGGCTCTCAACTTTCCCCTGACCTGGGCACTTTTGAACATTTTGCTACATTCGAGTCATTACCGGCTATATGCGCCTTCAACCGGCTAACACCACCTTCTTGGCCTACCATGGCACAATATTTACACCCATCCAAATCTTGTTCCGGGAAGAAGATCCACTCAATATCCTCTTCACTTGGTTTCGAACCCATTTAACTGAAATTATAGGATATTTAAGATAAAAGTTATGAAAAGTTATAACATGTACCAGCAATTTTAGTACTCAATTTTAGTACTCATTTTCTATAATTTTTCTATTTTTTCCATTTCTGGATTTTATAATATTTTAAATTATTCAAAAAATCATTTCTTAGTATTTTAGATAATTAAAAACAAGTCATGACTATTTCAAATAAATTAGTAATATTTTAAATAATTCAGTAGACTTTGTGTAACTTTGAATTTAATTTAGTAACTAATCTTTACAAGACATCATTGTTGAAACTTAAGGGCATTTTTTGCTGCATCATAGTTATGTGTCATGTTGAATAAATGCAACAATGCTGAATCATCGTTATACTGCAAGCAAGATAAATGCATAGGTTGCATTTAGGATTTCAACCAAAACTATTGTTGACGGAAAACATTCTGACATCTAAACATATCTATGCTACTCAACCAAGCTGAAGTTTCTTCGAAAGTAGTACAAATGCTACAAAAAGATTGCATTTTCACCTGTCCCCTAGTCCACCTAACTTCAAACACACCATTCTTTTCACTTGCTTACTTGAGCGTTGGCCCTAGCTTCTGACTACCACCTCGACTTAAGTAAGCAATTGGTGATAAGTGAGGTGGGCTATTCCCCCTGATTATAGACACCGGTCCACACTTGGCACTGCAAACTGCGAGATTTGATCCCCTGTTATTTCTGTGACAGCCTGATACTATCAGCTATCCTCAAGGAGCGGTTGTACCTCATGAGATAGTTGTACCACTTTGTCGAGTCTCATGTCCTACCATTCCATATCAAATTACTTTCGCCATTTTTTACCGTGACTTCCCCTAGTCTAGACTCTAAAGAAATCTTAAGAGGGTTTTCCCAGTTATATGAGCCTCAATTGAGGTCTAATAGGGATGCAGATCTTCACAATAACTGGTATTCAAGATTTTGGACCAAGTTCATCTCTTGCCCAAGTCATTATAGCCAGGGATTTCGGCTCCATTTTGGAGGGGATGAAATTATGTTCCACAGTCGGAAAGCTTTGATGATGTCATGATGCCGATAGTGACTATAAGGAGTGTTTTTAACACTTTTGATTACTTTTGTCTGGTATCATATTTTCTCATTATACAGATTGTATGAAACTCGAAATCATGGCAACTTCTTCAGTTCTTGATAAAGACATGCTTCACAACCATAGCAAGTTGGGTTACTGCTTTCTGAATGACTACCATCAGCATCCTCCTCGGCTTCTATATTCCACTATTAATTCTTGTTCTTCTGTGTTCACTAGACCCTTTATCGGCGATTTGCGTCATATAAGAGTTCTGAAGATCTAAAGCAAGATGTCAAGTAAGTTTACCATCTTTTCCTTATGTACTTCATTGTGAGCATATATGCTGCGCATTAATTTCGAAATTGTTGGATATACAGAGATCTCAAATAGGTAGGCTTTATGAAGTCAACCCATTGGCACAATGAGAATGAAATCCCCCTAACTTTATAATTCCTACTATCAAGCCAATTGTAGTTTTTTTTTTTTGCTAGTCATCATGTCACCAGTAGCAAGGGTTTAATGTTGATATTGGTCACAACAGGCTAGAGCTGTAACTCTTAAGGTGTGAAATTACACTGATTTCCAACTTTTAACGCAGAACCAACTGCTCAGAAATCCAACATATTGAAGGCGTTAACAATTTTATAATAGCTGATATCCTGTGCTTGAATACAATATGCTTGACGATAACATACTTACTTTGTTGATTACCCATGGTCATAATCGAGAAAGTAGAGCTTATTTGACTATAACATACTTTGTCTTTCCTTTATGTCACAATGGTCCCAACCTATCTATACAAGCACAAACAGTGGATCTTTCCCTTTGGGGCTTTGGGGCTTGCTCAAGTTGTTCAACATATTTTTTGGTCCTTTCTTTCTCTAAAAAGTCGCTCACATTTCACATCAACAGACAAGAATGTCTTCTTTTTTCTTTTCCTTTTTTCCCGCGAACTCTTATCAGCTTAATGTTTCATTCAATGAGAACATTCTGTGCAGGTTGTTGCTAGCCCCTGTTAGAGTGGGAGCTCAGGCAATTTCATGGGCTGCAGGAAAGCTGGAACCAAA
Source organism: Narthecium ossifragum (assembly GCA_963920575.1). Classification (NCBI taxonomy): domain Eukaryota; kingdom Viridiplantae; phylum Streptophyta; class Magnoliopsida; order Dioscoreales; family Nartheciaceae; genus Narthecium; species Narthecium ossifragum. Next base: position 17,852,600 of record OY986975.1, on the reverse strand, counting down.
TAAGATCGGCCTGCCTACTTCGCCTTCATCGACATCAGTCCAGGATCGTGTCCTGCAGGCGGCTGCAAAACACGAATGTCAACCATCTGATTCAGAGGAAACCCAGGGTCTGCCTTCGTGAATCATCAGTCCAGACAACTGAGAAATTGGACCTTTCAGAGGCTTAAGTCTTTTCTTCCTATTAGGATATTTTTATCTCAAGATTTTTTCAAAGTGTCGATAAAAAAAAACACGATCAGACGACTAGCTTATGCTCTATTGTAACTTTGTAATCAAAGATTATAATGCTGCTGTGAGATGAAGTTTCAAGAAGGATGGCATGAGAAAATTTTGTAGTGAAGAACTCTCTGAAGGTGAACATAAAAGTGTACATCCAAGCTTTGAGAAGACGAGTGTATACGTGAAAAAAACCCTCGTCGCAGGAAGGAATTGCCAGAGAGATCAACAAACAAACACAACAATAGCATGGACTCAATTATTTCAGAAAGAACAAGATGACGATCTGTTCATGGTCTCAATATGTAGAAAATAACCTATCTTGTTAGCTTAATCTCACGAATGTAAACTCGCTTTGAATTAAAACAAATCTTCCAACTATTATAAATAAATTGGAAAATTTTGAACATGCAATCACTTGTCATATAGGTGAGAAGAGAAGCTTTACATGTGATTAAACTTTCCCTTGGCAACAAAAATCAACATATTAGCAAGTCTCTAAGAAGAGAGTCATCAACATTTCAAATTGCAAAGATTGTCAATTTGTACATAAACATCATTCATATCTTACAATCTCTCAGAAAATCAGAAAGCAGTCATGCATAAAGAATTGAGCACTCGCACATACATTGCGTGTATCAAATTTATCTCATGTTCTATGAACCAAGGTATACACATCTACCAAAACTCACCTTCATTATTCACAATACCCGATCAGATAACTTTTCAACTATATTTTCTCAAAAAGAAATTAATTCAGCTTATGACCCAGGCTGAGGGGGGAAAATGCCTGACAGACTTGTATAAATTGCCACGATGTGCCCCATTACCGGGCTCGATTTTCCATGACATACATGCTTCGACATAATTCCTTGCATAAGTTGCTGCACCAAGGCTTGAACTTGCCATCTCCACAATGGAGGTCACAAGCTGTTACCACTGCACCATACACTCACGTGCAATAGGTTTTTGGCTAGATGAAAACCCTTTTAACCCTCAATGCAACCATCTTGCAAAATGCGCACATGCTTCCATCCACAAAGGCAGAAAAACTCCACCCATTCGACCAAATCCAACATGACGTGACGAATATGCCTGACTCTCATCCAAACATCTCATTCTTTCTCAGCAATGACCACGAAAACATCCTTGGAGGACCATTTACGGCGTAAGCTTTTGGATGGAGGGTTTATAACTGCTCGCTCTGCATTTGCTAGACGATACCCAATGACGATCTCTGTCCTCTGTCTGGCACGCAACATTATTTCGTAGAAGTTCATTTCTTCCTCGTCGCGAAGATAAAGATCAGCTGGGCGAATCTGCATCTCATTTCCCTGAATTAAAGGTAGGTGAACTATAATATTAGATTCATAAAAAGATGGAAGAAAGATATAGTGACATTTTAAACTAGAATGACCAAAGAAGATGATGAGCAGGGTTACTGTTCACACATATTTTCCAGTACGATTGAGACTCCTTGCATATCTCTTTTGTATACCTCTCAACCCATCGTTGCAACTGAAGCTCATGTAAAATGAATACACTTTAAGGAGTTCACCTTCTATCATTTAGCAGCTTTAAGTTTAAGGTCTGATCGGAGCCATTATTTGACTCAGATCAGATCAGGCAAATACTGAGAGTCCTAACTGCATTGTCAGCCTAAATGACTTCTTTGTCACACTCATATGCAATCAAAACAAAATGGAGGATGCTCAATGACGACTATGAATGACAGGAAGCAGTGAACAAATCCATATCTTATGTAAACGAAACTGTTACCCTTCTGAGTAACCAAACAAGAAAAGCGCCTTGGAAGTTGTAACTACTCATCCTCGTGAATTTTCGTGGCTCACCAATTAATAAGATAGCAACTGGCACTTCCTGTCAATCTACCTCTTGTGACTTCATTTAACTGAAACTTCTCCTATATGTTACACATGTTATTATTCTAGCAGAATGTCAAACGATAAGCAGAACAGCATAGAATCAGAATAATAAGGCCGGTTTAGTTGTTGCCAATTAGTCCTGCAATGTCGTATGAAAGCCCTCTCACACAAGTTTGTTTGGAATGTGACTAGAAAACAATCCACAGGGATTCAATTCGAGCCATTGGGGTTCCAAGCTCTTTATAAAGGATCCCTTAGATGTTTGGTATGGGGTTAAGGGGGAATAGAGTTAGAAAAGGTGGGGTTAAGGAATGGGGATAGGAAAAAGTAGAGTGGTGGTGGTAGGTGGAATGATGATAAACTAGTAATGATTACTTTTGATGTTTGGGGATAAGTGTGTGGATAAGAGGGGTTATCCCCCCTTAACCCCACACCAAACAGGGCATTATTAATTCATTAGAAAGGCTTATTGATGGTGATTCTTCAAAAGAACTAACATTGTCGATTGTCAGTTGGAACCTAGGAAGCACTGACACGGATACGCCACGACACGGACACGCCGACAACGATTTTCATAAAATACAGGACATGACACGGCAAGGACACGTAGACAAAAAGCCTTTTTTATATGTCATATATAGAAGAATATTTTATCGAAAGATACAAGACTTAATAATGTATAAGAATTATATACTTTTTAGCTTAAACATCGATGCCACTGTCAATAAATGCACCAATTGGCATTAACTTGCCGGACCTTAAGATTTAAGGTTAGGGCTTTAGAAGGTTAGGGCTTTAGATTACAAAAGAGTGGAAAAAATGAGAAGCACTTCTAAACCTGATACTGAGTCTGAACTCCACCGAACAAGGAAGACGACATGGGCTTGTTGTTGTGCGTACATAGTTTGCTTTCACATGACAGCCCTAAAAAAATAAGGACACGCTGGGAAAGTGTCAGACACGTGTCTGACGAGTGTTGTGTCCAATACGGTGTCGGACACGGACACGCTCCACTGCTAGAGGTGTTGGTGCTTCCTAGGTTGGAACTAATGGCTTAATAAATATAACCCTTTTGCATGTCAACAATTTTTATGAACTAATCTGTCTAAGGCAGCAATAAGCCCTCTTGCTTAACCACACAAGTTACTAGAGAAAAAAATGTTCGATGATTATGGCCTGAGATTCTCGATGTTACCCATTAGTCAAACAAATCCTCACCTCTATTAAATTCAATCTATAACTTCCGCTTCATACAAACCGAACAAAAAGTCTAGTCTTCTTCCCTACAGTCCCTGTGGTCCTCCCTCTGTTCCTCCAGTGTCCAGAAATGGAATAAAAGCAGGTAAGAAAATCACAACCCGATCATTGGAGAAAAAATAAGATGGAAGGACAGAATGAGTCACATTTGAGGACGGCAGCATCAAATAAGGGTGAGGGATAATCTAATTTCTATCATCGTTGCTTAGAGGTAAATTGTAGGTTGTGCTAGCACTTCACTGTTTACATCACATTTGGAATTTAAGGAATGACGACACCTAGAGAGATATATGTGCAACTTACCTGATTACTTCCTTTTTGTATAAGAAAGAAGCTCAAAACTGTCAGTTAGACCCATCCTTTGATTTTGTTAGAAATAAGCATAAACATGTTTACAGATTTTCTAGTGTTCTTTGTCTTTCCGAGGTGTCAATAACTATAACCTTCAATTAGCTTCCTTTTGTTTTGAGCACAGGGGTCCTATAACTAGGATTTGATTTTGACATTGCAACGGCCAATATATGGTGAACACAAAAAGAATGAATGAAGTTCTTTTTCCTCACTTGGTGATGAATTATTCGAGGAATCACCAACAAAAACTCCGAGACAATGGAGGTAATACTTCCAGCAAAGCCTTTGGCCGGAAATACTTCCTTAGTTTCTTCACTTTCTTAATATTGTATAGATACAAGATGGACAAGTTTTGGAAGCCCACGGATAAATTAAACACTATAAACATAAGGAGTTGCCGAGCTGCAAACCCATCTGCATATTGCTGGCAAAGGTCTTTTAGAGAAAGTACATCAAAGTCAGGAGAAATTAAGAATGAGATGTTGAGATGATTGTGAGACTTGCTTAGTCCTCATCTAGATGATTGTTTAGTTAGCATACCTACCAATATGATATCAAAGATTATCAAAATTGATAATTCATCTTCCCCTAGAACTGCACATGTAAAGTTTTGCAAACAATTCAGTTGAGGATACCATACCTCTTCAGCAAAGAGCTCTTCGAGGACATCATTTATCTGCCTGTCCTCAGCAACCATTGCTAAAGCCATGCTCACTAGCTCATTCGAGAGAACATAATCACTGATCTTGGACATTGATAGTAAGTTTTTGGTCCTTGGGTCTAGAATTTCACTGATTATGACAGATTTATCAGATGCTTGCTGCATTTCCCCAATCCAAGAACGCTGAGAGAAGCTTCCTCGATGAGCACTTGAGATCATAGCTTCTTTATAAGGAAGACGCTTAGCCTGCAGAGGTTGAGAAGACATCTTGAGTGGAAATATAGTTGTTGTAATATGTCATCATCACCATTCCACATTTAAAATATCTAGTTGTCAAATTGCACCTGCAGTCGTGACACAACTATTCGACACATCTTGACTAAGAGGAGACCACAGGAATGAAACAAAGGATGATACCTAGAGTTTGCGGGTCATGCTATGCACTTAACAAAAGAATTTTCAGAAGGCAGGAATTCATGCACCAATGAATTACATGACATGGTTGTTTCATTCAAAGGAAGATAAAAACATCTGTCCACTTATCAGCATATGCTAATGCAAAGAATATTAAACATTGATACCATTAGAATAAAGCTGCTTGTCAAAACCGTAATAAGCTTCTTCATAAGAATAAAGTTCACTGCTCGCTACCCCTCACCATTCATTACTGATAAGGAAAAATATTGCAACAGGCCATCACATTTGTTACTGTAAAAATAGAAACAACAACTACTCTGAATTCTCTATTGGATACGATCAAAGACCATAAAGAGGGTACATAGAAAGAAAGCAACAATAAACAATGGAAAAACAATCTGACTGCAAAAGAAGGGCAGGGAAAATCGCACACGAACCTTGTTTCATGGCAGCAATAAAGATCTGAAGAAACAGAAAGGTGCTAGCATGCAAGGAGTTCCATGGCAGCAATAAAGATCTGAAGAAACAGAAAGGTGGTAGCATGCAAGGATTGCTGTGTTGGTGGCAGTGTTGTGCATATCCTTAACCGGCCCGGCACGTGCCACTGGCACGTAGTTTTACTGGTCCGACATGGGCATTTGACCCTCCGGGACACATATATTGGGTGTTTTGGCCCTTTGGGGTGTATCAAGAGTTGTTTGGACAATCAAAACAAAAATAATTGGTTTTAAAAATCAAGCATGATAAACTATTCCGAAGGAATAATAATATTTTAAAACTGTGTTGGACAATTAAGACTCCATGCCGGCCCATGCCAACCTTTGCCAGTTCATGCCGACCGGCACCAAAGCACAAATCTATGAGCCAGTGCCGACTACAAAGTTGGTGCCGATAATCCACTGAGACGACATTAAATGGAGCTAAAAAATCTAACACCGTACATAAAAACAAAATATACTGATCATCATATATTTCCATGATCTGAACAAGTAGATTTTTGTGCTCCCTCTCCAGCTAAGATGTTGCAAGCAATGATGCGAAAAATTATGATCTCGTGTGCACTCAATTGGAATCGAGTATGGACACGCAAAATTACAAAAGAATTTAGAATCATTGTTGATTTAGCCAGATGTGCTGGTCCAACACATTTGATCAAGCAGCAACCATGGTCTAAAACATATTAGAGAAGAAAGAGCAACACTGACGCGTAATCCCCAGATAAGACCTTCAAGTATGTTCAACAAGAGCAAAGCAGATTCAGTTTATACCTGAATATCTCTTATCAGAAGCAATGTTGCCAGAGATCTTGAATCAGCTTGAATTGCCGAGTCTTCCACAGATTCATCAGCCAAGATCAAAATCTGTACATAACTTAACGAGTGAGCTTACGTAGCAACATGATACATCTACTAAACACCATTTCAAACATTTGAATGGCGATTTATAAATATTTGCAGGTGATTACAGAATCAAATGATTCCAAAGGCAGGCTCTCCAGGTGCCGACGGATGACAGCATTTCCTTCGCGATTAACCAGATTTATATTCTCCAAGCGAGAAAACTCCAAACCACCATCAATTAATTTGTTTTCCCTCTCATTCTCAGGTACCTCATTGAACATCCACAGCTCCGACCCAGGTGCAAGAAAAGCATCTAGTACCTAAAAAGCAGCACCATATTAGGAATCAAGTAATGCCACAGTTCTTTCCTACTATGGAGTATGAACAGCTAGAAGCTTAAAATGAGAATAATTGCTTGTGTTTCGCTTGAAATGAGTATAATTACATATCCTTAACATCCAGATCAGCAACCCTATGAAGGCACAATTAACATTCAAGTGAATTAACAAATCACGGTAAAGGAGAATGCTAAAAGCAAGACTGGCTTGTTATAAACAAATCCTTGAGTAATTTTTTCATTTGAAAGCATTGAGAGGGACATAAAATACATTCTTGAAGAGCAATCACCTACTATGGTCCAATTCAAACAGATCAAGAAAGTCAATTACGAAGAGGAAGCAAAACAAACTAGGTTGAAAGAGTAAACCGAAGAAAGGATTTCATGAATTAAATGGAGCTAAAAAATCTAACACCGTACATAAAAACAAAATATACTGATCATCATATATTTCCATGATCTGAACAAGTAAATTTTTGTGCTCCCTCTCCAGCTAAGATGTTGCAAGCAATGATGCGAAAAATTATGATCTTGTGTGCACTCAATTGGAATCGAGTATAGACACGCAAAATTACAAAAAGAATTTAGAATCATTGTTGCTTGAGGCAGGGGATTTTATTTGCACATTCATTTAGAAATTTCATCTCAGGTACAAGTTGGGTTCATTCATTATCATCCACCTTTTTCATCTAAGCTTTTTCACAGTTCATGATGAGTGTTGTCAGCAGCCGCATGAGCATCAACTGTTGTATGAACAAAAATTAGCCAACATGTGCCTGGAATGTATGTTGTATGCCACATTTAAGATTAGGTTGAACATCTCTTTCCTGAAAAGACTAAATGGCGACGGCAACTTTTTTGACAAGAAGGTTATTTTTGATTGTATCGTCGGCAGACAAGTTAGAACCTCATAGCAGCAGACAAGTAATAGCAGATACTGAGATAACACAAATCTCACAAAAGCAGACAAAAGCAGCTTTCTGATACCAAGACAAGTCCAGCCTTCAAGCTTAACTAATCAACAAGAAATAATAAACGACAAGAGAATCTTCTGAGAAAGTAGTAAAGAAAAGGAGAAGCCAATAACAATGATCACTGCTGCAATGCAAGAGAGTATGACAAATAAGCAGCCTTATATTGTCGCCACCAACTAAAGAATATTGCAAGAGATGATAAATTAAACATCAGAATGTTCAACGCAAAGAAGATATGCATTTTCTTAGAATAATGTTTTGCCAAATATGTTACATACATCGAGAATATATACTTGGGAAAATTTAAACAGGAACCCTTTTTTATATTATGAACATGTTCTTTAACTAGAAATCAGCGAGCTAACATTATACGTGCAAGACTTCTATATCCTGCAAGGGAGAATATATAAGCATACACCATATGCATTGATTGCATATTACTATTATTCCTTCTGCGGAGCAAGAATATATTCCACTGAGACTTCTATATCATGCAAAGTAGAACATATAAGCATATAGCATATGCATTGATTGCATATTGTTATTTTCCTTTTGCGGAGCAAGAATATATTCCACTGATACCCTCGTCTCTCTGTTGGCGACTATACAACTTCCTCCTCGTGCTGAAATGAAATAAGCTTTTTGGAGTCTATAGGAGCAAAAGTATCCATCCAGTGCTAGACTAAATGACTTAGGAATATCTCCCGCTCATTTATGACCACTGCACCTACAAAAGGGCTGCAAAACTATGTGGATTCCTCATAAAGTTACCATTATCATATCTTCCATATCTCGCCGCCAACCACATAAAAGTATCCTTTCTGGAGACTTCGGAACAATAAAATCCTTCGGTAAATATCCTCCTTTGACCTGCAGAACCGACCCAGAAAAGCAAGGTATTAGGGGCTTGAAAAGAAAGAACTCACCACTATCATATCATCAATATCCCGTCGCCATCCACAAAGTAGAATCTTCTGAGGCTTTCTTGCAGGCCGAACAATGTCTATGTATACTGCATCTTTGACCTGAATAATAACATTAATTATATTTTTGTAAGTTCTAATTGTGTTAACTGTGTATCTGTAGCTTTTGTGGGATCAACCTTATGAGTAATCTACATAATATCTCTTGAGTAGAGGCCAATTTTCCTCCTTGCTTGTTCTTCTTTACTAGTGGAAACAGGACGATAAGAATTCTTAGCAATTTTATGCCCTCTTTATATATATATGAACTTCTTTAGCATGTGGAATTCTAGTAATTTTAGCTTAAATTTCGAGTACATGAAGGATCATCATAAATCACCACATAACACATGTCCAAGTTAGGTCTGAAGTTCGAACAACTCAACAATGAACGAATCACCTGGAACCAATTCAGTAGGAATTGGACATTGTTCAAATATTTCTGTGAAAAGAGAAATTATGCGTGCAAAGACCTTAGTGTTCGACTCTATTCTAAACAATCTCCTTGGCATGTGAATGAAAAAAGGATATCAGCAAAGAAACTATGCTTAATAATACAGGTTTTAACAACTAACCAGTCTACTAAACTGGCAGACGAACATTTGACTCAATTTCCTGCCTGAATTAATTTTCTTTGCAATTGTCTTTGAGAAAAACCACTGTCTAAGCAGTTGATTTGATTGATTTACAAATCCTGATCCCTTCAATTTATTTAACTACAAGAGACCAAGATCAGCAACTCTAGTAACATATGAAAGCACATAATCTAGTGGCCCATTATCAAAGTATGTTAAGAGCCACAAGCACTACGAATACAGAATCATTTTATCACTCAAATTTCATTACCTTTGCAGAAGAAGACGTATGGAGAAAATTTTGATGCTCTCATATGCTGCATGAATAACTCAACTATCTGTTGGTTGCTGAACAACCAAGAAAAAAGATTGATGATCTAAAGGAAGAGAAATTACCAATGGTAATACTGCTGGAGCATAAGTATCATCATCCTCTGCTATTACAAGCACTTCATCACCCTCTTGTAGAACATAACAATCTTCAGGATTCAAAATAATCTTTCCTCCAAAAGATGCTAACTTCACTCCACAGGGAATGGCATCAGGAAAGCTGATCAACACATCTTCAAACTGCATCCCGTACAACTGGGGCCATTGTTTGATATAGAACTCACAATTTTCAAAACCGAGAATATCTTCCCAAATCTGTCAAAAGAGTTAAAACCCACTTTACTCGGGCCAGACGGAATAGTCACAACAGAAAAATTGACAGCAATTATCATGAGTAAAAGAAGTAGGATATCAATTTTATTTAACAAATCTTGGATATACCAAACGCAACTTTTTTGCCATCCAAAACCACTTCATCATCTTTTTATCTTGCCTAAAACAGAGTAAGATATGGAGAACCCTAAAACCATATCTGATCAGCAGCAGAGAAGATGAAATCCACATAAAACACTTGCTGATGAGACATAGAGATTACAGCATTAGGGAATTACTGATCAAGAGATGTCCATTAGTTCAAAACAATAAGGTTTTGTTGGATGAGTACATGAATAGACATGTCAAATGTATATTGGAGAGATGTCCCATGGAGATTATGTTGCAATGGAGGTCCATTCCTCAGATATTTAGTTGCTCATCTTTCACTAAAACACGTTTTCTTGCATTACATACTGGAAGAGTACATACAAATGTCTCTTAGAGAGAAGTCCCAAGGAGATTGTGCTGTGATTGAACTCATCCGTCAGATGTTTAGTTGTTCTAGCGCAAGCAGGAAGTTTGAAGCAAAAGCTCAATCAAGAACTGCAGATGGACATGGCAAATTACAAATGCTGTGATTTAAGTTTATCGAGTCTCCAAGAAAATGCTACGCTAAGGACTCCACTTCGAGAACTATACTCGACAAATATTAACATGCACAGTGGATCATATATTTGCCGGATGCATCTATGTACAATTCCAGCCAGAAAAAATGAGACAGATTATAGATTTTCATAAGAAGAAGATCTAAGGAAGAAAACGTCGTGGATAATAGTCAGATAACCTGAGCAAGTCCCGGTTGACGAGCACATTGTATCATCAAGCGACCAATGACATCATGAGCAACGACAGTTTCAACAAGTTCTCCACCGACAAGTTTAACGAGAACCTCATTGTCAAGATCACTCAATTCCACCACAATATGTCCTCTTAATCCTTCTTTAACTCCAGTTAAACTTAAAACAGATCTTAGTGCCCGTGCATCACTCTGTAATATGAGGGTTGCTAAATAATCAGTACACTGTCACTGGCAGCTTTTAAAATATGTGATCTGGTGAGAGATAACCTGGTCAGCATTTCCATCTTCAGCCAAAACAATCACCGCTCGAGCCTTAGAGACAGATACCTGTTAATTGCAGGCGATTCAACACAAAAAAGCATAGGTGTAAAACAGAAGTGACAGATTACATATTACTTTACAAAAAAAAAAGTGAAAGGTACAAAACAACTTATCAGATCCTTTTAGGCAGAAAAGATTAACTGGAAATTCACAGTCTACAGCATTTGCTCCATTGAATAATCCAATAAAAATAGGCAACCTTTTTCAGATCAGCAAGGATCAGAGGGCTTCCACTTCGACATATTATCGATGTCCCCTTTAAATCAAACTCCATTTTTGCAATATCAAGTTCCATTTCCTCCTTGTCTCTCTCAGCCATCACCACAATAATGCTTCCCCCCAAACTCTCATTAGCTATTGCGAGCTGATTCAATAAAGATCCCTGCATTTGGAATACAGCTATCTGGTGATTAAAAAAAACCAAGACACAAGCCAGACGATCCACAAAGCAAGGATTCCTGGTACCACTGGCACATGTCGTGCCCAATACTTCGCACGAACCTTGCACCGGTGATACAAAGCTCTTCTGAGCTAATACATGTATGGGCAAAGGGTCCATGCCGATACATGTATCATACATGCTAGTCCGTGCTGGTATGTGCTGATCAGAATGGCAATCACTGCCACAAAGATTAGATTTTATGTCAACAACTAAAAAAGAAAATGCAACTATTCAAGAAGTATGGCCACCTTATCGAGGAGATTGAAGCTCATAGGGAAAAAACCATAAATAGGAAACAAAAGATGGATGAATTTTCTAGTCTCTAGTAAGGGGGTCTATGTTATTGAATGTCAAATTTTCTAGGAGTTTAGCTACCTACATAGCTCTTTGTGTCAAAGCATAATTAACTCTTTTGAACCAAATTGTGGGTAGGCATATAAGCAGGTGTAACAACATGCCAAAGCAGATTTATGCCCACACACATGCCATATATATTGGTAAATGTGTTGAAATGATAAACATGTTCTTAAACGTTAATTTGCCTCGAGATAGGGTACAAACTATTTTCTATTTCTTTCAAACCAGGAAGCCACCTCTTTTGAGTTTCCTCCAATATAGATCCTGTGACCATATACCAAGGTAAAGTGCATAAAATTTAAATCACAAGAAACTCTCAACTCCATTGATTCAAAATTGAACTGACCTCTCTAGACTGCAGCCTTGACTTAATATTCATAAGAAACCCACCCCTATTTTAATTGGAGATGTGGCGTGGATCATGGTTTTCAAACCATGTACAATGAAACCTGCTTAAATCCTTATCAGCATACTATTACACTAAACTGGTAATTTGTATTTCCTAAATCAACACCAATTCTAGGAACAGAATCATAGCAGGATCTTGAGGAAGATATTCATGTTACTGCTATATACATGTGTCAAAGTCTTCTAACAATCTTTCAAGGTACCAGAACACGGAAAAAACATAATTCATGATCACAACCAAGAAAAGAAAAGAGCAAAGGGACCACAACTTCTAACAACTCATTTCTGAAACTGTTTAACATTTTTTGCAGACTCAACCTTAAGCTGATATCCCCATTCTCTACCTCTCATATCCGCCTCAACTTTTTATTGAACTTATTTTATATTATTGGGATTGTCACATCTCATGCCGGTAATTTTACTGGCACACTAATTGTTAAGTATCGTGGCACAGTAGGAGTTTCGGCTGATTTGGGTTCTGATGGCTCGAAACCAGTGACTCCAGACTAAAAACTATAAAAAAGAAGACCCTCGATTAAATACCTCCTGAGCTCTCCTTCGATCATCCTCTCCAAGGCCAACGCCAATGCCGCTCCTCCCAAGCTCTCCTCTTTCGTGGTCATCCTCTCCTCTCAACACCAACACTAGCTCTCCTCCAGTCTGTCTTCTCTCTTTATCTCTCACTCTTACCGCCTCCATACTCGAGGCACAAGGTCCATGCCAATGGCACCTATCGTTCCGGCCAAAGGCTAGCTCGACAATTGGCTGGAATGATAATCCTTGGTTGACATCTAAGTTTCATATCAAACTTCATTTCTCTTACACATTCCTTCTACTGATTATAATTTCTTTAGACTAGCTCTTTGAAAGTGGAAAATGTTCATATGATATTTTCAACGACAAATGGCATCACTAGTCAAAGAGATCTGAAGATGTTCCAAAAGGAAATAGCTCAAAAGACAAAATCAAGACAGAATTTACATCAACTTGATAGGCAAATTAATATGCACCACATGTAACCGCACATCATCATACTGGCCCAAGTAATTGAGAATAACGAAACAGAGACATGAAATATGACAAAAGGTGTCAAATATTACCAGCTTGTCACTCCAGCCAAGAATTAGTGTGTGGTTTTGCTCAATTACTTCACTTCTCCCCTTCCTCAGTGAATCAAATTTATCCGAGATTGCATCAGAGACAAGTCCAAGCATCATAGCAAAAATAAGCATTCCTCCAAAACTAATGGACACAGAAACTAATTTGGGTCCAATTCCAACAGAGTTTGCATGGTTGCCAGAATCAGCTACATAAGTCCAAGATAACCACAAACAGTCTGCAAGGCTGTCATCTGTCACTCCAAAAAGTGCCAATCCACCTAGGCATATTAGCAACAATGTAGCAAGCAGTAGAGCCAACGGCTTAGAGTATGGCTGAACTGATAAAAATACGTCCAGCCGATATGCTAACCGCTTGTTAAGAGAAACTTCTTCAGAATCCAATGATCTCAACCTTGAAATAAAATCAATATACTTAAGAACAACGAGTGGAATAGACAACACCGCCAGTGAAAACAATAAGGCAGAAGTTTTTAAATACTTCTTAAAGCTAAGATCTGTCTCTTGTGAGATGTCGACAATGTTTACAGGATCATACAGACCACACACCTGGAGTCTTGTGCTGAGCTCAGAAACTTGGCTCTGCAATAAAGAAGGAGACAAGTCTGGAGTAAATGTTAATACCATGCAAAATCTTTGACTCCAAGGTTCTATTGTTATCATCACAGCAAAAAGTGATAGCTTGGGTTATATATCATACTTATCAACTAAAGAGGTATAGCTTCCATTAATGGATTCAACAAAAGATGCAAGCATTAGTAAGTCATCCAATGTAAAGGGACAAACCAAAGTAATCATCTATTGCTGAAAGACCTGCTATAAATCATTTATCACATTGTCACATAAGCCAATCTTGATGTCAGGGGTAACACAGTATACTAATTAGAGAAAATTAGATATTTTCAGTTTGAGATTTATTGACATCATCTCATGAGCATCATTATTAGCATCAGCAGCACATTATCCAAGCCTTTCCCAGAAAATGTTAGGCATAGTAACACATGAGATCTCTAAATCAAGAGGCCCAACAAAAAAAATGAACATAATTGGCAGCTGGCTATCAATCCTTGATTCCTGATTTCATTGTCAAGGCAATTTCAAGGACAAGAGGTGGTTAGAGCTAATACCAAGTTGGAAGCTTGAGAGACTTTTCTAATTAGTTTTCAGTTGAAGCTTGGAAACCAGGAATGCGACAATGAGAAAGTTCACCTAGATAGTGAAGAGTGTAGAGGAAGAGGAAAGGTGATGGTCTCCTGACAAAAGGGGATGCATTCAATATATAGACGCAGTATAAGGCAAAGAAACATTAAATAGTGTCCTCGTGTATTAGTAGTAGCAACAATTTGTTAATGCAATCCGCATTGCAGGAAAGAAGGAAAATATTAGAAGGGAGCACATTAAGCACCGAATTAATATGTTAAATATTTATGGTCTGCAAGGGCAGTATCAGATAAACACTTCAAAAGCCACTAGATTACCGCACATGCTGGGGTAGTTTATATTTAACATCTGCTAAAAATCCTTGATCAAAACAAAATCTAAGTCAGTTTATATAAGTTAAAAGTTAGTATTTCTGGAGAGAAAATACAGTAAATAACTCATAGTGAGGAGCACCATACCTGTAATCCTATGACCTGCTTCTGCAATGAAAAGTTCTTGTGAAGCAGAGAGCTGAAGGATGTCACAACGAACTGCAAGCAGCAAGTTTCATAAGTCACACAGAAATGATTTGAGATGAATGTCTTCTAACAACTGAGAAGGCAGCCTTAAAGATCACCAATAGAATTCTTCAAGTAGAATCATATCTGTATAAGAAAGACAATTGACTCTCATCTTATAGCAGTCATAACTTTTACAGAGTATTCCCACAGAGTATATTAGGAAGGATTGACATATATACAGTACACACTACTATTATAAGCTCCTTGGTTTCCATTTATTGACATAGTATTACACAAAACAAACAAAAGAAAAGGTTCAAACATTCAAATACAAAATAGGAACTTTAGATGTATAATTCATACCAGATGTTGACAAAAAGGAAAATTATGCCAGTGTAAGAAAACTTCCTAGGTTGACTTTGGGAATATGCTGCATGCTCTCGGCGAAATTTACCCAACTTAATTACTGAATTTATCATCATGGAAATCTGAATGCTTCAGGGTTCTTTCGGGCCGTTGATGGCGCATATCTTTGACTACGCAAACAAGAAACCAATCCATTTCCAAGAACTGAGTAGACAACATGACTAACAATCCCCAAAACATAAAAAAGCTTCCAATTTGAAACTAGATACCTATAAGATGTCAAAAAATGCTATGAAACGCAATTGGATAAATTTTTTGCATAAATCTACACTCACCACCGCAGAGACCACCAGAGGCCACCGACGAAATCCTCTCCCAAGCGAGAAACCCTCTCCGCCACCACCTCCCATGGCCTTGTTATCCTCCACTCCACTCGATCGGACTTCCTCCTCCTCCCTCGCTGGGTTATCGAACCAGACCTTCCTGTGAACCCCAGCATACCTCGAGCAACTCCTCGCCACAGAAGAATTCGGCGCCGACGCCGCAGAAGACGACGCCGCCGACTCCGTGGAGGTGGCGGATGCGGCGGCGAATCGCGGCGGTCTTCCATCCCAGAGGTGCGGCTTCGCCCCGCGGCTCGTCGAGGGGAACAAGAGGTGCTTTCTAGGGTTAGGGTTAGGGCTAAGGCTACGGTTTCGGGAGGAGGGGAGGAACGGCGGGGCTGACGAGAAGAACCAGTCCCCGTTCGCCGACGGCGAGAGCTCGGAGTCCAGGGTCATTTCGGGAATTTCTAAAATTTCGTCGGGGGCGTTCTTGGAAATGGAGTCGTGCATATTAGTTGGCTTTCAAAGAGTTTATATTTAGAATAATGATGACCCGATCGTCAGAGCATAATATATCATCCTTATATAACAGGATCGTTATAAATTAATCATCATATTGTCCTACATGGTATGAAAATGTCCTACATGAAACATATGTGGTATGATAATCTTAAATTGAGAGGGCTTAGTGGGAGGGAGTTATTGGCTGGTTATTGAGGTGGGGTTGGTGGTTATATATAATGTAATCATCCTTATATGAGGTTATGGTTATAAATAAAACTTTTGTTATCCTATGTGACGGGAGAATGTCCTGGGTGGAGCCTATGTGACATGATAATCCTAGATTGAGGGTGGTTTAGTGGGAGGGAGTTATTGGGTGGTTACTGGGGTGGGGTTGGTGGTTACCTTGTCAGGTGACTGGGGCATAACTAGTAATACATATATACATACATAGATATAGATATGTTATAGATAATAATCAACCTTCTAAGGAGCAGTTTCGGTTAACCTGCATTAATTCATATCCCCTAAGTTTCTTTATATATATTCCTTAAGTTTGCTTTGTATAAAGCTGCATTAATTCGTATCAACCTAAGTTCTATTAATATTATCTTATGCTAATGCTAAGACTTATATTATTTATTATTATTATTTTATATACCCTAAGTTTTATTGGCTATGTTTTATGGTGATAGTGAACAAAAAGCTATGACCAACTTTCGAACCCTGGACCACATACGGGTCAACCCAGCCATCTAACCAGACAATCTACAAGGAATTTGTTAAAATTTTATATTAGCAATAACTAAAAACTGTGGCAGGGGCATAGGTGAGTACTAGTACATATATATGTTATACACACATAAAACAACATACATATATACATACATATTATATGTATGATACATGATATACATATATAGACATACATATCTCTAACTCTATATAAGACATGGTTTTTTTACATCCGACGGTTCACAAGATGCTAAAAGAGTTTTATCTAACGGTCAAGAAACACTAATGAGTTTAATGAGATGAATTGACTTCGGGCGTATCGTGCGATCAAATGATCGATTTGATTGGAGGGAGGAGAAAGTAAATAATTCTTGGATTGGATTAAGTAATCGAATTCACCGTGCCAGGGGCACGGGAATCAACTAGTATATATATATTATATACACACATAGATATGATATGTATGTATTATAGATGTGCGTATATAAAAATGGATGTATAAATATGTGTATCATCCTTATAAGAGGCTATGGTTATAAGTGAAACTTTTGTTGTCCTACATGGAGGGAGAATGTCCTAAATGGAGCCTATGTGATGTCTATGTGGTATGATGGCGTTTAGTGGAAGGGAGTTATTGGGTGGTTATTGAGGTGAGATTGGTGGTTACTTGTCATGTGACAGGGGCACAACTAGTAGTATATATATATATATATATATATATATATAGAGTGGAGGAGGATCGGGTCCTCCCACTCGAATCACTACTCTTATATTTAAGAGTATATCACATTGTGGTCAATTAATAATGAATCATGCAAGTTACAACAAGGCCGGCCATACAACAATGGGCAAGCATTAATTGGAATGTTGTATATTTATTTCAAGAATTAAAAGCATTTTGGGACCTCCACCTTAATTTAAAAAATAGGCGATTTGGTACCTCGTAAAATTTGATTCTCGAATTCATACCTCCATGTCACGTGCCAGTTAGTTAACCCCCAAACCAGCCACTCAGGTCACTCATCTATAGCTAACGGTTGGGGGCTAGGGTTTGGGGTTGGCTCCGCCGCAGGCCTCGCCATCACCGTCCTCGCCACCCCCAAGAACCTCCATCTCCTCTCACCCCTCCTCTCTCGCTGCCCTTCCATCCAACTCCTCGTCCTCCCCTTCCTCGCCACCACCCTCATCCTTGCCGGCATCCAGAATCTAAAGGACATCCGCCCGTCCTACTTCGCCGCCACCACCCTCATCCCTGCCGGCATCGAGAACCTAAAGGACCTCCGCCCGTCCTACTTCGCCACCACCCTCCACGTCCTCGCCGCCTTCTACCACCCTCTCCTCGCCTGGTCTAGAGCCACCACCACCAACCCCCTCGACGCCATAATCTCTGACTTCTTTCTCGGCTGGACCCATCGCCTCACCGCCGACCTCGGCATCCCTCATCTCGTCTTCAGCCCACGCCATCACCGTCATCGTCTTAAGCCTCTGGCGCCAAATGACTCGTCGTCCTGACGTAGAAGATGATCACTTCCCGGAGTTACCCAACTCCCCTACTTTCGAATGGTACGAGCTCTCGATGCTATCGGAGCTACTGCGTTGTAGGTGGCAATACTTGATGTCGCTCAAATGTGTCTCGCACAGCAGTCATGGTGCAATACAACATAAGAGAGGTCGATCCAACAGGGAAACAATAGAAAGGATCCATAACACAGATAACAATATAAAAACAATCAAGAGTGTAAGAGTTAAGAGAGTTAGAATGAAGATTTAACGGTAAAAAAAAGTTAACGAAGGAAATATGAATTTAGTTGAGGCTAGGATTCAGAAATCCTTCACTCAGACTTTGGTTCTTCTCTTACCAATGGTTCATGTAAAACTCAGTCGAGGGATTCACATCCCAATCACCTCGATAGGAAAGTATGGAGCTATGAATCTGACAGAATATAAATGTCTCTACCTATGATTGGTTCTTCTTCGTTATAGCCCTAACTCTGTCCTACCATAACCTAAGAATACACGATACCGGCTGTCATTACATGCAACATGCATCAAAAGTTTCATGGGACCAAGCCCTAACCTTGTCTTACCAGATCCATAAGAATATACAATACCAGTTGTCACTACGGGTAATACATAGCAAAAGTTTCACGAGACTAGGTAGGAGAATGAAGAGATGGCTATGGGATCACAGTATCATAACAAAAGCATGATTAGAATTATAATAATGTTCAACCACATAACAATCTGTGAAGATCCAATATATATATAGAGTTTAAACATTAAATATTAAAACATGAATCAATGATGAAGAAGAAACCCTCGCCTTTGCTTAGTCATCCGTTCGCCATGCCTGAAGATTACTCGTCCATGGATGATGGGTTGGTCTTCTTTTTCCTCCAGAAAAGGTTAGAAAAAGTCTGAAAAAACGTCCTCTTGAATAACCCTAAGTTTCCTATTTATAGCCTCCAAAAGTCTTAAACTCGGGTTAGATCCGGTTTCCTATTTACGCTCGCGGTCGATCTGACGGTCGACCGTCAATTGTGCAACTTTATTTGGAAAAGCGACGGCCGATCTTCGCATCGACCCTGAGAAGTCTTTTTCATGATAGAGGCTCACGGTTGATCTGGCGGATGATGCGACGGTCGACCTCCAGTCTCTTTTACCATTCAACACTGCGCCATTGGTACTAAAAATATTGTAACTTTTTCTAGAAAACTCGGAATCACGAAACATAAAATTCTCTAGAAACTGGACTTCAAGAGCTTTCCAATCATATATGGAAAATTATTTGGTTTTTCATGAGCAGGTATTGTTTAATCTTCCAAGTTGACCCATGTAATATTTTCAGCTTCTTTTAGCTCCAATTTCCTGCATTTTTCAAATAACTATATGAAACAACATATAAATATAAAAATAGTAATAAAGAGGTTGATTAATGGTGACAATCTAGCAATTGAGATGGTTATAAGACTGTTCAGAGTGCACTTTCATGCACTCATTAATACTGAGTCACACGACGGTGGGGACGTTCTTGACTCACTGTGGGTGGAACTCGGTGTTGGAGGGGATCGTAGCCGGGGTGATGCTGCTGGGGGGATAACTAATGGCCGGTTTTCCGTCAGCCTATATAGACGGCATATGTGACTTGGCATTAAATCACGTGGTATCAATATTTGGAGGCATCAATTCGAGAACCAAATTTTACGAGCTACCAAATCGCCTATTTTTGAAAATTGGAGGTACCATAATGCTTTTTACCCTTATTTCAACGGGTTGGAAATGATCCTACATTGATAAACGGGTCGGATCCTATGTGGCAGATTCTAGTTTGTTGGACAAGTATAGAAGTAGTGAACAATTTAGGCCAAAAGGCACTTCGATACCTGTAGTTTCCTAGTTTTGTAGTTTAGTACCATGTAGTTTTAAAATTATCAAAAAATACTCCAAGTTACTATGCCGGTCATTTTGGATCCAACATGCTAATGGTGTGACATGGGGTGACGGTAAACAAGTCACGTGACCACCATTAAGCCCTTCTAGGACATCATCTCCTCTCCATCATGGTAAGGTTTCTCTCTCACTCCTCGGCTCCTCTTACTGCACGGAGTAGCTTCGTCTCTTCCGACACCTCCGCCGCTTCTTCACCTCCATCGTGGTAAGGTTTCTTGTAGTCGCCGCTATCAAAGAGGTTTTAATCCTAGTGGTCCCGGTGATCACTTGGGATTCCTCTTTAATCTACTTGGTCCTATTGGTCCCCTTGGCGATTAGATTACAAATTTGTTGGAGATCTCCCGGGATGAAAATGCTCATGACTAGGGGTGTCCAATCGGGGCGGCCTGGGTTGGAGGTGATAAGTCACTAATTATTTCTAATTAAACCCCTTAAATTACCTTTGTTAGGTCTAGAGTAAGGGTATTTGATATCATATTGCTTGATTTCAGGTTTAAGTAGGATTTGAGAAGAAACACAAGAAATTCGGCCAAAAATCACTAAATTCTGCAAAAAGACTGCTTCGTCGACTGTTTGGAAATAAATCACCAGATATTCTACACAAATTCCACATATTCTGAAATTCTGGGAGATGAAAGTAGACTTCAAGTTCTACAACTTTTACGGTGAAGACTTTGTGATATTCCGTATAGATTGGCGCCAGTATTGAAGCAAAATTGAATCTATGAAAGCTGAAATTTGAGAAAAGCTGAAATTAATTGATTATGTGGCAGTTAATGACCCAGTCAAACCGACTACAGTGATGGATCGGATTTGAGTCCGATGGATCGCTCCGATGACGTCAGCAACCCGGAATTTAGGGAAATTAGAGTTTAAGTTCAGCTATAACTCCTAATTCCGAGGTTAAGGGTTTCTATGATAAAAATGGGTTGTTCCAGCCGAAAATAAGGATCTTTTGGACCACTTTTGGAGGAGAAGGCTAGGGTTTTGAAGATGGAGATCTTTCTGCGGGGATTGACAGCTTCCTTCCCAACACCTATGAAACTTTCCCAGAAGATGAGTAAATAATTCTAAACTTAGGGATATCATGAAACCCTAGTGTAGCTTTTGATTTTCTTTGGTTTGATTCTTGTAAACTTCTTCTCAACATGATCTCATAAATATGGTTTTAATGATTAGAGATTTGAGGGAACAAAGTTCCTTTGAAGTATTTTCAGTCGTATAAGCTTTCTGTGATTGTTTATACAGATTTATGAGATGGTTTTCATGTGATTTATGGTTTGCATTTGAGATAGGCTATGCTATGCTAGGATAGGTTGTGCTAAGGTCATTAGGAGTAGTATAACTTAAAGTAATCGTAGGATCGAAGACTGTTAGCCCAGATATTGTTTTGATGATGTCAATATATATTTAATGATAAAACAATGATTTAATATTATTATCCCTTAATTTGGAAAGCATTTAAATCATATTTATTGAGTTTTGTACTGACGGACGATGCATGGATCGACCGTGGGATATGGCGGTTGATGGAAGGATCGACCGCGGAAGCTGACAATGGGAATATAGGCGACGGTCGATGTCACGGTCGATAGGCGGATGGACTGATCGACCGTGGCCTATGTGACATGGCTCGAAGATGCGACGGTCGATCGGTGTATCGACCCTGGGAAGAGGTTCTCGCAACAGAGCCTGACGGACGATGTCACGGTCGATGGGACGATCGACCGTGAGGCGTGACGGTCGATTGGTGGATCGACCGTGGCTCAAGGAAAGTCGACGGACGATGTCACGGACGATGCGACGGTCGACCGTGAGCCCAGAAAAGAGCCGTTAAAGAGCCGTTGCAGGAGAAAGAAATAGCCGTTGGGAGGCTATTTGGAAGGGTTGGAGGCTCAGCTATAAAAGGGAAAGTCCAGCAAACTTGCCAAGGACTTAGAGGGAGCTAAGGGATTATTGTAATAATATTCTAGTAAGTTTCTATTTCTTATTAGTGAGCTAAACCTTTGTAAAACTACTTCAAGTGTGAAGTAGACTTTGAGAGAAAGATCCAATAGTGAGATTGGAGAGATTGTAAGGTTACCAAGCACCCGTAAGCTTGGTGAATAGGTTGCCAAGCACCCGTAAGCTTGGTGGAAGCTTGTAAGAGGTCTTGCAAGTAGTGGAACCCCAAGTAGGCCTTTGGGAGAAGTGGACGTAGGCATGGTTGGCCGAACCACTATAAAAATTCTGGTGCAATCTCTCTAACTCTCATCTATCCTTCTATTTATATGCTTAATTATCTGCTCTTATCATTGCAAGCATATTACTTGATTAGACTCCTCCTACTCAGTCTTCCTTAATTGATTTTATTGTTTAAAGCCTAAGATAAGCCCCCCTCTTAGAGCTTCAATTGGTATCAGAGCTAGGTCTCTAATTTTGTGGTGTAACAGCTCTTAGAGGATCCTAAATCAATATGGAAAACATAGAGGGACAATCCACAAATAGGCCGCCATACTTCAATGGTTCAAATTATACATATTGGAAGAATAGAATGGAAATATTTGTAAAATCCATGGATTATGAAGCATGGATGACTATTGAGGATGACCCAACTATTCCTACCAAAATTCATGAAGGAAAGGAAGTGCCTAAGGCTAGAAGTGAGCTCACCCGTACTGATTTGAAAAATCTCCAAGTCAATGCCAAAGCCAAAAATTTCTTATTTTGTGCCCTTAGCCCTGACGAATTTAATAGAATTTCAGCTTGTAAATCAGCTAAGGAAATATGAGAGAAGCTTGAGATAACTCATGAAGGAACTAGCCGAGTAAAGGAGTCTAAGATTAGCATGCTTGTTAATGACTATGAGTTATTTTCTATGAAGGATGATGAAAATATAAATGAAATGTTTACTCGCTTTACCAATATTATAAATGTTCTTGATTCTCTTGGTAAGAGCTATACTAATGATGAGAAAGTGAGAAAGGTTCTTAGGTGTCTACCTAAGTCATGGGATCTCAAGGTGACGGCAATCGAAGAGGCTAAAGATTTAACCAAGCTGTCCCTTGATGAGCTAATGGGTTCTCTCATGACATATGAGATGAACATGGAGAGGAGCAATGATGGAGAAAAGAAGAAAAAGAAAACCATTGCTTTCAAGTCAACATACACGGATTCATCCGACTCAAGTGATGAAGATGATGATGAGGAGATGCAAAAGATCACAAGGAGAATCCAACGAATCATCAAGAATCAAGAAAAGAAAAATTCCAAAGGTGAAAAAGGAAAGCCCTCTTCTTACTCACCCAGATCTCTAGATCGCGATCTCATCATCTCCATTTGTTTTTTCTTCCAGCCGGATCTGATACCAAACCGAATCCAAGATCAATAATCTGAACATTCATGGATTGTTTTAATGTCTGTGAGAAACAAAATGAAGTAATTAGATGCTCCTCCTCCTCCTCATTGGAATGCTCTGTTTCGTAATGCAGGCAGGTACTCTGTTTCAAAGCAGAGTTCTTCTCTGTTCCAAACCTCCACTTACTCTCCCTTTCACCACCAGAAGCTTCTGAGCCAACCTTTTCCAATCCATGGTCATACCTGCTTAAAAACCTTAGCAGTTACGCAACACGCTCCCCAACATACATAACAAGCTTATCATGGTTATCAATGAAGTAATCATACCTGCAAGCTCTGCGAGCTGAGCGAACTCCAACGTCTGAAGACAGGAGTGGAGGATGAATGCCTGGAGGCCTGGGGGCCAAGTGACAGGGATGGAAGGTGTGGTAGACATGAGGAGGAGAAGGTCTGCAGGTGGAGGTGGCCCCCTAAAGATCCAACCTTTGACACTCCGCCGCCCCCCGGCTCTCCTCCACTCGACGCCAGCCCTGACGCCAGCTCCATCGCGGAGGATGACCTCTTTGAGCCCGTCTGCCTCCGTGACCTTGATCACTCGAATGCCGCCTCCGCTGCCGGCGCGCTAGTGGACCCGACGCCGCCCTTCTCACTCCGCTCCTCCTTCTCTGATGAAATTGGATTGATGCGCTCCTCCGCGGCTGCCGAGGGCGAAATGCTCGGGGATGCCGAGTCATCCAGTAGCCCACCTGGTAAATGTTTCCGGCCTTCATTGTCGTCGGTGAGTTATGACTCTTACTCGTCCCCTTTGGCGTCGCCGTGGAAGTCGAGGGCGAAGCCTCCCATGCCTGATATACCTCAAGAATTGGCTCACCTGGTCGATTCCGCCATCATGGGTTGCGCCGAGAGTGTTGCGGGTTTGAGATCTATTGTGGCGGGAGGGGGGAGTGATGATGTTGGGGATGTTTCTAGGTCGGTCGTGGACGCCCTTCTTGCAACGATGGACGGGGTTGATGGTTTGGACGATGATGGTATTGGGAGTGGAGTGAGTAATCCCCCGAGCATGATGTTTAATTCCCGGGCGGCGGTGGTGGCCGGAGAGTTGATACCTTGGTTGCCTTGGGAGGGGGACACGGAGACGGAAGGGGGTCACGTGCGGCGCACGTGACCCCTTTTGCCGTTAGTTAGATGACGAAAATTGGGGTGGAGGCGCCCACATGAGAACCAAAAACAAAATCGAGGGACTCAATGTCACGAAATTGAAGTTCAGGGACCATATAAAAAGTTGACCAAAACTACAGGGTATTAATACATAATTTAGCCTAATAACTAATACATCCATCGAACATCCCTTTTAGAAAGGAAAAGAGGAAACCTTCTTTAAAACCCGAATCGGGCGGGTTTTTGACCAAAGGGCCATGGTCCGGCCCTGAACCCGGATCAGCCTGGTCCAGCAGGGCCAAGTGGCCAACACCTGGGCCGGATCGAGCTACGGCTCCAACGGGCCGGCTCGGACCCTTACTGAGCCGGGCCATTTGGGCTTTTTGGACACCCCTACTCACGACATCGACCTGGGGCTCGAAGGTGGTCTCACCAACAACCATAGAGGGAATAAAGAAGGATGAAAGTAGGAGAGTAGCTACCTAGTGGCTTGAGTGTGTCTTGTACCCTCTTCGACGACGGTGATGGCCGGAGAACTCCAGGAGGTGGGTTATGCGAAAAACCCTAGGTGTATAACATGGCTGAGGATGGCTGGCCGTTATCTCATATGGCGGGATCCCTCGATACAGTCTTAGTTGGCGCCAAAACTCCCACGTGACCGGTTTGTCGTTAAAATCGAGTAACGGCGTCGGATGTTGGGTTTATACTGCACTACTAACTAACTTGGAGTATTTTTTGATAATTTTGAAACTACGTGATACTAAACTGCAAAACTAAAAAACTACATGATATCGAAGTGCCTTTTGGCCAACAATTTAAACAAACAACAAAATATGGTTATCCAACCTTTGAATTTTATCTTTTAGAATAAAATACAAAGAGATATATATTGGTATCATTTTTTCGCCAAACAATATATTTGACATTCAAAGACACCACAAATGTATAACGATCAAATAGGTACAATTCCATCCAAAAATTATAGATATATTTCGATTTTCCACTGATCTAATCTGTTTTTATCATAATGTTAAAGATAAAAATATGAGAAATTTTATATACACCCCAAATGGCAAGCTAAGTGCACCACCATACTATATGTTTTATAATACTGAGTACTATAATAATGTGTTGGGTAGTTCACTACTAAATACTATATTAACATTAATTTCTCTCCCGTGTGTCGTAGGCCGTAAAAACTGCCTGCCTTGTGAAACCTCATGTGTAACCTCCTACACCCGTCACATGCCACGTGTCCACTTGATAAACCTAGCCGCCTCCACTTGATAAACCTAGCCGCCTTTCTCTTCATGGTCTGATGCAAACCACTGCCTCTTATAAGGTTGATTAGGTGTGGGTCGTGCCCCTAGCACGGTTACCCCCCAACTCCTCCCACGATCTCATCTTTTAGCAAGCTTATTTCGAATTGGAAAAGACATTTGATATCCACCCTTGGATCTAATACTCCCCACCGTTAGATGGATATAAGTGATTGGGTTACATCTTGTCTATCTAATGTAACCCGGGCCTCTTACAGCTACCGATTATTGCCTAACATGCTCGGTCGTTAATAGTGCACCACCGTACATGTTAACATAATTACATAATGTTTGACAGTGAATAACCAGACATAAGAAAACAATATGGATTACTTAGCTAAAATATGATATATTTTGACGTACCCTAAAAAATATTTAGGTAATTGATAAAAACCCGACTATAATGAATTATTTTTCTAAAAACCCCATTAGCAATTTTTTTATGACAATAACCCCATCAGGTAAGTGTTTTAGTTAGTTGTTAACTATAGATGTACCCCTATGTAATCCGGCGGCTGAGAGTTGTTAACTAGTTACTTGATAAGCGTTTGTCGAAGCTTGATCACCGGCAATGAGGGCTCTTCGGAGCATGAGACCAGTGCTAGAGAGTTCATGGAGGTCTTAGGAGGAGATCTACCCGGTTCGATCATGTAATAGGGGATCGAGGTGGCCAGATCTGGAGGCGGCGGCAGTGGGTTCTTGGTGGTGGTTCGTCGGTGGCGATGGTGGCCTCAATCTGAGGCAAGATCAAAGGGGAGGGACTATGGGAGGTAGGAGTTGTTATTTGGTGGGCGGTTTGGTGGCAGAAGGGGTTTTGACAGTGATGGTCTGTGTCGGAGGAGATCTTTTCGATGGTAGTAAAGGTCGGAGGAAGATAGAGGAGGTGAATGTGGTGCAAGTGGTAGTTGTTGGAAGGAGCGGCGGTGGCCGGAGCGGTGGAGAAGGTGAGGCAGAGACCGCGACTCGAGGTCAAGCCGACTTGAGCTACAAACGAGTCGGGACGATAAAATTTTGGTTCGATGGTGAACCGAGCCGAGAAAAATAGGAGAGAGAAAAGCAAGGAAAAAATGAAAAAGGAATAGAAAAATAGGGGGAAATAGGGTTTAGGGAAAATGTTGGAAAAATGGGCAAATGTGGAGAAAATTACGAAAAAAAATAGAGGTGATTGAAAAGATCCTTGATGGAGAATCATAGTCAATTAAGTTATAATTTGAAGAGTTATAAAGATGAAAATGCAAGAAAGATAAAAATACATTTTAAAAAGATGAAATTGCATTTAAAAAGATAAAAATGCATTTAAACGATGAAAATACATTTAAAAAGATGAAAAATGCATTTCAAAGATGAAAATAGAGTTAAAAATAATAAAATAAAGTTTAAAATAATACAAATGGAGTTAAAAAGATGAAAATGCATTTAAAAAGTTGAAATACATTTAAAAATATGAAAATACATTTAAAAAGATGAAAATGCATTTAAAAAGATGAAAATAGAGTTTAAAAGATAAAAACAAATGCATTTGAAAAGATGAAAATGCATTTAAAAGGATGAAAATGGAGTTGAAAAGACAGAATAAAGTTTAAAAGATAAAAGTGAGTTAAAAAGATGAAAAGGAAGGAAAGATATAAATGCATTAAAAATATAAAAATGCATTTAAAAAGATAGAAAAGCATTTAGAAAGGTCAAAATGAATTTAAAAAGATGAAAATGCATTTAAAAAAATGAAAATGTAGTTAAAAAGTTAAAAGATAAAAATGGAGTTAAAAAGATGAAAATGCAGGAAAGATAAAAATACATTTTAAAAAATAAAAATACATTTAAAATTATAAAAATGCAATTGAAAATATGAAAATGAATTTAAAAATATAAAAATACATTTAAAAAGATGAAGATGCATTTCAAAAGATGAAAATGGAGTTAAAATGATAAAAATGGACTTTAAAAGATAAAAATGGAGTTAAAAAAATAAAAATGAAGGAAAGATAAAAATTGGATCGATGATCAAATGAACTCAATTTTAGGTCGTTAATTTTTCAAATTTTATATACAATTTTTCAATTTTAAATCGTCAATTTTCCGAATTTTATGTACAATTTTAATGC
>OY986975.1:17609792-17824323 GCA_963920575.1 Narthecium ossifragum | reverse complement strand
TTTTTTTTTCCTTTTTTTTTTTTTGAAATCGGATGTACTCCTGCATTACTTCCCCTTTTTTTCCCTTTTTTTGAATTTTGACAAATAAATTATGTCTTGATAATTTTTGCAATTGACTATCAAATTTTTCATAAATATTTTTAAATTTATGTGACCATTTTTTTTTACTTAAGTTACTTTCCACAAATCTACAATTGCAAAAAAATGGAAACTAACTTATTACATTGTACAAATGTAACTTGTACACATGGAAAGTAACTTGTACAGTTACAAAAAAGTGGAAAGTAACTTGTACATTTGTAAAAAAAATGAAAAGTAGCATGTACATTTGGTGGAAAGTAACTGATGAATAAAAATCCAATGAATTGGTGGAAAGTAACTAGTGATAATTTAGTGGAAAGTAAGTAGAAGTTGTGAAAAATAACTGATGAATTTGGTGGAAAGTAACTAGTGATAATTTGGTGAAAAGTAACTAGAAGTGGTGGAAAATAACTGATGAATTTGGTGAAAAGTAACTAGTGATAATTTGGTGGAAAGTAACTAGTAATAATTTGGTGGAAAGAAACTGATGAATAATTTGGTAGAAAATAACTAGTTACTTTCCATTAGTTTCAAACACTAGTTCCTTCCCTCTAGTTACTTTTCGTTGGGTGGAAAGTAACTACTGACAATTTTGTGGAAAGTAACTGATGAAAATTTTTGTAGAAAGTAACTAGTTACTTTCCATTAGTTTCAATCACTAGTTACTTTCCACCTAGCTACTGACAATTGTGGAAAGTAACTGATGTATAATTGTGGAAAGTATTTGGTGGAAACTAACTAGTTACTTTCCATTAGTTTCAATGACTAGTTACTTTTCTCTAGTTACTTTCCGCTATGTGGAAAGTAACTGTTGACAATTTGGTGGAAAGTAACTGATGAATAATTTGGTAGAAAGTAACTGATAAATATAATTTGTACAAGTTACTTTGCACTTTTAGGTAATTGTAGATTTGTCGAAAGTAATTTGAGTCAAAAATTAGTCAAACAAATTAAAAAAAATTTATGAAAAATTTGATTTCCAATCGCAAAAATTAACAACAACAGACATAATTTACTTGTCAAAATTTTTATAAAAAAAAGAAAAAAAAATGGGAGGTCCATGGCGCCGTTGCCAGGGAATGCTATAGGAGATGATTGAATTGCTTTGCTTAGTCTAATATTTCTTATAAATATCTTTTGTTTTAATTTTATTTCATATCTTAAAAAAAAACCGGAAAAAAGGGAAAAAGGAAAAGAAAAATAGAAATTCGTACTTACATTACTATATCTTCTTGTTGTTAGGAGACGCCGACGTGAGGAGAATCAACGGTTTACAGTCGACGACGGACATCTCGTGCTTGGACCAGCCCTTTGTAACGTATTTCTAACTTTTTGACTTGGTCCTTGATTATTTGATTGTTTATACATGGCCGATAATTATATGCCACTGGGTGCCGCATTGAACAATTATGTTTTACCATCTAATTATGCACCCGCTTATGTTAATGATACATATGATTTCTCAAACCCGACATATGATTCGCATTCATACACCTATGATCCGGAGTTGAGTGATCATTCATACCCTTATTGGCAATTCCAAGGTTACTATTCTCATAATGTTCAACCACAAGATTCAAGCATACCGGACCACTACTATGCACCTAGTTTTGAACCATCTTATTTTCCTCAAATACAATACCCAACACCCCAATGTTGGTATGAGCCTCTCAATCCCTTTGAACTACAAGCACATGTAGATCCATTTGTAGATGAAAGGACTCTTAATGATGTAGAGACTATTGAGGCACTAACACCAATTGTTCATTCTCATTTACAATTAATAGCTAATATAGAAGCCCGAATTGGACAAATAGCTTCTTTGATAGACTCATATGATGATGAGGTGGATGATTGTGGAAATGAGCCGGTGCTCCTTAGTTCTAATGGCAAGGCTTGTGATGCTCATTGTACCAATGTTTATGATGCAAGCAACGATGAGATTCCTTTTGGGGTTTTACCGGTTTGTGGGACTTTTGAGGAAATAACACCAATTATACATTCTCATTCACAATTAATAGCCAATATAGAAGCCCGAATTGGACAAATAGCTTCTTTGATAGATTCATATGATGATAACGTTGATGGTGGTGTGAATGAGGTAGTGCCTCCTAATGTTGATGACAATGCTTATGATACATGCAACGATGAGATTACTTGTGAGGTATTACCGGTTCGTGATACTTTCGATGATAATACGTCTTGTGATATGAATGAATCGGTCCCTCCGATGTTTCTTGATGATAATGGTATTGAGGAATGCGTGCATGATTTGATACCTTCCATGAGTCATGATGATGTTATTTTGCCAGGTTATGAAGCTTTCCACGAGCACATACCTAATATTGAGGATGAATCATTTGATTTCAACTTGCCAATTTATGAAGCTTTTCATGAGGAGATACCTTATTTTGATAATGATTCATGTGATATTGTGTCGCCGGTTTATGAACATTTTTATGAGAATATATCAAACCTTGAGGAGGATGATTATTATGATATTAATGTGCCGGTTCATGAAGCTTTTTATGAGGACTTCCCTAACCTTGATGCATATATTGATGAAGTTTCATGTAAAAATTCCATGTCCATCTTTGATGTGATGGATGATGCATGTGATGACTTGGATGATCCTTGTGAGACCTCCTTTAGGAAACTTCACTTTGAGCCTCTACCCTTTACTTCATCCGCACTTGTTGAACATTATGAGGTACCAAACCTTATTTTTTCGAATTTCTTGGATCATGCTGAGTTTGATTGTAGCTTCATCAAAGATTTATGCAAAACTTCTTGTCTTTCAAGAACTTTGTTTGTTACGAACATTCCCTTCTTCTTTGATGAAGCATGTCTGCATGACTTTACTTTTCTTCGGACCATGTATTTCTTTACTTTTAATTATCGGCCACCAAAAGACCAGTTGATGATGACTCTATTTGTTGAAATCCATGGCGTGCAGGACGACAATTGGCCAATGCCTAAAGATTATAATGAATTATTTGCCATGAATTCTCATTTCTTCTTTGATAAAGCATGTTTGCACCTCCTCTCCATCCTTCAATGCATGTATTTCTATACCTTAAACCATAGGCCACCAAAAGCCTATCTGATGATGGACAGAGTTATTGCAACACATGATTTGCAGGATGATGATTGGACACTGACTACAATTTTTAATGATTGCCTTACCTGGGACCTGTCTTTCATCTTTGATGAGTTATGTTTGCATATCTTCTCTATTCTTCGGTCCATGTATTTCTTCATCTGGAACCACCGACCACTCAAACTCAATTTTAGTTGAGCTTGCATTGTGTTGAGCTCGAGATGGTAAACCAAGCGCCTGATGGGAGGCAACCCATCCTTAATTTTTTTTTTTTTAGTTTTCTTCGCATGCTTGCTTCATTTCTACTTATTTGCATATTTGTTTTTGATTGTCTGATAACGTTGTCATCGCTGTGAGTGGATGGTCGTGTTAATTGTTAGTTTGGGATGTCCTTACTTGATTTCATTTGGCCGGGAGAGGTCCGTATTTTTAGATGGTGTTCAGAGGCTTAATTCCCAGGTTTATTATGCGTTTTATCATGTTTCATTGAGAGCGATCGATCCGTCCCCACAAGGTAGGATCGATCCTTCGTCGCTTCACGCATATTTTTCACTAGGCATTAGTCGGATCGATCCCACCTACCCCATGGATCGATCCAAGGTTGGTATTTAACTTTGACATAACGTTGTGTTTTCTTCACTACACATTCCGATCGATCCTTCTATCCCTCCGTCTAAACTCTAATCCTGAAGGTAGTCAGATCGATCGTGTCATAGGAGAGCGATCGATCCTACTTGTTCATTTAATCGTGACAGAACGTAGTGTATTCCGCGTGACACCTTCCGATCGATCCATCTATCCCTCCGGTAATAATAGAACATCTAAGGTAGTACGATCGATCCCTCCTCCAACGTGGGATCGATCCTAGGTGGCTATTTATTGGTAACAGAACGTGGTGTTTTGGACGAATCACCTACCGATCGATCCGTCTATCCATCCTTCTCAATGAGTCTACTCGAGTAAGTCGGCTCGATCTATCTAAATTAATTCGATCGATCGGGCCTGTTTATTCACTATTTCATCCGATTGCACCCGATGCGTCCACGTGGTGACGGATCGATCCAACCAGTCTAGTCCGATCGATCCTGCTCGAGTTCTTCTAAAACTCACATGGTCAGCACCTCCGCCATCCTCCTTCCTAACCTTCGCCGGCCTCTACCACCATCAAAACCACCTCCTCCGACGCCAGTAAGCTTCCACTGTGTCCTCCGACACCACCGATCCTCTCCTCCGTTCTCGGTGTGCCGGTTCAGTTCTTTCGGCGTTGTTCCTCACCTTCCTTCCCTCTTTCGGACATCTCCTTCTTCTATGTTCCTCCTCTACTTCAATCAAGTGGCGGAACCCATGGCTTTCGCCATGGGTCCTGACCAATGACGCCGGCGGCCAAGACCGGCGTCCACCTTCCCTTCTTTTCTTCCCTCCCCTCGCCGTCGCTGCTCTAGTTTTTCTTTCGTTCCCGCCGTGCTCTGTTTTTCCTTCCTTCCAGCCGTCCTCCTTTGCTCGATGCTCGCCGGCGTTCTTTGCCATGGAGTTCACCAGATTCCGGCGACAAAAGTTTCGTGCTCCGTCTCTTCCGTTTTCCCTTTGTGCCTTAGTTTCCCCGTCTCCGTTGTCGGTGTTTCCCTTCTTTCTCGTCCAGCCAGTGTTTCGATTCCATTTCCCCTTCTTCGACCGGTGCGCCACCGCCTCCTCCGGCCAGAACTTCTCACCTCCGACCTCCATTTCACTCCACGTCCCACCACCAACATTCTACTCCACTCAATCATCCCCAAAGCCCCTACATTACTCTCATACCCACTGCTCCGTCGTACGCACCCCACTAGACCTCTGCCGGCACCTGAGTCCACCCTCCTCCAGTTGTTACTGCCATTGTTCCATACCGACCCTCTACCTCTACGGCGCCAAGACCCCATGGATGATACTAGTGCTTGTAGCTTGTCGGTTTGCATGTCGCCTTTGTGCTTGCTTAGTTCAATTGTTTATCTGTTAGGTTTCTTATACCTAGGCACATGTCGTACCAGTGGCTTGTTCTTATTGAACTAGACTATATCTGTCGCGCCCCGGCCCAGAAAAGCCATCCCGGACCGGGACACGAGGGGGAAACCTACATCTACTGACAACCAACAGGCGGAGACAGATACAATAAACAAAGGCGAAAGTAAAGTTAGCATCTACTAGAACAAAACGTCATATACACATCAGAGTTTTACAACTTTACAACATTTACAATTATCAAAAAGAATAAGCAAGCAGGTAGAAAACAGTAAAGCATGCAAATAGTATAACAACATAAACACACATCAGTTATAGCAATATCACTAACAGATAGATATAAAGCAGTAAAGCCGGCAACAAACAAAACAATAGAAACAAGCATCAGCACAGTGGCACACATTCGGCCCATTTATACTAAACACTCCCGAGGGTCATGACTCCCTCGGTTCACCACAAAGCAATAAAGAGGTATACATGCAAAGGGCATACAGAAAAAGGGCATACAGATAAAGGGCATACACATAGAGGGCATACAGATAAAGGGCATACGTGGTATCACACTTATACTACTAAATATATCAGAAAGTTGTACACAAACAATCATAGCAAGCCCCGCGGGCAAAAGCGCTAAAACCGCGTACATACGAAGCCCCACGGGCAAAACAGTATCAAACATGCGTTCTGGCACAAGTTGGATCGATCCAACATCTTTGGATCGATCCGACTTGCTCTCGGATCAATCCAACTTGCTCTTGGATCGATCCGGCCTGGAAAACCGAGAAAACATCCGCAGTCGATCGATCCAACTAGCTCTTGGATCGATCCGACTAGCCTTGGGATCGATCCAACTCACCCTTGGATCGATTCGGCTAGGAAAACCACGTAAAGCCATTCCCTCAGGCACTGTTCCTGGGACAAGTTGGATCGATCCAAGGTGTTATTTGGATCGATCCGACTTCCACCAATGAACAGGCTGAGATCGATCCAACACCTGTGGATCGATCCCTCCCGGCCCTCCGGCCAGCTTCCGACGGCGAACACGGCCGGAAAACTGAGCCAAACTTCACCAAACTTGGTGAGTTGGTAGAATCGATGCCCACGAAGCTACCCATGACTTCAAAACCGGAAAACCTCGCCTATGCATGGAGATCTACCCAAAATACATCCAAATCCGACGGAAAACAACGAAGAAAACGAGAAAACCCAAGAATGTCGTAGGTAGGAACCCTACCTCACAAGAGCTGTTTCAATCCACGAAGCAACGCCTTGGATCTTCCTATCTTCTTCCGAGAAATCACCGAAAAACGAAATCCGAAGCGGCGAGGTCGGGAAGAAGAGAAGAAGGAGGTACGGTGTCTGTTCTTATACAGACGCCTCAGTGCGATTCGGATCGATCCGACCTCCACCTCGGATCGATCTAAGCTCCACTGACGGCCACCATTCCCTAGTGCGAGTCGGATCGATCCGAAGTGGAGTTCGGATCGATCCAACCTGCGCTGGGAAGGAAAATTGGGCCCGGTTCAAGCCCAATTTCGGATCTCTTGATTCCGAGGTCCATCTAACCATCCTATTCAAACAGATACACCAAAACAAGGCCTGTGTGTGCACACGCGGGTGTGAAACAAACCAACAAGACGCAATTTTACCAAATTGGCCTTGTGATCAACAACGAGCCACAGGAATAGAGGAACGGGTCCTCACAGTATCTTTGGGTCAGTTTTGTATTTTTTGGTTGGGTGGGACTTGCTTGGTTTGTGCTGCGAGGATGGTAAATTTTTGTGTCTCCATTGTTCCATTTTCGTATCATTTTGCATCTTGATAATGTATATATACATTGGATGTTGGCCCCGGGGGTGTACCCCAGGTGTGTGTGGCTATATATATGTGTGTAGTGTGGATGTGAATGTGATGGTGGAGCAATATGTATGTGCATGGGAATGTGGATGTGGATTGGTGATTGTTAATGTAGATGTCATGAAAAGGTTGTACAACCCTTATGCTTATTGAATAAATAGAGGAAATGCTTCCCAATTTTTCTCGAATTTTTAATGCTTATTCTTTATTTCCATCAATGCGATCATGGGGTATTCTGTCTATGACTTTACAGGGCACCTATGCTATGGACTGCACAACAGGTGGACTTCACGATATTACTTGGTTTTCACGACTAACCTTTATCGGCAACTCTGTTTTTATTTTTATCACCAAAGTTACCTTTTCTTACGAAGCCTCTACAGGTTATCTCTACCCTATATTTGACACGCCTTGAAAAGTGTCGTTACCTTAACAAGTACGCCAAAATTAGAAATTTATAATCCGAATCACTAACTAACTACTTTATGGGTAGATAGCAATGAGTCTGAGTCGAATCCACAGGGAACTAATGGTTTAAGTCGTATACTAGGTATAATTCCTAACCAAGGAGTTGGGAAAAAGATAATCTTTTGGATTTTATCTAGAACTAAATTAAAAAGATAAGAGAACGAATAACTAATGAAAGATAAGATAATGCCAAGGAAATCTAATCAATAATAAAGAACTTACTAGGTATTCCTAAGATAAGAGCGAATAAATCAACTCAGATAGTTCATATAGTCGATAGGTGAATGGCTAGAACTCCTACCGCTCAACGACGATCAATAAAGTCCGACGTTGGGATAATATCAAGAATGTATATTGGTAAGTAATCAAGATGGTTATGGCACCTTGAGATCGCCTAATAGAATGTATCAAGGATTGGAGTTACCCTAATGGTTCTGGCACTAGCGTTGTGGTACTAGCACAAACGAAATCTCTAATCTTGAATTAAGATGAATAACGGATTAAGAAGCGGTCATTGTGAGGACCCGTACCTCCAACCTGGTCCGACCGCGTTAGGTTGAGGGTCTGGGTTTGTGGTTTGGCTCGGTTGGCCTTGGGATGCGATCGGTTGATCGCATCGCTGCTTTTGACCCCAGTGGCATTTTGGTAAATATGCTCCCTGGTGGTCAGTTTCACACCCGCGTTGCACACATGGCCTTTGATTGATGTATGTGTTTGATTAGAACCTTTAGGGCGCTTCCGATCGGAGGATCGGAGCTCGATCGGGAAAGATCGAATCGGACGGCTGAGATAGATTTGAAATTTCTATATAAGGCCTGTCTCTTTCTTCTCTTTCCTTCTCTCCTTCACCTGTCGTTCTCTTCCCTTCTCTCTCTCCTTCGGCTGAGCTAGGGTTTGGAGACTTGGTCTTCGGAGCTCGGATCTTGGCGGCTTGACCAGCGGGACGTGTGGAGGAGCTACCCTACTTGCTCAAGTAGGTGTTTCTACCTCGATCCTTGAATCGGGTTCTCCTAGGATAGGATTTTTGCTCTTTTGCTGTAGGAATACATGTTAGAATGCTATGTAACTCTTTGTGCATGTAGTATGAAGGATTTAAAGTATTCCTACCTTGTCTTTTTCGTATTCTAACGGTTGGTTTCCGTATTATCGTCGTTTTATCGGTTTTTGTCCATTTGGACCTAGATAGGAGATTTAACCGTCAAAAGCTGAATTTCTTCATTCCATTAGCTTCCTCATTGCTAAATACTCTTGCTTGCAAAATCTCATCTTATTCCATCTTGATTTGATCCTTGAAATCCAAGAAATTGGATTTCCGGCACTGTTCTGAAGAACTGTGCTAGAGGCTCGACGTTCGATCGGTGCATCGACCGTCAAGTATCATTTTACCCTTTTTGGGCATGGCGGTCGACCGTCGGATCGACCGTCAGGCTCTGTCGGGATTTTGGCCTCCCAGGGTCGATGCATGGATCGACCGTGGGAGTTCCTCCTTTTCGCCATTTACCTGACGGTCGACCGTCGGATCGACCGTCAGGCGCTGTTTGGTTTTGGGCTTCTCAGGGTCGATGGGTGGATCGACCGTCGCCTTTGGTTTTCTTCGCATGGGTCTCACGGTCGATCGCCGGATCGACCGTGGCATCGTCCGTGGCCTCACGGTCGATCCCCGGATCGACCGTGACATCGTCCGTGACCCTCTGGACTTGGTTTTTTGGCTTTTCTTGGAGGGATTTGATTGGTGTTTAACATCTAAACGTGTTGGGAGGTGTGCATGTGGATTTTATAGGGTTTTCAAGGGCTTTCCATCGGTTTTGAGGATCAATTCGAGTGTTCTTTCCTTTTGAGAAAACCGATGGTCCTACTTGCATTTAATACATGTCTGATTGTAGTTAAGTGTTTAGTTGATTGCTTAGCCATTAGCTAGCTATGAGGGCTAGCTAATGAGGAATTGTCACACCCCGACCCAGAAAACCCATCCAGATCGAGACGTGAGCCACCTAAACCTGTTTACATCATCAATGGCGCACAAATGTATACTGTTATGAATTTAAACAATTTAATTCTCAACTTCACAAAAATTTTGACATAATTCCCTTTATAATTATAACACAGGAAACCTGTACATTTTATATTTTACAACTCTACAACCTCAATATCTCTACATTAAAGAATATTACAATGTTTCTCAAGTACAACTGAAATAAAGATCATACAATCATGTCCTCGAATACATCGATTTATACATCATAAATTTGTACATCATGAATTAAAGCTGGAAATTATCTGTTGACGAACTCCTCAACGCTCCAAGTCCTCGATCTCCTCGAAATACCGCGCCATCTTCTAAAGGAACACATGAAAGGAGGAACTGCATCGACCTGCATCGCCGATGCAGCCCAGGTAGGGTGAGCAACAATGCCCAATAGGGTTCTACTCTACGTCGCACAGAAAGGAAGGGAAACTGCAACTGTGTCGTTCTCCGCCTAAGCCTAAGGTATGCCAAGGGGCTCCATAACCCCGTCGATTCCCGAGGGCTCCTGTCCAGGTCCCACCCTCACCCAAGAGCAAACGAGAGGAAACCAAGACTGCGGGCTCCTGTCCAGGTACCACCCTGCCCAGTCGTACCATCTCTCGCGGGGACACACTTGTCAGGGATATCGACAACCATCCTTAGCGCTTGGCCTTGGAGACCCGACACGACCTCTACACCTCAAATACAATAATATCCAACATGGTCAACTATAATAATAACCTCAAATGATATCAATTATGATCATTTATGACAATCACGCCCTAATCCTCGACTACCTAAACCCCGGTCCTAGGGCTAGATCCGGGCTACCCGAGAACCCCGGATCGGCTATCGAACCCATCGCCTACCACCTAGCCTTAATGCTTCTAATGCATACAACATGCATGAGCCTATACAAGCAACTAGGCCTAGGTGTCTCTATATGACATCTCACCAAGCATGTCCAATATAGCATACAATATGACAAAAGAGGGAGCTAAGCCATTAACGTACAACAAGGAATAACAATTACTTAAGCATACACATAATACGGTCAATGCATAACCACCACAAGCAGTCGACATATTTCAATCCAAATTTCGACATTACGACGGCATGCACCGTCATCAACCAGAAATTGTACATTGGCCACACCCCTAGCTAATCAATTAACAGGGCGCCACTGGCCCGCACAATATAAGCATTTCCATAGTATTAAGAAACAGATTAAACATCTGGCACAACCTCGGCCCATTTAATATAAACATTTTCAAAGGCATCACTCCCTTGGTCAATCCCACAAAGAAAATAGAGACGGGCGCACAGTCGGCCCTAGGCTTGAACATGATATGAGAATATGCAGGATTTAAAAGAGGGAAAGAATATATATAGCACTATAAAATAACCATGCATGTTGCAGTGAAAGATATGGGCAGTTCTATTTAGAATTCGGATGCATTCTCATTATAAGAGTTGTCCATTCCATGGGGATATCAGACATCCAGTGGAAAATCAGATACAATCAAAGCATAACCGTTAACTTCAACTTGAATATTCAAACTAATCAGATGTACCATGGCATGAACAAGAATTAGAACTCATAATCCGGTATTCAATCATTGATAGCCTAATATTCAGGTAGCAGAAGGGAACTAAGCATAGCAATACATAGGGATGACTCATAGCAACATATCAACCCATAGAAATCCAACAAGACTCAGAGAATGCAAGTAAAGCATTAGAGAGAAGAGGGTAGCCTCACAGAGATCCTAAGCTAGTATGCATCTTGACAGGAACAGCAGAGGAAGAGGGAAAAGACTCCTCAATCCCGAAACAGGGGAAGGACACCACAAGAAACCACGGGGACAGGGCATGGCAGTAGCAAATATCCCGAGCATGCAAGAAAACAGAGAAGAGCACCAAGGGCATCCTTTGAGCAAATAACTGAGAGGAATCCAAATCCGAGAAAGAAGAGAAGCACAACGACACCCAATCAATAACTATTAGCTCAAGCAACAGCTAAATAAACCCAAGTCAAAAACCAGCGAGAACCAATAGCTCCACAACATAGCTATGGAGAACGAACCACGGTAGCAAGGAAAACCAACGAAGAAAACGGGGGAGGGAGTAGAGAAGAAACTGCCAGACCGAGCCTCTTACTGGCATTCCATCAAACGTCTGCTTGACTAGGAATGCATGCTGAACCGAAGCAATAAGAAATCAAGATCAACACTAAGAGATCCAAGCATATCAGAAGCACGAGAATAAAGCCGAGCATTGCATTGAATCCAAACAATAACCATCGATCTATTCCACGGCAACTAAGAAAAGCAATCAACAAGCACATTGCATGCACCTCAGCAATTCCAGATCAAACACTATGCGATTCGAGGGAAATCGGAACAGAGGGTTGGAAGAGGACCTCCTGTGCTCAGCAGCTGAGAACAGGGGAGAGCCCAGCTGCCGGTGTACTCACAGCAATGACGATGGAGGAGGAAAACCATAGCCACCACCATGGCAGAGAGGAGGAAGAAGCATGTAAGGCCACAGGATCACAGAGGGAAAACTAACTTCTAGGAACACAGGGGAATCCGATCAAACCCAAGGAAAGGAGAGGAAACCCGTCGATCAACAAAACCCAAAGAAGAAAGGAAGAAGTATCCTCGGAAGAATCCATCGGGAGCCAAGAAATCCAAAGAGAAATCCACCGCGAAATCCACAGAGAAATCCAACCGGGAAGAGAGAACTAATCATTATCACCCATATGAACCACGGAAATCACAGAGCAACCACAAGCATCAACCCTATTCTACTCTAGTAGAGTCCTAAACCAGGTTTAGGGGAAGCAACCCTACCTCCGGCGTCGAGCTCGTGTTCTCCTTCCTCTTCTCCGGTCGTGAGTCATCCTCTCCGTCCTCGTCGGATCACAATCGCCATCAAACGCGGGTCGCCGGCCACTCCTCTCCAGTCGCGGTCGCCGCCGTCACCAAGCTCCCCTCTGGTCGCACCCTCG
This sequence comes from Narthecium ossifragum, assembly GCA_963920575.1. NCBI lineage: Eukaryota > Viridiplantae > Streptophyta > Magnoliopsida > Dioscoreales > Nartheciaceae > Narthecium > Narthecium ossifragum. The sequence goes on along the minus strand of OY986975.1, from coordinate 17,811,807 downwards.
CCTCCGACGAGAGGAACTCCGCTGGTTCCTCTTCTCTCTCTCCGCGAGATCGGGCCGCCGCTCTCCCTCGATATCTCTCTCTCAATCGCGGCTTAAGACCTAACGGAAGATGGGTTAAGTGAGCCTTAAGTACTAATGACTTAAGATTAGATCTCGGCCATCCGATCGGCCAAACCTGATCCCATGAGCTCAAACCTTGATCTAATCAAGATCTTCCGATTTAGGATTCCCCTGATGATCTAATCAAGCACATACATCACCACATGGCCGTGTGTGCACAACGTGTGTGTGAAACCAACTCCGCCAAGGGTAATTTACCAAATTACCCCCGGAGCCGCAACGATCAAAGGGGATCGTGAAGCAAGGCCAACTGAGCCAACCCAATCGAACCAGACCATCGACCGATGCGGTCGGACCAGGTTGGAGGTACGGGTCCTCACAGGAATTATGGAACCTTAGCCTCTTGCCGGCGAGTGCCGAGGGCTATTGTATATCTGTTAGACTTGTAACTGGTGATGTGGCATGTAGAGACATCTAGGATAGATGTTTGCCTAGGCTCATGCATTGTATGCATTAGAAGCATTTGAGGTTAGGCGGGTGATGGTTTGGGTCGCCGATCCGAGGCTCTCGGGTAGCTCGGATCTAGCCTTAGGACCGTGGATGGGTAGTCAGGAGTAGGGTGTAATTGTGTGATCAAGTCTCGTGTCTTTGAGGATTCACGCTAGTTGACTCTGATCAGTATTTGAGGTTTAGAGGTCGTGTTGTCTTCCAAAGCCAAGTGCTAAGGATGGATGTTGATGTGTTCCCGATGTGGTTCCCCAAGGCGTGGTATTCCAGCTTGGGTAAGGGTGATCTTGCATGTTACTGTTCCTTGGCCTGCTGGTAACTTGTTCAGGAGAGAGGTTTCATGACAAGAGCCCTTGGGACATCAACTGGGTTATGGGACCCGTGGCATCCGTTAGACTTAGGCTGGGAGACAACATTGTTGTTGTTTTCCTCCTTTCAGTGTGCCGTAGAGTAGAACCCTACTGAGCTTATCGCTCACTCCTACCCGGGCTGCGTTTGCAGGTGCAGGCGCCAGTTCTTCTTCAGTAGAGTCGGCAGGATCGGCCTTGGGCGGCGCGAGTACATCCAGGGGCGCTTGAGGTTGCTGGAGGATGATCGGTTGTACATTTTGGATATTTATATATATGTTGTTGTAAACATTATGAGGATTTTGGATCATGTATATATGTCTTTACCTTGGGAATATTAGAATGGAATTTTGTAACTGTACAACTTGATGTTATATGAATTGAATCTGTTTCACCTCTAGAATACAATTGTTTAATTTATCCGTCTTTTCCGCTTTGTATCGCGCCGATTTGAAGATGAATAGTGTAGGTTTCCCCTTACGCCTCAGCTCGGATGGGTTTTCTGGGTCGGGGTGTGACAGTCATAATGGTTCGCATTATGTGTGATGGTCCTAGCATTACAAGGCCTTTAATCACGAGAAGAAAACCCTCACATCCATGGTCCTAGCATAGACGTTTGACGAGGATCCCTAATCTCAAGCCCTAACATGCAATACTCAAAACCAGCGATGGTAATCTCTGCGTAACTTTCACATCCGAACTCGAAATGAGATGATTCAAGATTCGGTGGAAAGCTAAGGAAGAGATCTACAACTTTTGTGTTTTGAGTTTTCAAAGATTCCGGCTGTACAACCACGAAAAAACCGAGGAAAGATAGGCCAAATTCTAGGGCATATAGGAACAAATCATTCAACCATAAAATAAATCAACACCAATAGATATAAAGAAAATATAAATCAATCCATTCAACCATCAAAGTATGATTTACAAGTCATAATCTATAGAAAACCCTAATAAATAACTTTACTACATCATAGAATCCCAAAGCTAGGGTTTAGTTACTCATCTTAGGAAGGAGATCCGTCGATGAAGGTTGTCGCCGCGTTCCACCCATGGATCTTCCACCAAAGATCTAACCTAATTTGTGAAAAAGAAACTAAGAGAAGCCCTAACGGCATGTTTGGTTCGCACAAGGAATGGGAATGGGAATGGGATTAGGAATGGGAATGGAATGGGATTGGGATTAGGAATGGTCTATTACCAAGGTGATTTTGTAATATCAGGATTGGGAATGGGAATGAAGCATTACCATGTTTGGTATATAAACAGAAGCCTGAGAATGGAATAGGAATGAAATACAGATGACTTAAATACCCTCTCTTTTTAACATAGAGAGATCCGATTAAGGGTAGATTAGTAATTTAATTTTTTAACTACCATTAACCGTCATTCCGTCGGGAATGGAATGAGGCATTCCGGGGTATTAGATGGGATTGCCTCATTCCCAACTTGTCAGGAATGGAGCATTCCATTCCCAACTTTAATGTCTAACCAAACAACGGAATGGGATTTGACCAAGGATTTGACCATTCCATTCCCGGCGGTTATGTCCAACCAAACATGCCGTAAGATATGAACAAAATTCGGCCATGGAAGGCTGCCAAAACGCCCCAAAAGACGGCTACTTATAGCCTAAGACAAACCCTAACTCGGATTAGTCAGTTTTCTTTTATTTTTCCCTCAGCGCCCAAGGAGATCGATCTCCTTTGGGATGAGATCGATCTGGTTTTCCGTAACTGCTTCTTCTGCACCTCTGTACTAAAAATAGCATATCTTCCTCTAGGAAACTCCAAATCACGAACCGTAAAAAGTTCTAGAATCTAGACTTCAAGATCTTTCCAACCATGTATAGCACATCATCTGGTTCTTCCTGAGCAGGTACAGTTTTGATGTCAAAGATGGTTCATCTTTGCTCCTTTGCTCTTTTGCTCCTTTGCTCCTAACATGTTCTTTATTTGTTCATTTTAGCACTAAACTTGATCTAATCTTCGTTGAGGGTCCTTATGCCTGAAATGGGGAAAAGACAATCAAAATAGCATTGCTCAGAGACTAACGAGATCTAGTTAAAAGGGTGATTTGTGCACTTTTCACGTCTTATCACATCCCCCAACTTGATCTTTGCTAGTCCTCGAGCAAAGCAAGATAAAAATAAACATAAAGCAGTAAACCTAACTAGCCACTTTCGTAGGTCTCACGATTACACTTAGTATGTGTAACAAGCCTTTAAACCCCTAGGTAGCCCCAGTGGAGGAGTTTGAGTCTCCTGAGGGTTTCCAGTGATGATACCCACAAACATCTATACATCCCCTTGAATATATAATTAGAAATCAATTATAATATTCATCAACTCTCATGCATGAAATAGAAACAATATCCATGAATTTATTCTTTAATTCATAATCACATAAAAATAGAGTAAATACAAGCATGTCATAACACACTTCCAATACTTCAATATATTATATCATAATTCAAAAATAACCTTAACACTCCAGTGTGTGAATAAAGTTCCACATGCATCAGAGTCTCTATTATATCCAAACATTCAACTGGTCAAGATCAACATTCTAAGCATGCACATATTTTCCACTATCACATAACAATATCTGTTCTTTTTTTCAGACAAATATATTTTTTCTTTAGGAAATTCAACCGTTTTACGCGAACAACATGCTGGTTAGGCACACTGCCCGGTTACTATTACATGAAATCCCTTTTTTTTCTCTTTTTTTTCTTTTTTCTTTCTTTTTTTAGGAAATTCAACTGTTTTACGCGAATATCACGCTGGTTAGGCACACTGCCCGGTTACTAAGTTGAAAACCCTACACTTTCAGACATATACTTTTTGTGAACAGAAAATTGCATGTGTTCATTCATCTTCTATGACATGACAGAGAACAGTAAATCTATCATAGTCTTAGGCTCAGAATCTAATTTCAGCTCTTCAACATGTGAAAGTGAACATGTGCATTAGGATATGTCAAGTTATCCCTAAATCATGGTAAAAGTGTTAAAGTATAGAACTCATGTCATGTGTAACAAAAATTTACTATCCCTTATATGACATACAAGTTTCAAAATAATTCATAAGATAAATTTCTAAAACACACATCTTTGTCAAATCATATCATAATTTCATTCTTCTGACATAATCCAAGGGATATATAATAGTTGGTTATCATAAAAAAATAAACATAAATTCCTAGAATTCTACCCCCCAACTTAAATGTAATTGTCCCCAATTACACTAAGTCATAAAAATAAAGCAATGTATAAAGGGTAGATATCACCATAAGATCATGTCAGAATAGTCGTCTTCCGCATTATAATCACCACATCGGCCATATAATGGAAACATCGCCACTTTAAGAAAGCATGTCTCCTGAAGATTATAAAGGAATAGAGTCATAGAAATCACCATGTTATATGAGAGACATCGAAAAACCAAAATAATATCCCTGATTAGTGCACGGATTAATCGGCCACTATTGATTTCCACAGGAAAACCTGTCATAAAATTACCTTACCAAAAGATCAAATAAAATAGAATGAAAAAATATCAAGAAGAGTAAAAATCCATAAAAATCATTAACAACTTCGGCAGAGTCTCCTTTGTATTATCATGATATATCAACCTTGTACACGCATTCAATCCACAAAAATTAAATTATAAACATGAAAGCAGTAAAGTACATCGAATCATCCATGCACCACACTCAAAATAGTTAACATCCATAATATCATGCTGATTGATGATCGTGACCGTCCGATCGGAAAACTGGGCTTTGGAGTATATGGATCACGTTTATCAACAATCGGACAGCTGAGAACTCGTCGGCGGTGGATCGACGGTGAAACCTCGTCGTCGGAGGACGGGAAGGGTTGGGATGGAATCATGGAAGGGCAAGGAGTTTACTGGTGAGGTCTGATCGAAGCATCGTGGCCTCCAGACGACAGAACGGCGGTGGATGGCTCTGTGGGAAATGGCCGGAGTTGGAAACCGGCTGTCGGAGCTTCAGTTTAGATAGGCAAGGATAGAGGAAGGATCGTGGAAGCCGAAGGAACTCACCTATGGGATTTAATTTCAGAATAGGAGTTCCAGGAGTGGATAGAAGATGGTCGGAGAGGTTGAGACCGTAGGTGGTGAGATCCAGTGATCTAGGCCGCAAGCAAAGTTTTTGAGGGGTGGGAAGTGTTCGTGGCAGCCGGAGGACGCTGTTGGAGGTGGCTAGGGGCGGTGGGAAGCAGTGGAAGAGGTGATCGGAGATGGCGGATGAAACAGGGGATTGTAGTTGTGATTGGTCACTAACTACAATTATCAACCAAGGAAACACCCAGGAGGAGGTGATTTATTTTATCACCTTTTCAAGGGTGATGGTTTCAAGGCGTATTCTCCACCTTGACTTGAATTTCACCAGACTCAAAAACACTGATTTTAGCAACCCTCTTCTGCCTCTACCTCGCCAAAATGCCCCGAGGGGCGATCAACTGTAGATGTTGAGCAAGTCCAAGCAATGCTTGAACTTGTTAACTGGAACCGATTTAGTCATCATGTCTGCCGGGTTATCCGCCGTTCCCACCTTCTTTACCTCAACCTGCTTCTGTGAGACAATATCCCGAATGAAGTGATATCTGACATCGATATGCTTGGTTCGCTCATGATACATCAGATTTTTAGTCAAATGTATAGCACTCTGCGAGTCACAAAATACTGAAGTAACCCCTTGTGCAATACCAAGTTCACAGAGTATTCCCCTCATCCACAATGCTTCCTTCACAGCTTCGGCAATGGCCATATACTCAGCTTCCGTTGTAGAAAGCGCAACCGTAGCCTGCAAAGTAGCTTTCCAACTAATAGCAATTCCGGATAGAGTAAACACATAACCTGTCAGAGACCTCCTCTTATCATGGTCACCAGCAAAATCCGAATCTACATATCCAATGGCTTGATTACTCGGATTAGAAACCCCAAACAAAATACCCAAATCTGCAGTTCCTTTCAAATACCGAAGTATCCATTTCACAGCCTCCCAATGTGCCTTTCCCGGTCGCCCCATGTAACGACTAACAACACTAACTGCATGTGAAATGTCGGGACGAGTACATACCATAGCGTACATAAGGCTTCCAACAGCGCTTGAATACGGAACCCGCGCCATTAGCTTTTCCTCTCCCTCAGATTTCGGTGACTGCTCAGATGAAAGTCGAAAATGTGCTGCCAAAGGGGTACTGACTGGCTTCGAGTCCTGCACGGCAAACCGTTCCAACACTTTGAGAATATATGACTTCTGGTTTAAGAACAGCTTACCATCTCCTCGATTCCTGCTAATCTCCATACCCAAAATTCGTTTTGCTGCACCCAAATCTTTCATCTCAAATTCACCGGCTAACTGTTGCTTTAACCTGCTGATTTCTGATGCACTCTTGGCAGCTATTAGCATATCATCAACATACAACAGTAAATAGATAAACGAACCATCTGGGAGTTTCCGAAAATATACACAGCTATCATATTCACTCCTGGAATAAGATTGACTAATCATGAATGCATCAAACCTTTTATACCACTGCCTAGGAGATTGCTTTAGTCCATATAACGACTTATGAAGTAAGCACACATGATCTTCCTTACCAGAGACAACAAATCCCTCAGGTTGACGCATATAAATCTGTTCCTCAAGCTCCCCATGCAGAAATGCAGTTTTGACATCAAGTTGCTCTAACTCAAGATCATAACATGCAACAATAGCAAGTAAAGTGCGAATGGAACTGTGTTTAACAACTGGTGAGAATACCTCATTGTAGTCGACACCTTCCTTTTGACTGAATCCTTTCGCCACTAGCCGAGCTTTGAACCGCGCCTCTTCAACCCCAGGAATACCTGGCTTGCGCTTGAAGACCCACTTGCACCCAACAATCCTCCTGTTCTTCAATGGTTCTACCAACTCCCAAGTCCGGTTTTTCTGAAGAGACTCAATCTCCTCATTCATAGCAACACACCACTGCGCACTCTCATTGCTCGAAACAGCTTCTGCATAGGTAGATGGCTCATCATACTCCACTGTTTCAGCAACTGATAAAGCATAGGCCACCATCTCAGAATACGCTGCATATTTCTCAGGAGGCCGAATTTCTCTCCTTGGCCGATCCTTAGCAATAGTGCGTGGTTGCTCTACTGGTACATCATCATCTGCATCTGAACTTCTGAACTCCTCTTCAACTTGCTGATCATGGTCGTCCTTCCCTGTGACAGAAGGTTCATACAGAAGCTCCACCTGCTTTGACACCCTCGGTTTCTCAACTGCACTTTCAACCTGCTTAGATCCCTTAATCATAGAGTTTTCATCAAAAGTAACATCTCTACTGATCAAAAGCTTTGAGGTTTCCGGACACCATAATCTGTACCCTTTCACACCTGCCTGATAACCCAAGAAAATACACTTCTTGGCCCGTGGCTCCAATTTTCCCTCATTCACATGAGCATAAGCTGGACACCCAAACACACGCGGTATAGAATAATCAGCTTTATGACCGGACCATACCTCAAACGGAGTCTTGCACTCAATAGCAGTCGATGGAGATCTATTCACCAAGTAGCATACTGTGGAAATAGCTTCAGCCCCAAAATCTTTGCCCAGACCAGCATTGGATAGCATACACCGCGCCTTCTCCAAGAGAGTCCTGTTCATCGGTTCGGCAACACCGTTTTGCTGAGGGGTCTTTCTCACTGTATGATGCCTCACAATGCCCTCATTTCTGCAAAACTCCTTAAATTCATGAAGACAAAACTCCATGCCATTGTCAGTTCTCAAGCGTTTAATTTTCTTGCCTGTCTGATTCTCTATCAAAATCTTAAACTGCTTGAAAGTACTGAAAGCATCACTTTTATGTTTTAGCATATACACCCAAACTTTACGAGAGAAATCATCAATAATACTCATAAAGTAACGAAAACCACCTTTAGAGGTTACCTCAGCGGGACCCCAAAGATCCGAGTGGAAGTAATCCACCGTCCCTTTGGTGCGATGAACAGCTATACTGAATTTCACCCTGCACTGCTTGCCGTAGACACAATGCTCACAAAAATCCAGCTTCTCAGTTTTCTGCCCACAGAGAAGACCCTGACTGCTCAACACTGTCATCCCTCTCTCCCTCATATGCCCAAGACGCATATGCCACAACCGAGTCAAATCTGAATCTGAAACTTTAGAAGAAGCGACCGCTGCTACAGAATCCATAACTGTACTGCCCAAAAGAGAATAGAGATTGTTACGCCTCTAACCCTTCATCAGCACCAGTGTACCTCTAGAGACTTTCAAAACTCCACCTTCACCACTGAAAGCACAACCGATGGAATCTAGAGCACCCAAAGAGATAAGATTTTTCTTCAGCTCTGGAACATGTCGAACATCCGATAAAGTCCTCACAATACCCCAGTTTCTTGCAGTAATTGCACTTTCCCTTTTTCTTATTTTTCCCTGCTGACTTGGATTGTTCCCTATTACTCGCTCCATCCTTCTCTGTCGTTCTTCCCCTAACAAACAATCCCTCTGCATGATCATCAACCTCTCCTGACACCCTTTTTCTCAACTCTTTCGAATGAAGACTGGCCTTAACGTCCTCCATGGATATAGTGTCTTTCCCATATAGTAAGGTTGTAACAAAATGCTCATACGAAGGCGGTAAAGAACATAACAGAATTAAGGCTTGGTCTTCCTCCTCAATTTTACAATCAATATTTTTCAGATCCATCAAAATATGATTAAACTCATCTAGATGATCTTTGATAGGCGTACCTTCACGCATACGAAAAGTATACAGGCGTTGTTTCAGATATAGCCTATTCGTAAGCGACTTCGTCATGTAGATGCCTTTCAACTTCAGCCAGATACCTGCGGCTGAATCTTCTTCCTCCACCTCGCGAAGAACATCGTCTGCTAGACTCAACTGAATCGAGCTCAGTGCTTTAACATCCATGTCCTCCCAATTCTCCATGTTGATGCCGGATTTTTCCTGCCCTTGTAGAGTCTTGTGTAATCCATGTTGGGTTAGCAAAGCCTTCATCTTAACCCTCCAAAGACTGAAACTGCTGCTCTGCCCATCAAACTTCGCGATCTCAAACTTCGCCACCATAGCCACAACCGGATGATTTCCGCCCAAGCTCTGATACCAGTTTGTTATGAAATCTATGCTATGAACGCAACCAAGTAAAGAGAAGCAACGAAGAAAGCCAACAAGCAATCACACGACACACAAGATATACGTGGTTCCCTCAAGATTCAGGTACGTCCACGGGCGAGGAGAGAGAGAGTTTCCACTAACCAATGGTGGGAAGAAGTACAAGGAGCCGGCTATACCCGTAACTCAAAATTCTAATACGCCTTGAAAAGTGTCGTAGTCTTAACAAGTACGTCAAAATTAGAAATTTATAATCCGAATCACTAATTAACTACTTTATGGGTAGATAGCAATGAGTCCGAGTCGAATCCACAGGGAACTAATGGTTTAAGTCGTATACTAGGTATAATTCCTAGTCAAGGAGTTGGGAAAAAGATAATCTTTTGGATTTTATCTAGAACTAAATTAAAAAGATAAGAAAACGAATAACTAATGTAAGATAAGATAATGCCAAGGAAATCTAATCAATAATAAAGAACTTACTAGGTATTCCTAAGATAAGAGCGAATAAATCAACTCAGATAGTTCATATAATCGATAGGTGAATGGCTAGAACTCCTACCGCTCAACGACGATCAATAAAGTTCGACGTTGGGGATAATATCAAGAATGGATATTTTTAAGTAATCAAGATGGTTCTGGCACTTTGAGATCGCCTAATAGAATGTATCAAGGATTAGAGTTACCCTAGTGGTTCTGGCACTAGTGTTGTGGTACTAGCACATACGAAATCCCTAATCTTGAATTAAGATGAATAACAGATTAAGAAGCAGTCATAATGGTTCGCATTATGTGTAATGGTCCTAGCATTACAAGGCCTTTAATCACGAGAAGGAAATCCTCACATCCATGGTCCTAGCATAGACGTTTGATGAGAATCCCTAATCTCAAGCCCTAATATGCAATACTCAAAACCAGCGATCGTAATCTCTGTGTAACTTTCACATCCGAACTCGAAATGAGATGATTCAAGATTCGGTGGAAAGCTAAGGAAGAGATCTACAACTTTTGTGTTTTGAGTTTTCAAAGATTCCGGCTGTACAACCATGGAAAACCTGAGGAAAGACAGGCCGAATTTTAGGACATATAGGAACAAATCATTCATCCATAATATAAATCAACACCAATAGATATAAAGAAAATATCAATCAATCCATTCAACCATCAAAGTATGATTTACAACTCATAATCTATAGAAAACCCTAATAAATAACTTTACTACATCATAGAATCCCAAAGCTAGGGTTTAGTTACTCATCTTTGGAAGGAGATCCGTCGATGAAGGATGTCGCCGAGCTCCACCCATGAATCTTCCACCAAAGATCTAACCTAATTTGTGGAAAAGAAACTAAGAGAAACCCTAAGAGATGAAGAAAATTCGGCCATGGAAGACTGCCAAAACGCCCCCAAAGAAGGCTATTTATAGCCTAAGACAAACCCTAACTCGGATTAGTCAGTTTTCTTTTATTTTCCCCGCAGCGCGAAAGAGATCGATCTCCTTTGGAAAGCGGATCGATCTCCTTCGTTTTCCGAAGCTTCTTCTGCACCTCTGTACTAAAAATAACATATCTTCCTCTAGGAAACTCCAAATCACGAGCCGTAAAAAGTTATGGAATCTAGACTTCAAGAGCTTTCCAACCATATATAGCACATCATCTGGTTCTTCCTAAGAAGGTACAGTTTAATCTTCAAAGATGGCCCACCTTTGCTCCTTTGACTTCGCAGGTTCTTTATTTGTTCGTTTTAGCACAAAACATGATCTAATCTTCATTGAAGGTCCTTAAACCTGAAATGGGTAAAAGACAATCAAAATAGCATTGCTCGGAGACTAAAAAGACATAGTTAAAAGGGTGATTTGTGCACTTTTCACGCGTTATCACACCCCCCAACTTGATCTTTGCTATTCCTCGAGCAAAGCAAGACAAAAAAATAAACATAAAGCAGTAAACCTAACTAGTCACTTTCGTAGGTCTCAGGATTACACTTAGCATGTGTAACAAGCCTTTAAACCCCTGGGTGGCCCCAGTGGAGGAGTTATAGTCTCCTGAGGGTTTCCAGTGATGATACCCACAAACATCTATACATCTCCTTAAATATATCATCAGAAATCAATTATAATATTCATCAACTCTCATGCATGAAATAGAAACAATATCCATGAATTTATTCTTTAATTCATAGTCACATAAAAATAGAGTAAATACAAGCATGTCATAACACACTTCCAATACTTCAACATATTTAATCATAATTCAAAAATAACATTAACACTCCAGTGTGTGAATAAAGTTCCACATACATCAGAGTCTCCATTATACCCAAGCATTCAACTGTTCAAGATCAACATTCTAAACATGCACATATTTTCCACTATCACATAACAATATATGTTCTTTTTTCTTTTTTTTCACAAGAAAAATCACACGTTTTACGCGAACAACTTGCTGATTATGCACATTACCCGGTTACTAAGATGACATCTTGTTTCTTATTTTCTTTTCATTCATAAGGAACTTCAACCGTTTTACGCGAACAGAACGCTGGCTAGGCACCCTGCTCGGTTACTAAGTTGAAAACCCTACACTTTTCAAGCACACACTTTTTGCGAACAGAAAATTGCATGTGTTCGTGTATCTTTTGTGACATGACAGAGAACAGTAAATCTATCCCAGTCTTAGACTCAGAATCTATTTTCAGCTCTTCAACATGTGAAAGTGAACATGTGCATTAGGATATGTCAAGTTATCCCTAAATCATGGTAAAAGTGTTAAAGTATAGAACTCATGTCATGCGTAACAAAAATTTACTATCCCTTATATGACATACAAGTTTCAAAATAATTCATAAGATAAATTTCTAAAACACGCATGTTTGTCAAATCATATCATAATTTCATTCTTCTGACCTAATCCAAGGGATGTATAATAGTTGGTTATCATAAATAAATAAATAAAACATAAATTTCTAGAATTCTACCCCCCAACTTAAATGTAATTGTCCCCAATTACACTAAGTCATAAAATATATCAAAGAATAAAGGGTAGAGATCACCATGATATCATGCCAAATGTAGTTATCTCGCTCAGTATGATCACTACACTGCCCACACAACGAAAACATCGCCACGTCAAGAAATCATGTCTCTAGAAAATACTATCTATCTTTGGTATAAATATCCGCCCATGAGCAATGTACAAAGGAACGCCTGCCATAAAAATACCTTTTCAAAGAAAAATCAAATAGAATAAATGAAAAATATATCATGAATAGCAAAAAGGCATATAAATTATTAAAAATTTCGGCAGAGTCTCCTTTGTATTTCTTGAATATGTAGCCTGTACAATCATTCATCCACATAATTTAAAATATAGACATTAAAATATATTAAATCATCCACGCACAACACCTAAAATAATCAGCATCAATAATATCGTGATTGAATATCACGACCGTCCGATCGGAAAACTAGGCTTTGGAGCATATGGATCTCGTCCATCAACCATCGGACGGCTGAGAGCTCGTCGGTCGGTGATCAACGGTGAAACATCGTCGCCGGAGGACGGGAACGTTGGGATGGAATCGTTGAGGGCCAAAGAGTATTCTGGTGAGGTCTGATCGAAGCATCGTGGCCTCCAGACGACGGAACGGCGGTGGACGGCTTTGAGGAAGATGGCCGGAGTTGGAATCCGACGGTCGGAGCTTCAATCGAGGTTGGCAAGGATCGAGGAAGGATCGTGGAGGCCGAAGGAGATCACCTATATGATTTATTTGAAGAATTGGAGTTCCAGGAGGCGAATAGAAGATGGTCGGAGAGGTTGAGACCGTCGGTGGTGAGATCCAGTGATCTAGGCCGCAAGCAAAGTTTTTGATGGGTGGGAAGTGTTCGTGGCAGCCGGAGGACACTTCTGGAGGTGGCTAAGGGCGTTGGGAAGCAGTGGAAGAGGTGAAACAAGGGGGGCTCACCGGCGTCGGAGGAGGTGATATTGAGGGAATACGAGGTCGGGAGGAGGTATAAGAGAAGATGGCGGTGATGTAGGTGTTGGTTTGGAGGGACGGGGATGGCCGGAGAGACGGTGACGGTGGGCAGCGTCGTCGGCTCGGGGACGAGCCGACGAGCCGGGACGACGAGCTGTGTGAAGAAATAGAGCGGGAGGAGAGAGGAAAAACGAGGAAAAGAAAGGAAATTTAGGAAAAATCTGAAAAAATAGAAACAAAACATAGAAAAATCTTAAAAATTAAAGAAAATTCTAAAAACGCAGGAAAAATCCAAAAAACTACTAGGCTGCCTCCCAGGAAGCGCTCGATTTATCGTCTTCCGCTCGACGTTATGCTATAAAGATCAAAACCGAATTTGGGTGGGCGATGGTTCCAAGTGAAGAAATACATTGATTGAAACATTAGAAGATGTGCAAACATAATTCATCAAAGATGAAAGACTGGTCCCAACTAATGAAATCATTAAAAAATTTAGTTAGTGACCAATCACCAACTAAAAACACTGACTACCTCTCTCACCTTTTAACTAAATCCTTAAATCATACAACCTGAAGATAGATCACCTCTTCCACTGAAACTATGCTTCCCACCTGTTTCATCCTACAAAGATGAAACGATCCATCGGAGAAGGTTGATTGGGTGACTCTCAATGAATGATTGAGAATAATTAATGATTCATTATTAAATCCTTTTAATAATGAATGATTCAAAGTATGATTTACTAAAGGTATATTCCCGGCAACGGCGCCAAAATTCTGACACGCCTTGAAAAGTGTCGTTACCTTAACAAGAACGCCAAAATTACAAATTTTTATTCCGAATCATTAACTAACTACTTAAGGGGTAGATAGCTATGAGTCCGAGTCGGCCCACAGGGAAAACAGGATTAAGTCTAATTACCGTGCATAGTTCTAAATCAAAAGTTAAGGAAGATGGATGATAGTTGGTCTTTGAACTACTTTTAACTAGAATTAAACTAAATTGGGGAAATAATAATAGGAGAAAAAGCTAGGAAGTTCTAATCCGTAATCGAGAGCTATCTAGGCATTCCTAGGACAAGAGCAATTCCATAAGTTCTGGATGGTTTTCTAAGGTTGATAGAAGATCGGCTAGGTCCCCTATCACTCAACATAGATTCATTAGAAGTCTACGTCGGAATGAAGATCAAATCAGCGGATAATTGGTAGGAAAATAATCAAAATGGTTCTAGCACTCTGAGATCGCTTAATCAATAAAGATACTACTGATTGGGTGGTAATTCCAAGTAACATCATTAGAATTAGAGAGTGCCGACTCATTCCTACAATCATCAACCGCATCATCGTAGGATTCCATCAAAGATGTGAGTTGTTCAATTTGGGCTTGTATCCTAGCTATTGATTGTGATTGAGAATGTATAATTTCTTCTAAATATGGTCCTACTTGTGCTTGCGGTTCCAAAGGAACATAAGGCTTATACCAATGTTGGAGTGGTGGGTATTGTGGTTGAGAAGGATAAGAGGGTTCAAAGTTTGGATTAAAGTATGGGTTCGGTATGCTATAATCTTGTGACTGAACATTTGGAGGATAGTAACCTTGGAATTGCCAATCGTGGTATGTATGACTACTCAAATTCGGATCACAAGAGTATGCATGCAAATCATAAGCCGGATTTGAACAATCATATGTGTCATTAACATAAGCGGGTGCATAACTAGATGGTAAACAATAATCATTCAATGCATCACCCGGTAGCATATACTCATCGGCCATGTCTAATAATTAAAACAATAGGGATCACACCAAAAGATAGAAATACGTTACAATGGATGGTCCAAGAATGAGACGCCCGTTGTTGCTTGGATGTTGTCAATTCTCGCACGGTGGTGTCTCCTATCAACACAAATATATAGAAATATTAGCACAACTTCTATTTTTGTTTTTCTTTTATTTTTAATTTTTTTTCTGATAAATAAATAAGAACAAAAGAAACAACTAGTTGGAAGCAACTACACTAAGTAAACAACTTAAAACCCTAATTAATTCCCCGGCAACGGTGCCAAAATTTTGACACGCCTTGAAAAGTGTCGTTACCTTAACAAGTACGCCAAAATTAGAAATTTATAATCCGAATCACTAACTAACTACTTTATGGGTAGATAGCAATGAGTCCGAGTCGAATCCACAGGGAACTAATAGTTTAAGTCGTATACTAGGTATAATTCCTAGCCAAGGAGTTGGGAAAAAGATAATCTTTTGGATTTTATCTAGAACTAAATTAAAAAGATAAGAGAACGAATAACTAATGAAAGATAAGATAATGCCAAGGAAATCTAATCAATAATAAAGAACTTACTAGGTATTCCTAAGATAAGAGCGAATAAATCAACTCAGATAGTTCATATAGTCGATAGGTGAATGGCTAGAACTCCTACCGCTCAACGACGATCAATAAAGTCCGACGTTGGGATAATATCAAGAATGGATATTGGTAAGTAATCAAGATGGTTCTGGCACCTTGAGATCGCCTAATAGAATGTATCAAGGATTGGAGTTATCCTAATGGTTCTGGCACTAGCGTTGTGGTACTAGCACAAACGAAATCTCTAATCTTGAATTAAGATGAATAACGGATTAAGAAGCGGTCATAATGGTTCGCATTATGTGTAATGGTCCTAGCATTACAAGGCCTTTAATCACGAGAAGGAAACCCTCACATCCATGGTCCTAGCATAGACGTTTGACGAGGATCCCTAATCTCAAGCCCTAACATGCAATACTCAAAACCAGCGATGGTAATCTCTGCGTAACTTTCACATCCGAACTCGAAATGAGATGAATCAAGATTCGGTGGAAAGCTAAGGAAGAGATCTACAACTTTTGTGTTTTGAATTTTCAAAGATTCCGGCTGTACAACCACGAAAAAACCGAGGAAAGATAGGCCGAATTCTAGGGCATATAGGAACAAATCATTCAACCATAAAATAAATCAACACCAATAGATATAAAAAAAAAATAAATCAATCCATTCAACCATCAAAGTATGATTTACAACTCATAATCTATAGAAAACCCTAATAAATAACTTTACTACATCATAGAATCCCAAAGCTAGGGTTTAGTTACTCATCTTAGGAAGGAGATCCGTCAATGAAGGTTGTCGCCGCGCTCCACCCATGGATCTTCCACCAAAGATCTAACCTAATTTGTGGAAAAGAAACTAAGAGAAACCCTAAGAGATGAACAAAATTCGGCCATGGAAGGCTGCCAAAACGCCCCCAAAGAAGGCTACTTATAGCCTAAGACAAACCCTAACTCGGATTAGTCAGTTTCCTTTTATTTTTCCCGCAGCGTCCAAGGAGATCGATCTCCTTTGGGATGAGATCGATCTGGTTTTCCGTAATTACTTCTTCTGCACCTCTATACTAAAAATAGCATATCTTCCTCTAGGAAACTCCAAATCACGAACCGTAAAAGTTCTAGAATTTAGACTTCAAGAGCTTTTCAACCATGTATAACACATCATCTGGTTCTTCCTGTGCAGGTACAGTTTTGATGTCAAAGATGGTTCATCTTTGCTCCTTTGCTCTTTTGCTCCTTTGCTCCTTTACTCCTAGCAGGTTCTTTATTTGTTCGTTTTAGCACCAAATTTGATCTAATCTTCGTTGAGGGTCCTTAAGCCTGAAATGGGGAAAAGACAATCAAAATAGTATTGCTCGGAGACTAACGAGACCTAGTTAAAAGAGTGATTTGTGCACTTTTCACGTCTTATCAATATTCTTTGATTTATTTTTCTGACTTAGTATAATAGGGGACACTTACATTTAAGTTGGGGGGTAGAATTCTAGGAATTCATGTTTATTTATTTATTTTATGATAACCAACTATTATACATCCCCTGGATTATGTCAGAAGAATGAAATTATGAGACTTATTGATAAAGATGCTTGATTTAGAAATTTGTCTTATGAATTATTCAGAAATTTATATATCATATAAGATTTAGTAAATTTAGCTATGCATGGCATGAGTTCTATACTTTAACACTTTTACCATGATTTAGGGATAACTTGACAGATCTTATTGCACTTGAGCACTTTCACATGTTTAGGAGTTGAAGTTAGATTCTGAGCATGAGACTAGGATAGATCTACAGTTCTCTGTCATGTCACAGAAGATAAATGAACACATGCAATTTTCTGACAGCAAAAAGTATATGTGCATAAAAAGTGTAGGGGTTCAACTTAGTAACCGGGCAATGTGCCTAACCAGCGTGTTGTTCGCGTCAAACAGTTGAATTGCCTAACAATGAGAAAAATGACTTCAACTTAGTAACCGGGCAATGTGCCTAACCAGCGTATTGTTCGCGTAAAACGGTTGAAGAGCCTTGTGAAAAAAGAAAAGAAAAAAGAAAAGAAAAGAAAAAGAACAGAGATTGTTATGTGATAAGTGGAAAATATGTGCTTGCTTAGAATTGTGATCTTGAATAGTTAAATACTTGGATATAATAGATATTCTGATACATGTGAAACCAAATTCACACACTGTAGAGTCAAAGTTATTTTTGAATCGTGATTAAATATGTGGAAGTATTGGAAGTGTGTTATGACATGTTTGGATTTGCTCTACTTTTATGTGAATATGAATTAAAGAATATATTCATAGATATTATTTCTAGTTGATGCATTGGAATTAATGAGTATCATAATGGAGTGCTGATGATATGTTCAAGGGGATGTATAGATGTTTGTGGGTATCATCGTTGGAAACCCTCAGGAGACCATAACTCCTCCACTGGGGCCACCCAGGGGTTTAAAGGCTTATTGCACATGCTAAGTGCAATCGTGAGACCTACGAAAGTGGCTATTTAGGTTTACTGCTTTATTTTTATTTTTATCTTGCTTTGCTCGAGGACTAGCAAAGATTAAGTTGGGGGGTGTGATAAGACGTGAAAAGTGCACAAATCACCCTTTAACTAGGTCTTGTTAGTCTCCAAGAAATGCTATTTTGATAGTTTATGATGTATTTCAGGTATAAGAGCCTTCATGACGATTAGATCATGTTTGGTGCTAAAACGAACAAATAAATACCTGCTAGGAGCAAAGGAATGAAGATGGATTAACTTTGAAGATTAAACTGTACTTTCTCAGGAAGAACCAAATGTTGTGCCATATATGGTTGGAAAGCTCTTGAAGTCTAGATTCTGGAGAATTTTACGGTTCGTGATTCCGAGTTTCTTAGAGGTAGTTACGGCAATTTTAGTACCAATGGCGCAGTCTGGATGGCAAAACAGTAAATACGCTGGAAAGTCCGATCGATCCGACACCTAGAGTAGGATCGATCGGACTATGCAGCAGACTCACAAAACGCATATTTTTCAGAGGATCATAGTCAGATCGATCCCTCCATCCATCCTACTGTGTCCGATCGATCCGACACCCATAGTCCGATCGATCGGACTCGGGAAAAGCTAGAAATTGAAGATTTTGATGAGTAGGATCGATCCGACACCTCTGGAGGGATCGATCCTACCTTCGCAGTGAAGAAAATCAACGGTTCAGATCTAATCCGAATAAAGGGTGATATCTGGGCTATAAATAGGCATCTTTTAGGGTTTTTCGGGGTCTTTCTTCTCTCTTGGAGAGGGAGAACAGTTTTGTGAGGACCTGCCCCTCTACCCCTGTGGCTCGCTGTAGACCGCAAGGGCAATTTGGTAAATTGCGCCTTGTTGGTTTGTTTCACACCCGCGTGTGCACACACTGGCCTTGTCTGTGTTCGTGTTTGTTTAGAATGGCTAGGTGAACCCGGGATCGAAAGATCCGGACTTGGGCTTGAGTTCTTACCCAAGTTTAGCTTTCAGCACACAAATGATCGATCCTCTATGGCTAAGGGATCGATCCTCTTCGTGCCAGAAAGCCTTGTGAATCGTCAGAAGAGATCGATCCTCTTCGTGCCAGAAAGCCTTGTGAATCGTCATGAAGGATCGATCCTCCCTTGAGTAAGGATCGATCATTCATAAGTCGGTTGGTTTTCTGCTTCGCGAGGACGGCCACCGCTGGCCGTCGCTCTCCCCTGTCAGAGGGGGAGGACTTTCTCCTCCCCTCCCCCAGCTTTTTCCCCTCTTTCCCGGCTGTCCCCTCCCCCCTTTCCCCTCCTTTTCTTCTTCCCTTCCTTCCTTCCTTCTTCTTCTCTTTTCTTCTCTCCCAACGTTGCTCTTCCCCTGTTTTTCCGGCAGCCACCTTCTCCTCTTCCGTTCTCCCTCCTCCGACCACCAAATTGGGTGTTCTTTGGCTCGTTGGATCCATGACAACTAGAGGAAGATCCCTGAAGTGGTTTGGAGGCTTGTTGGTGATCAAATCGCGGGGAATCAGCCGAGGAAAGCGCAGCTAGGTAGGGTTATACCTACTGATGTTCTTTTCGGGTTTTCTTGCGATCTAGCCGTTGGATCTTGTTGATCCTTGCTTTGTTGGTTTCCTTATGCCTTGTAGAATAACTTATTCAAGTTTCATGTTAATCAGTTGAGATTTGAGTAGGTTTTATGGATGATTAGTCTCGGATTTCTAGTTTTCTGCTGTTCCTGAGAAACAGCCGGCTTGTGGCGAGTTTTCCGGCCGGCGAGTACCTGATCTTGGCTTTTCATAAACCTAAGAGTTGTATCTCTACTCGTTAGCTTTCCATTCCATCTTGTTTCGTATTTTTACGATTTATGTACAATTTCTGGTGAATTGTTTTCTGGAGGGCTGCGTTGCAGCAATTAAAGGGTAAGTTGGTTTAATCAGCGATTTTTGATTAATGTTTCCTGTTAATCCAACCGTTGGATGTTTATGAAATTTGGATATGATGATCCTGGTTTATACACCTACTGGTGGATAAGTTGGATCTTGAATCCGACATCGTTTGGATGTCGGATCGACGGGATCAATTAGCCCCTAAGTAGAGGCTTTGGGTGTTTTTAAATATAATATTATATTTCGAAATATAATATTATATTGTGCTTTGTTCATCATCGTTTTCGGGGTTGCTTCCCGTTGCAGGAGTCCGCGGGTGACGGTCGCGGTACCGTCGTAATGCCGGGACCCGCTGCGGATCGGCTGGCAGCGGTTGGTGGTACCGCTGCAGCGATCCAGTAGACTTATATGATGTTTGACATACTGTTGCATGCCTTTCCTATTATCTGTGTATGTCATAGCATGCATTGTTGTTGTGTGCATTAGTTGCATTGGTTAGGGCGTGGGTGATCCTTGGGTCGCCGTCCCGAGGCTGGAAGCTCGGACTTAGCCCTAGGACCGGGGTTGGGCTGTTAGGACCCGGTTGAATTGTGATGTCCAGTCATTTCGATGATAGGCTTAGATGACTGGTACACTTGTGGCTTGATGTTTGTAGAGGTCGTGTCGGTCTCGAGTCGGATGCTGAGGTGTAGCCGGTGTCCCACTGTGCAGGCCTTTGGTGTCGCCAATGTTGTTCCTGTTCCTGAGCGCCGTCCCTGGGCCTCAGGTGCTATTGAGTGCCGTCCCTGGGCCTCAAGGACACGCGGTGGGGTTATGGGACCACTGTATACACCCAGATTCTACTCGAGGGCGACACTGTTGTGTTTCCCCCTTCCTTCTGTGTGTCGTAGTGTAGATCCCTACTGAGCTTAGTGCTCACACCTACCCGGGGCTGCGTTTTGCAGGTGCAGGCGTCAGTTCTTCTTCCTTGGCCCCTACCGGGCAGTTGGGTGGCGATGCGGCGGCGCCAGGCGGAGTCTGAGAGGTGGTGATCGATCTTTATTGCTTTTATACCCTATGTTAGATAGTCTCCTACGGGAGTGTTGTATTTTTGAATCTTCCCCTCTCCGAGGATTTGTATAATCACCTGAATTTTAAATCTGTGGTTCGAGGTTTCATTATTATATTGTATCTTTGCTTTTGGTGAACTGCTAGGGAGACCAATAGGTTAGAGGGAACCCTCGCCAGCTTTTCTTCCGCGTTTGTTAGGTTCCGGTTCGCGTCGCCCGGCCCGGTTGGGCTTTAGCGGGTCGGGGCGCGACAAGTTTCTTTCTTCTTTTTAACTTTTCTTTATAGATCTTTGGGAGGAAATCCATGACGGAAGAGCTTCATCAACCTTCATCTATGGATCAAACCCTAAAGATGAGTACCTAAACTTTTACCAAGGAATTCTTATGATGTAACTAAGATTTCTATTAGGAATTTCTTAGATCTAGGGCTTGTATACATTATTGATTGACTTATATGGATTGATTCATATTTTCTTCATACCTTGGTGTTGATTTCTTGATGGATGCATGGATTGTTCTTGTTTGCACTTGATTCCGAAGCTTGTGTATGCTAGGGCTTGGATTGGATTCATCCAAATAAGAGGACCATGCTAGTCCCATGGTATCTCGGATGAAATCTTCTTCATGGTTAGGGATTGTATAGTGCTAGTCCCACTATAGTAGTGCTAGTCCCACTACGTTCTATCTCTAATCCTTCATGCATCTTACCTTTGCAGTTTCGGCCATCGAGTTGCGAAGTCATCTTGATCTTACACCTAAATCCATATCCATGTTACTATTTGCGATGAATTCATCCTAATAAAAGGGTTCATTAGCAGTGAACGTAACTAATCATTCGGTCATTGATAATTAGATAATTGTTCTTGCCAAAATTTTGATACGACTTGAAAAGTGTCGTTCCTTAACAAGTCTACTCAAAATTACAAATTTATAATCAAACTACTAACTAACTACTTTAGGGGTAGATAGCAGTGAGTCCGAGTCGAATCCACAGGGAATGCGTAGGAAAATAATTAAACTACTAAACTCAATTTAAGTATTCCTACCGATAAGTTGGGAAAATATCCAGAATTGAAACTAAACTAATACTAAAGGATTTATAAATGCGATAAAAGATACCATGGAGTTCTTAATCAGTAACTAAGATTCTACCAAGTCTTCCTAAGATCAGGGCATGCAAACACAATGAGTGGCTTCCTAATAATTGATAAGTGAATGGCTAGTTCTCCTTATCACTCAACAAGTTCTGTTTAGGATTCCTTGTTGGCAAGAACAATTATCTAATTATCAGTGACCGAATGATTAGTTACGTTCACTGCTAATGAACCCTCTTATTAGGATGAATTCATCGCAAATAGTAACATGGATATGGATTTAGGTGTAAGATCAAGATGACTTCGCAACTCGATGGCCGAAACTACAAAGGTAAGATGCATGAAGGATTAGAGATAGAACGTAGTGGGACTAGCACTACTATAGTAGGACTAGCACTATACAATCCCTAACAATGAAGAAGATTTCATCCGAGATACCATACGACTAGCATGGTCCTCTTATTTGGATGAATCCAATCCAAGCCCTAGCATACACAAGCTCCGGAATCAAGTGCAAACAAAAACAATCGATGCATCCATCAAGAAATCAACACCAAGGTATGAAGAAAATAGAAATCAATCCATATAAGCCAATCAATAATGTATCCAAGCCCTAGATCTAAAAAATCCCTAATAGAAATCTTAGGTACATCATAAGAATTCCCTGGTAAAAGTTTAGCTACTCATCTTTAGGGTTTGATCCATAGATGAAGGTTGATGAAGCTCTTCCGCCATGGATTTTCTCCCAAAGATCTATAAAGAAAAGTTAAAAAGAAGAAAGAAACTGTTCTCCCTCTCCAAGAGAGAAGAAAGACCCCGAAAAACCCTAAAAGATGCCTATTTATAGCCAAGGTATCACCCTTTACTCGGATTAAATTTGAACCGTTGATTTTCTTCACTGCAAAGGTAGGATCGATCCCTCCAGAGGTGTCGGATCGATCCTACTCATCAAAATCTTCAATTTCTAACTTTTCCCGAGTCCGATCGATCGGACTATGGGTGTCGGATCGATCAGACTCAGTAGGATGGATGGAGGGATCGATCTAACTATGATCCTCTGAAAAATATGCGTTCTGTGAGTCTGCTGCATAGTCCGATCGATCCTACTCTAGGTGTCGGATCGATCAGACTTTCTAGCGTATTTACTGTTTTGTCATCCAGACTGCGCCATTGATACTAAAATTGCCGTAACTTCCTCTAGGAAACTCGGAATCACGAACCGTAAAATTCTCCAGAATCTAGACTTCAAGAGATTTCCAACCATATATGGCACAGCATCTGGTGCTTCCTGAGCAAGTACAGTTTAATCTTCAAAGCTAATTCATCTTCACTTCTTTGCTCCTAACATGTCTTTATTTGTTCGTTTTAGCACCAAACTTGATCTAATCATCATTGAAAGCTCTTATACCTGAAATACATCATAGACTATCTAAATAGCATTGCTCGGAGACTAACAAGACTTAGTTAAAAGGGTGATTTGTGCACTTTTCATGTCTTATCAGTCCACGCAGGACATCAGATTTCAAAAAAAAAATGAAAAAAAAGGCGAGATGCCGGCTAAAGATGGTGAGATGATGGCTGCAGACATTAACTGCAATTGAGGAGAGAAATAGTGAGAGAGAGAAAGAGATGTGTACGCATTAAATGCAATTGAGGAGAGAAGTAGTGAGAGAGAGAATGAGATGTGTACGGGGATTGGAGTGGAGAGGAGAGAAGTAGTTAGAGGGATTCATAAATGCAATTGAGCTTGTGTATGCATGCGGGTCCATCACACATATGTGATTAAAGTCTCTTTACAGGAAGCCCAAGAGTCATAGGAGGGTATTTTAGACATTAAAAAAATACAGCTAAGCATCAAGGTACTAAACACCTTAAGGAAAATGTATATGGACCTACAACTAAATATTTCCTATCCAGAGCACTAAACACCAATTATCCCTTTAATTAATTGTTAATGTTAGATGATAAAAATACCCCTATGAATATATCAAAATATTGATTTGGGTTGGAGAGAAGAAATGGTAGATTCAGCGGCTGAGATTTGCCAGAGCTTGTTCGCTGACGAGGAGGGCTCTTCCGAGTGCAGGACCGGTGCATGAGAAATGGTAGAGGTCTCGGAGGCAATCCATCGGGTCCGATTGTAGAATTGGGCTCCGAGGTGGGCGGATCTGGAGGCGGCGGCGGTGGGTTCTTGATGGTGGTTCGTCGGTAGCCATGGCGGCCTCAATCTGAGGCAAGATTGAAGAGGAGGGTGTCACATCCAAACCCAGAAAACTCATTCAAATCGGAGCATGAGCCAACTAATGCTACAATCCAACATGTGGTGTACAATTACATATCCAAAATCCATGACACATTTGAATAAATTAAAGATAAGGAATTAAAGTTATCACTAACTAACTACTTTAAAAAAATTTGAACAAATTTGACACACCTTAAAAAGTGTCGTAGTCTTAACAAGAACACTAAAATTAGAAATTTATAATCCGAATCACTAACTAACTACTTTAGGGGTGGATAACAATTAGTCCGAGTCAGTCTACATGAAAAAGCTGTTTAGGCACAGTTTGATCAAGCTCCAGAACTTTTTCTCTCTTTTTTTTCTGCATGTAATACTCAACACTAGCTAATGTTGAAATCATGGTCTCGATTGACAATAGCATGCTCATTCCTCTAGTGAGTATAACTACCACTGCACATAAAGTGTTCGTGTGTGGATCACATGATGTTATACTTTCAGGTTATCACGCATGCAATCAATGTATTGGTCAATCCATATGAAAGCAACATGCATAATAAGCATAAAAATTTCAGCTCATGTACAATTCCTAGTAACATAATCAATTCAACACTATTAAACTCAATATGGTAGCCTGCATAAGGTCATGCATGCCTACACCCCCCAACCTGAAATTCACATTGTCCTCAATGTGTGCTAATCATGTAAATAAGCAGAAGGGTGGTGGCTGAAATTTCATATATGACAGAAATAAAAATAGGAAATCAAAATAAGAGCGAGGCCACCTGACAGAATATCGATTATCTCCTCAAGGCTCCTCATAGTGGCCGAATTTCTCATCTCCAGAATAGTGGTCGAATTCCTCAAGCAAGGCAAACGGTGGTCCAACATCCTAAGAAATAAGAGAGCAAACAAAAACAAATGAAAACAAAAGCAAACAAACTAAAACAAACTAACCTAATCAAAAAGGGAAATGATAGATAGGAGAAATATCATCCCTCGTAGACAGGGTCTACGAGAGAAACGGTGTGCTCTTCAGGGTCCGCTTTTTTTGGAATCTGTTTCAAGCGTTGTCCATTAACCGTAAATAGCCTCCCATCCTTTGGGTCTTCAACTTCCACAGCCCCATTCTCAAATATTCTGCTAATGGTAAAGGGGCATGTCCAGCGTGATCTCAGCTTCCCAGGATGAAGATGCAGTCGTGCGTCATACAGATAAGCTTGCTGTCCTACTTGAAACGTCTTCCGCAAGATCTTCTTGTCATGGTAGGCCTTTGTCTTTGCCTTGAAGATCCTAGAACTCTCATAAACATCATTTCTGAGTTCCTTTAGCTCAGACAGTTGGAGTTTCCGTTCCTGACCTGTAGCATCCAAAGTAAAATTTAGTGACTTAATAGCCCAATATGCCTTATGTTCTAATTCGACTGGAAGATGTCATGGTTTTCCATAAACAAAGCGAAACGGCGACATCCCCAGGATAGTCTTGTAGGCAGTGCGATATGCCTACAACGCATCTGATAGCCTCAAGGACCAGTCCTTTCGGTTGGGGCTCACTGTCTTCTCCAGGATTTGTTTTATCTCTCTATTGGCTAATTCAGCTTGGTCATTCGTCTGTGGATGATAAGCAGTGGAAATCTTATGTGTAACTCCATACCTGCACATCAAAGCCTCAAAAGAGCGGTTACAAAGATGGGATCCTTGGTCACTAATAATGACCCTAGGAGTACCAAATCTAGACAAAACATGCTCTTTAAGAAACTTGATGACAGTGGAATGATCATTATTCCTACATGCAATAGTCTCCACCCACTTAGACACATATTCCACAGCCAACAATATATATAAATAGCCAAAATAAGAAGGAAAGGGTCCCATAAAGTCTATACCCCAACAATCAAAAATCTCTACAGCTTGAATTGGGTTCAAAGGCATCATGTGTCTTCTAGATAGAGCTCCCAACTTTAAGCATCTATCACAGGATTTGCAGAAAATGTTAACATCACGAAACATAGTAGGCTAGTAAAAACCACATTGAAGAATTTTAGCAGCAGTCTTTTTCATTGAAAAATGGCCTCCACATGCATGAGAGTGACAGAATGTAATGATGCTTTCGATTTCATAATCAGGGACACAATGACGCATAATCTGGTCATGACAATACTTAAACAGACAAAGATCATCCCAATAAAATTTCTTTACCTCAACAAAAAATTTACGCTTATCCTGCGCACGCCAAAAGGAAGGGATCTCACCTGTCGCTAAGTAATTAACAATGTGTGCATACCAGGGCAGCCGTGTCACTGAAAAGAGTTGCTCATCAGGGAAGTCATCCATAATAGTGGCTCATTTTCCGCTACTTCCACCATCAACCTTGATAGGTGATCAGCGACAATGTTCTCCAAGGGAAAGCGGGGACTTATCGAGCACCTAAGAAGAAAAGCAAAACAAACCAAAAACAAAAACAAACATGCAAGCACACAACATAAAAATAACTCAAGCATTTTCAAGCATACAAGAAAGCAAATCAAGCAAACTAAACTACTATATATAAGACAAGGATTTTTAACCGCGCCCTTGGCGGCCGTGCCCTAGCACGATGATATACAAAATCAGTAAGTGCCATGACCTGAAAGGTTAACCATCGTAGTATCACCAAGGGTAATTCATCGTGTGAATCCAAGTGGCATATTACAAGTTGGAAAACTAGCTTTTGCATTCTAACACCAATAAACAAGGTAGCTGGATCTCTCAAATAGAAATATGTATCATCATTATGCTCAAATGTCAATGACTCATCCAATGAGCTGTCAATAATGTCATCATTGTGCTCAAGTGTCAATGACTCATCCAATGACCTATCAATAATGTCATCATGCTCGTGGTCGAGGATGGT
Organism: Narthecium ossifragum; assembly: GCA_963920575.1. Classification (NCBI taxonomy): domain Eukaryota; kingdom Viridiplantae; phylum Streptophyta; class Magnoliopsida; order Dioscoreales; family Nartheciaceae; genus Narthecium; species Narthecium ossifragum. Next base: position 17,784,738 of record OY986975.1, on the reverse strand, counting down.
AAGATCACAGAATCTGAAATAAATCCGTCGAAGTTTAAAAATATCTATCAAGGTCATGTTCTTCCTGACTATCCAAGGAGATGAAATAAACACAGGAAATATACCTCGTGGCTTAGAAGCAATGACTTGAAGTTCAGCCGATGGAGGTTCAACGAATACATGGTCCTGGTGGTCTTGGTAGTCGGCCGGATCTTCCTCGCTGCTAATCGGCCCGTACTGGAGTACGTCGTCTTCTTCCACGTGATGTGTCCATCCGAATTCGTGCACGTTGAAAGATGTAATTACCTTGCATAGTTGGCGCGCCTTGTCCTCGTCCTTCATAAGTAACTGCAGAATGAAAGAGTCAAAATTAGGCTTGGTTTTAACCTCCTTAAGTAAGTCTAAAATTCTGTCACAGAAAGGTGAGAAGAAACATGTGTATCAGCAGCATCAGAGGCATGAACATGTGCATTACTAACATTGGAATCATGAGCATAGGCATAGTGAATGTTAGTATCATGAACATGCGTATGAGCGCTAAAATCATGTACATATGCATCACACACTAGAATCAATAGCTTGTGCATCAATAGGATTAGAATTTTGAACATGCACACTAGCACTACAGTATGCATCATCGACATGAACATCTTGAGCATGTGCACCATAAGCATTAAAATCATGGATGTATGCATCACAAGCATTAAAGTCATCGTCACATGCATCATACGTGTTAGGCTCATCAACATGCACATCATGGGAATTAGCAACATAAGTTTCATGCACATAATCATCATAAGCACTAGGATAAGAGTGGAAAAACTCATTGTGTTGCAGATAGTTGTTGGACGTTAAGGCAACATTGGGATGCTTGTAGGATTTGGCATCGATATGACCATCATAATCATCCAAACGCCCAGGAACCGTCTGTTTATCAGTTGTCTCCACAAGCTCATCGAAGTGCTTCATAGCTTCATCAGGATCAATTTGCAAAAACTCACCCCTGCATCTTGTTTCAAGAATTTGACGTTCATGCTCAGTTAATCCATAATAAAAATAGCTAACTAAACGCCAATTAGGATAACCATGTTGAGGGCATGAAGCTATTAAACTGTTAAATCGCTGTTATGCATCACATAATGTCTCATCATTCTTTTGTGCAAAGGATGAAATCTTTCTTTTCAATGCGTTAATCATATAAGTAGAAAGATACTCATTGATAGAAACATGACTCGTCCTATTCTCCAAGCTCAATTCGTATATACTTTTCTTACGAACTGTTGTTTGAGACATTCCATCTCTCGACTTCATAGAACATGATCTCAAATAGTCTTGATATAATTCATTTTCCATCTTTTTTTTTTTGGTCAGTTTTTTTTTCAGCAAGTAAAAATAAAACGAAAATTCAAAACAAAACTAAAAAGAAAATAAAGAAAACTAAGGAAAAAGAAATAAAAATCCAAAGAAAAGGGAACAAAGTTACCGCCTTCGATGTTTTCAATCATCGTGATCTGATGATTCTGGCGCTTTTCTGAACCGTCTCCCCGGCAACGGCGCTAATTTTTTATGTCGCTCAAATGTGTCACGCACAGCGGTCGCGGTGCAGTACAGCATAAGAGAGGTCGAACCCACAGAGAGACGAGCAAGAAAGATCCAGAAACACAGATAACAATATATCGAAAACAATCAAGAGCGTAAAAGTTAAGAAAATAGATCGAAGATGTAATGATAAGATAAAGTTAACGAAAGAAATCAAGATTTGAATGAGGCTAGGCTTCAGGAATCACTTCACTCGGATTTAGGTTCTTCTCTTCTCAACGGTTCATATGATACTCAGTTAAGGGATTCACATCCCAATCACCTTAACCGAAAGATATAGAATTATGAATCTGATAAAATATAAATGTCTCTTCCTATGATTGGTTCTTCCTTTTTATAGTTCTAACTTCATCCAACCAAACCTAAGAATACACGATACCGGCTGTCACTACAGGCAACGCGCAGCAAAAGTTCATCGAGACAAAGCCCTAACTCTATCTAACCAGATCTCTAAGAATACCCAATACCAACTCTCACAATCGGCAATGCATAGCAAAGATTTCACGGGATAGAGCCCCAACCTTGTCTTACAAGATCCCTAAGAATATACAATACCAGCTGTCACTACGGGCAATGCATAGCAAAGGTCTCGCAAGACTCGGTAGGAGAAACAAAAGAGATAACTATGGGATTATAAGATCATGAAAGAACCATAACTGGATTCATAATATTAATCATCCACATAGAAATCTATAATCTGAAAATAATATTTGAAGATCCAATACATAGAATAGAGTTTAACAATGAAGATTAAAAACTATGAACCATTGTTGGAGAAGAAGCCCTAGTCCTCGCTAGTTCATCCGTCCGCCATGCCCATGGATTACTAGGCCATGGATGGAGATTCCTTCATCTTCTTCCCTTAGGAAACGTCCAGAAAGAGCCTCCAAAAACGTCCAAAAAGTCCCCTTTGATTAGCCCTAAGTTTCCTATTTATAGCCCCAAAGTCTCTCCATCCACGGATTAGATCTAAACTGTTGATTTTCTTCACTGAAAAAGTCGGATCGATCGGACTTTAGGTGTCGGATCGATCCGTTGCGTAAAAATCCGCTGTTTTTGGCTATTCCCGAGTCCGATCGATCGGACTAAGAGTGTCGGATCGATCGGACCCCGTAGGAGGGATTGAGGGATCGATCGGACCCCTTGTGGCTGAAAAAAACATGTTCTGTCACATTTCTGCGTAGTCCGATCGATCGGCGGATCGATCGGACTTCCAGCGTATTTTCTGTTCTGCCATTCAGGAGCGCCGATCGATCGGACTTCCAGTGTATTTTCTGTTCTGCCATTCAGACTGCGCTATCAGTACTAAAATTGTCATAACTTCCTCTAGGAAACTCGAAATCATGAACCGTAAAATTCTCCAGAATCTAGACTTCAAGAGCTTTCCAACCATATATGGCACATCATCTGGTTCTTCATGAGCAGGTACAAATTAATTTTTGAAGTTGATCCATATACTCTTTTCAGCTTCTTTTAGCTCCAATTTCCTGCATTTTCCAAACAACCATGTGAAGCAACATATAGATATAAAAATAGTAATAAATATGCTGATTAAGGATAATAATCTAGCAATTGAGATGATTATAAGGTTGGTCAGAGTGCACTTTCATGCACTCATCAAGACCATTGAAGTAACTCGCCAAAGACTGAAATCGAAAAATGAAGTAGCAAATAATCCACCACCGGATCACAAGTCGAAAGTGCTTGTAGCAGAAACTTCAAATAGTGGTAAGACCTCAAACAAGAAGCGTTCCAATCAATTCAGCAAAGAAAAGGGCCAGAATAACAAGAGGATAATGAAAGGTAACTGCTACTACTGCGGTAAGCCTGAGCATTTTAAGCGAGATTGTCGGTTCCGCAAAAAGAAAGAGTGAGGCAATGAAAATAAAGACAATTTCGTAGCCTTGATCTTCGAGACTAATGTACTCAAAGACAACACCTCTTGGTGGATAGATTCTGGGGCAACTAGGCACATCTACAACAATAAAAGCATGTTTAAGACTTTGGAGCCTAGCAGCGATGGAACGGTGCTGTACATGGGAAATTCAAGCAGCAATAATGTGCAAGGCCATGGTACAGTGGAGTTGGAGTTTACTTCTGGAAAGCTACTTACTTTAAATAATGTATTGTATGTACCAGAAGTACGTAGGAACTTAGTTTCTGGTAGCCTACTAAATAAGCATGGCTTTAAACTTGTATTTGAGGCAGACAAGTTTATACTGTCCAAGGGTGGGATATTTGTGGGAAAGGGCTATATATATGATGGATTGTTCAAATTGAATATTAATAAAGTTCATGTTTTTGCTTACATAGTTGAGTCTTCTGAATTGTGGCATAATAGGTTAGGTCATGTTAATTATAAAAAATTGAAGGACATGATGAAATTAGACTTGATTCCTAAGCTAGACATTAATAGAGTTTGTACTACTTGCATGAAGACAAAGATAACTAGGAAACCTTTTCCTAGTGTGGAAAGGAAATCTAAATTATTAGATTTAATACATAGTGATGTTTGTGATCTCCATGCTACACCAACCGTAGGAGGTAAGAAATACTTTGTGACATTTATAGATGATAGCTCAAGGTTTTGCTATGTATATTTGCTTAGATATAAGGATGAAGTTTTGGAAAAATTTGAAATTTATAAATCTGAAGTAGAGAACCAATGTGGTACTAAGATTAAATGCTTAAGATCAGATAGAGGAGGTGAATTTTATAGTCCTTCATATTTTGAATCCAATGGGATTATACACGAAGTGACGGCGCCATATACCCCGCAACAAAACGGTAGAGCTGAATGGAAAAATAGAACATTAATGGAAATGGTTAATTCCATGATGTCTAATTCCAGACTATCTGATGGTTATTGGGGTGAAGCTTTACTAACAGCTTGTCATATTTTAAATAGAGTTCCAACTAAAGGGAAATCTATTACCCCATATGAGGCATGGAAAAATAGAAAACCTAACATTGGTTATTTCAAAGTATGGAGATGTAGAGCCATAGTTAGAGTTCCTGAGCCTAAGAGAAAGAAATTAGGAGAGAGAGGACTTGAGTGTGTATTCTTAGGATATGCAGAACATAGTAAAGCATATAGATTCATGGTTGTTAAACCCAATGATTATATAACTGTTAACACAGTTATAGAGTCTAGGGATGCAATATTTGATGAATCAAGGTTTACCACTTTACCTAAATTTCAGGAACTTAAAGAATCTAGCATTGAAATAAAAGCTTCTAAGGATGTTCCTAATGAAATTACATAACTAAGGAGAAGCAAACAACCTAAAGTAGCTAAAACATATGGAGATGATTTCTATATGTTCTTAGTAGAAGGAACTACTAATAATGTTGTGTGTCAAACACCAATTAGTTTGATGATTGAGTCTGATCCTAAAACTTTCAAAGAAGCTATGGCATCTTTTGATGCAGTTCTTTGGAAGGATGCTATTAGAGATGAGATGGACTCAATAACAGGTAACAACACTTGGATATTAGTAGATCTTCCACCTGGATCCAAACCTATTGGTTGCAAGTGGATATTTAAAAGGAAAAGAAAGGTCGATGGTACTATTGAAAAGTACAAAGCTAGATTAGTAGCTAAAGGGTTTACACAAAAAGAAGGAAATGATTTCTTTGATATGTATGCCCCAGTAGCTAGGATGTCTTCTATACGTACCCTAATAGCTCTGGCTTCGATTTATAAGTTAGTAATTCATCAAATGGATGTTAAAACAGCTTTTTTAAATGGTGAATTAAATGAGGAAATATACATGGAGCAACCTGAGGGTTTTATCATGCCAGGAAAAGAGAAGAAAGTGTGTAAACTAATACGCTCTTTATATGGTTTAAAACAAGCTCCAAAACAATGGCATGGAAAATTCAATCAAGTAATTTTAGCTAATGGTTTTATTGTTAATCAATCAGATAAATGTGTTTATAGCAGATTCGGTGGGGGAAAAGGAGTAGTTATATGTTTATATGTTGATGATATGCTTATCTTTGGTTCCGATTTACATGAAGTAGAATATGTTAAAACACTTTTATCTAGCAGTTTTGACATGAAAGATATGGGCGAAGCTAACGTGATCTTAGGCATTAAAATAGTGAAAAGATCTGATGGTTTGATATTAACTCAAAGCCACTATATTGAGAAAATTCTCAAACAGTTCGAACACTTCGATTGTTCGTCAGTATCTATACCATTTGCTTCAGCTGATAGATTGCTACCTAATATTGGTAGGGCAATGTCACAGCTGGAATATGCAAAAGTCATTGGATGCTTAATGTATGCTATGACTAGTACGCGACCCGACATTGCTTTTGCAGTGGGAAAGCTTAGTAGATATACTAGCAATCCAGGACAAAGACATTGAGATGCTATTCATAGAGTTTTAAAATATTTAAAAGGAACTATGGACTATGGCATCTGTTATACCGGAAATCCAACAGTTTTAGACGGATTCACAGATGCGAGTTGGATCACAAATTTAGAAGATCACTCTTCAACTAGTGGATGGGTTTTCTTGCTTGGTGGGGGAGCTATTTCTTGGGAATCCAAGAAACAGACTTGTATAACTGATTCCACCATGGCTTCTGAGTTCGTAGCTTTAGCTGCAACAGGGAAAGACACAGAATGGCTTAGGAGTTTCTTATTAGAACTACCGTTATGGCCTAAGTCTATGTCACCTATTTCTATTCATTGTGATAGCCATGCAACATTGGCTAGAGCGTATAGCAATACCTACAATGGAAAATCTAGACACATAGGTCTGAGACATAGCTATGTGCGACAGTTGATACAAGATGGTGTTATCACTGTGGATTTTGTTAGGTCCTGCCAGAATTTGGCAGACCCTCTAACAAAAGGTTTGTCTATGGACTTAGTCTACAAGACAGCTCGTGGGATGGATCTAAAGTCCATTTCAAAATTTAATTAATGTTGGAACCTCAACTTAACTCATGAAAACTTCATGTTTTGAGTTCAATGAGTGATAGTACATTATGCTAATTAATGCAAACATCACATAAATTCCATCCCAAGGATAAGATGTTTGGTACCAGAAGTGCTTACAGTTAAGGTGAGCTAATGCTCTTAATGAGTCAAGGAACCTTAAGTCCAAGTGTTTGATTCTGAGAACACTGTTTGTTTCACCTATATTAATGCAGAAGTGGGGCCGCTTCTAAGAGTTTAAGGGACTTTAACTCTAAACATTAATGAAAGGATATGAGACACATGGCCATAATAGTGTCAACTAGCGGTTTGGATACTGACAGATTTGAAGGAGTTTGTGTAGAGCAAGAACCAATTGATAACATGAGTTCAAAGTTCAAGGTACTATCCACTTGGATCTTCAAGTCAATTTTGTTCTGCTTCTACTATATAAGGGTTCAAGTCGCAAGACACCTTTATTTATGCAAATGACTTCCTTGGCAGAATATACTCTAGTTTTTAAATTTAAATTCATTTTGTTTTATATTGAAAATGGTGGGGGATTGTTAGAGATATTTTCAAATAAACTATCCTTTTCTAATAGCATCGGTTGGGATGAAAGGTGAGAAGTGAGATGTTATACGATACTTATGTATCGTTGACCGTTCGTAACGGGATGCTTTGCGCGAACGGACGCGACGCTTCCAAACGGATGTAATGTTTGAGTTTGAGGTCTATATAAACCCCATTAATTCTTCACTTACGAATACAGATTTTATCGTATCTTTCTCCTCAAATCTTCTCAAATCTTCTGCCAATAACTCTGACAGTATCCTACGGACTTTCCTTCGTCGGTACTAACGCAGGAAAGTGAGAACCTCGTTGTATCCTAAAGGAGATTCGCCGGAGACCCGTTGTACTACCGATCTGGTGGGGGCGAATCAACCCTTAAGGGTAGCGACATCCGTAATGTGCCTCGAAGTTCGGTCAATCCGCTGCAGATCGAGTCTTCCTTCTTCTTTGACATCCTATTTTCTCCAATATTTATAACCTAAGAAACATCCTTCCATCGGATTAGATCTGGGCCTTTTATTTTCTTCACGGATAAAGAAATGATCGATCGTCATAGGGTGAAGATCGATCATTTAGTCTTCTATTGCTGGCTGCGCCCCGTAAAGGATCGATCATCTTCATAGACGATGATCGATCATTTCCTTGTATTCTGGGTCACGCCCCGTGGGTGATCGATCATTTCAAACCTTGCTCTCTGTCACTGTTGACGTACATAAATGATCGATCCTTTCATGCTTGATGATCGAACCCTTCACGTTGTGCTCCCTGTCAGGCTACTGCATATAAATGATCAATCCTCTCATGCTGTGATGATCGATCATTTATGCTGAAATTGCCCTAATGCGCTCATTTTAGCTCCAAATTTGATCTAACTCTTAGTGAGGTCTTTTGTACTTGAAATAGGGTAAAGATAGTTAGTTAGGCATTGATCGGAAATTAACAAAGCCGAATTACAAGGGTGATTTATGTACTTTTCAAGTCTTATCACAACCATAGCAGCAAAACAAGGTGGTGAAATCGATGAGTACAGACCCAATGCGAGTACATCGCCGCTGCACCGTTGCCGACCTCATCCTCAACCATAATGTATGGGGCATCAAGAAAAGGGAGTAGGACCCAAGATGATGCTTAATCCCTCACACAACATGCACCAAGCTCGGGAACTCACGACACGACCTCTACACCTCAAGTATATTGATATTCACGGTCGACTATACCATAATCCCCAAAGATAATATAATCAATCAACAATCGTGTCCTAAATCATATCCTACCCAAGCTTGGCCCTAAGGCTAGATCCAGCGTACCCGAGTTGCACGGATCAGCGAATCACCCATTCACCCATGACCTATTCCTAATGCTTTTTTAATGCACCCAAATGCATGAATGATCAAGTGCATGAGATATGATTACAAGCATGCAATATTATGCCACATCAACATACAAGACTAGGCATAGCTCAAGCATGCTAAGGGATAAACATGACAATAAGCACAGTATAGGTCTAAGCGTAACAGGAAGCACAATACGATTAGAGCTACAAGGGCACAACAACCACATACGCCCCCACGAGGCCAACCAACCAATCAAAGCATTTAATTAAGCATCCACAGCGGCACACCTTCGGCCTCTAAATTAACCATTCAATCACATTTAACTAAGCCACACTGTCGGCATTTTAAACTAAACATTCCCAGGGGCATGACTCCCCCAGTTCAGACAAGTCTACGTAAGGCTTGGCCAATATTGCCTAATAGATATAGTATGCATATATATATATACATATCATGCATCAATTTGACATAAAAACTCTAACTTTCATGAAATTTAGCAATTAACTAAACATTCTATAAATCTCTCATAAATACTCCAAATTCCATGAAAAATTAGCATGCTAACTCAAGTCATCAATACTAGAATTATACCCAAAGATCGAATAGAAAGAAGCTTCAAAAACCATTGAAAACAGCTAATTATACATAGTCTGCCAGTTTGGGATCGATCCCAATAAATTTGGGATCGATCCCAATAAATTTGGGATCGATCCCAAATGGATCTGGAAGACTCGAGTGCCCAGTTTTGGGTTGAAATTGATTCCAACTGGGCGTATTCAGAAAACCTTAACGAAAAACTGATCAAATCTTTTTCAAAGGATGTCGAAACGCGATGAAACTTGGAGCATAGCAAATCTAAACATAACTGAGCATACTAGTGGTGAGAAATCCACAAAACAAGCCCAATCCAAACTATAATGGCTTAAACTTAAGTTTAGGATATAAACCCTACCTTAATCAAGCTAGTCTTGTTTCCTAAATCTATGATGGCCTAGATCTATCTCCCTCCAAGCTTTGATCACCTTCAATCCATTGGAATCACCCATTTGAACTCCCAAGAACCCCCTCTCTATCAGCTCCCTCTCTCTCCTCTGACCCCCCAACCGTTTAGTACGGGAGTAAGTTTTAAGGATAACCTTTATTCCGAGTTAAGGGGAATATTCCCTTTTATTTCACACTTTATCCCCAAACATCCATAAATAATCATTACAAAGTTATCCCCATTCCAGCTACTATTCATATCTATTTTTTTTATTTCAAATAATCATTACTACTTGATCTAAATAAGTCTCTTAAGTCAGAATAAAGTTATCCCCGTACCAAATGGAGGAACGCCCCCTCTAAAAACTCCTCCATATATAGTACATGCCGCGTGGCAACCGTCTAAGGCTCAAGGGGGTTACGCGCCAAATAGCTTCCCGCCAGATAAAAAGCGCGGGAGAGAGGTGAGGAGAGAGGTGGCGGCCATGGCGATGGCAATGGAAGTGGATGGGGATGGAGGAGGAGCCGGAAGGGTGCTGGATCTCGCGCCGGGCTCGTCTATTCCCATCCACTATCACTCTCGCTTTGGTTCCCATGACGATCTCGTCCTCCTCGAGGTGGACGACAAGCTCCTCCCGGAGATCCTCGGCAACCGGTGACTTCTTCCATCCCTTAGCCTTTTCTTGCTAAATTCGTTACCAACTGGTGAATCCTGTTCATATGAGTTGGTTTATTGCGATTCTGCATTGTTTGTAGATATAAATGCATTCCAGATCCTTAACATGGGGTGTTGTGATTTTGGTTTGTATTGGTTGGAACTCATCCAATTTCTTAGCTGGACCCCTTTTGATTTTGGTCATGATGTCTACATTCTGTTCATGGTTTGCAACCTTCCTCTATTTTGGTGCCTTAGAAAAACACAATGGGAGCTTAAAGCAAGATGGTTGTGATTTGTCTTGTTGTTTCACATTGTAGCTGTAATCTTAGTCACGCGAGGAAGGATCTGATTGGTTTGAACTTTTGCCCATGATCATTGGCCTATTTGCTTTGTAGTTAATCAGCCAATTTGAGATCAGGAAAGAGACATGAGAAGATCGTAGTTTTCCTCCTCCGCCCTTTTCTCCTGTCAGTTGTTGAGATTATGCACCTGTGTTCTTGGCTACAGTCAGTTTTTCATGTCTATAATTCATTCAGTCGAAGTTTTTGTGCACATCTTCATTAATTCCATCTGATCCAATCCATCAAGAGAATATCTTATTTTAAATAGGCTCATATTGGTATCTACTAAGTTGAACCAATGCAACATTTCTTCAGTCTTGGTCCTCTAGATTATTCCGAGAATGCATTTTTCAGGAAATTTGCAATCTTTGTTGTCTTCCTCCCAATTTGCTTCATTACAGAATTTTGCTTCTCCTTTTGAAATGGCAACCACTTAAATGATATTACCCTATATTACAGGGTGACCATTCGAGGGCAGCCCGAAGAGGATGCTGTGTTCTGCACCCCCTCTACCACTTATAGCATGAAGTTTGTAGGAACATCCAACACCGTCTTCCTGATTCCCCCAGGAAATTCAACTTTCCCAAGCTCAAGTCTTGCATGTCATGACAGCGAGAAAAGCATCCCTGAAACCCCAGAGGCAGTGGCATCAGTGATTAAAGTGGCACGGGGGCATATAGAGTTGATCCAAACTGCTCCAAGGCTTGAAAAATTAAGATCACTTCTCAACGAGAGGCCTTACAGACTTGAGGAGGATTTAGAGGATGACACCAAGTGCATTTCAGGCCTATATAGATGGGATGATTTGGTTGAACTAATTCAAGCCAGTGAAGCGGAGCTAAGGACTGGACTTAAGTCTCTCAAAGCTGTGGAGCATGATGGCTATTGGAGGATACTTGACTTCAAGTCCATGGGTGAAATCTTAAGCATGATCTTGACCAATTCTGTCTTGCATGAATGGCCTCTGCATGGTATCGATGAAGAACGCTTGCTAGATGTCATGGAAAATGATGATTTTCCTCGTAGAATTGTGATTCATTGCCTCAAGACATTTGGTAGCAAGGTAGAGAATTCTGGTAGCGTCTTGTGGAGCCTTGATGAGAAAGAAGTATGTCTGCACTTTGCAATTTCAGCTCTTAGGGAAGGAAAGATGAAGCTGGAGACTTTCATGGAGAAATGGATGCAAAGCATTCCAGAAGGAATGCATGCAGATTTGACGGTGCTTGAAGGAGAAGTATTGTATGAAAACTTCGGTGCTCAGACTTGGATCCGGCGTTTCAGCATCTCATCCCTTCCGTTAACTCCAGCTGAGCGTTTTGCAGCACTGTTTCGAGAGCGCACAAAGTGGGAATGGAAGGATTTGGAACCTTTCATCAGGTTAGTAAGATCCTTAACAGAATTGTATTTGTTGTATGTATAAATAAAGTAAAAGTTATCAGCAACTTATTTTGATTGAAGATAAAACCGGTTTCTTTTTTTTTTGATAGGGACTTGCATGTACCAGGCCTCTCTTCAGAAGGTTTGCTCATTAAATACACTCGAAGAACACAGCCAAGTGCAGATGTTGAACCAATTTTCAGCGCAAGGTAGGCTTATTGTAACTTTGGCAACTCTAATCAGTATTCTTTTTATGGAGTTACTCCATTTTTCCCCTCCCTGCTAAGGTGTTGTCACTGGTACTGGTGCACTTATAGTGCTTGGTCATTGTACTGTGTCGGAATCAATTGTTGAATTCTATTCATGTACATCATTTAGTCATCTATGATTTCTGCTTCTCTATTCTGGTAATTGGTACAGCTCAATTGTTGGCCAAGGAATTCGGATCATGTATGTAAAATTGATAACTTTTCAAATAAAATCAAGAAAAAGTGTATGAGTTGATAAATCTGCACTGCTCTAGAGATTGAATATGTTTGGTTGCTGCTGCTTTCTTGTCTTGCAACTTAATTTGGTTTAGTGTATGTGCCTAGGAGCACACCACAGTAGCTAGAACTTGTGGTCTCCATTGTGGAGGTCAAGTTTGAGCCCCGTCTGCAGCAGTTTGTGAAAGAAAGTAGTATTGGCCACTTATGAGTTATGATGGCATGGATGCGAGCGTAGCTTATGGTGCAATGGCATGCAACTAATAGTGGGTATAATTGTATTGTCTTTGCACCCATGTCCTGGTAATAGGCTCAACTAATCAGAAGAAAAGAATAATTGGTTCAGTGTATGACCATTAGCTTGATCTGATGACAATCGCGCATAAAATTAACACATAAATGTAAGGAAATCGGTGCTATGAGGTTGCTACCAAAACAAAATTGAGTGTTCTTTATCTACTAGACAAGCTTTCCCCAAAACGAAAACCCAGGATCTTATGGAATCACACTTGTAACCATCCCTATATCTACTTATAAAAGATTAGCAAATCAGTAAATATCAATGTCCAATTCTAGATTTCACTTTCCATAGGAAGTAATGTCAGCTGAATGTAACCCTGCTTCAATTGGACTGATCAACTTTTATTTAAGGACATCTGAAGAACATGATGATTTTGATCTCTGAAGACCAACTGAAAAAAGTGCAGACATACCTATTTAAAGCTACCTCGCTTTCAGGAGTCAAACCCCTAAAAAAGCTTACAAACCTGGGATTCTCAGAACAACGACCTGGAAAGGTACATAAAGGAAAAGTAATAACATTAAGGGAAAATATTGAAGTATAATCTGTGTAAGAGCTTTGACACAACTACGATATGTATACAGCAAAGATGCCATCTCCTTTCCTTCTTGAATCATGGTATTCTGCACATGTTTTCCGCAAGTACTGATGGATACTGTTAGAAAGCGCATGAATGAAGATAAGTCTCAAAATAGGAACAAGAAATTACGGACAAGCACATGCTTGCAGAGCATTAAAAGAAAAGGCAACGATTGCATGCAATCCTCCACTCGAGATGCGCAACAATCATTATGCTAATCAGTTATGAAGAAGAGGTTAAGGAAAGCAAATGAAAATGATAGCTGGCACTTATAGAACAAAAGTCCAACATACAAGTTCAAGCCATTAGCCCATATAAAGAGATGGAGACTTGATACAAACAGTTAGCTCCTTACAGTCAAATATCATACACCCATGAAACCTAGTGCCAAAGAGCCAGAACACCAAATCCAGACCAAGATAACAATGTCTTAACAAAGTTTAATTGTCCACAAATTCCGGCTCTCAGAATTGCACAAAGTCAAGTAATGGCTAGCGATGAATATTTCCCAAATTAATCCAGGAGCAAATAACAAGTGTTAAATTCTTCAATCTTACAATTCTCTTGCTAAATGAGCTCTCAGTATTAAACCTTCCGTTTCACCGGGTGTTGAACAGAAACAAAATCGCTGGGAACTGTGCCCATGTTACAGAAGGTTTGCAAGATGCCCTGACCACCACAATACATGAGAATATACTTTACAAGCACCCATGGATCTATACAAACACATAAAAACATTATCAGATCTCTCCTCTATATCCACCCGAACCAAAATAGTCCCTTCGTGAACCAGCAATTGCCATGGTCTTCTGGTGCTCCAGTTTGGGGCAGTCTCTGATGCGATGTCCAAGCCCACCACAGTATGCACAACCCTTCACCCCACTGGCATTGGTGATATCCTCTCCATCCTCCATCGGATCGTTGAGCTCCCCCAACACTGGCGGAATTCTTTGTTTTGCTTCTTGAAGCAGATGCTTTAGATCAAGAAGCGTCGTCTCACTTTGGTTTTTGTTTATAAATGTTGTTGCAATACCTGTTTTCCCGCACCTTCCAGTTCGTCCAATCCGATGCACATAGTTCTCTATTTCAGCAGGCATGTCATAGTTAATCACATGCTGGATATCAGGAAAATCAAGACCTTTTGAAGCAACATCAGTGGCGACCAGAACATCCTTCTTTCCAGATTTGAAAGAAGAAATAGCATCCTCTCTTTCTTCCTGATCCTTACCACCATGAATGGCTACCGCCTCAACTCCTTTCAGAAGGAGATACTCATGAATGTCATCAACATCGGCTTTATTCTCACAGAAGATCAGGACAGGAGGCGGAGTCTTTTGGAGGCATTCAAGAAGGTAGACAACTTTTGCCTCTTGTTTTACATACTCTACTTCTTGTATGACATCCAGATTTGCTGCTCCAGCTCTTCCCACATTGACAGTTACCGGTTTCACTAGCGCGCTCTTCGCAAAGTTTTGAATCTTTTTGGGCATGGTAGCAGAAAAGAGTAAGGTTTGTCTCTGAGCTTTGAAATGATCAAAGATCTCCCTAATGTCATCCTCGAATCCCAAGTCAACCAGTCTGTCAGCTTCATCCAATGTCAAGTACCTTGCAACATATCATCAACAGATTTTAACATGGCTATGATAGGTGATTATTGTGGCAACGTTCTGTAAAATTATGTCAATGAGAGCTTCAGGATCATCTATTAACAAGATTATTGGACATGAGTGGGAGGATTTATGGAATCCACACTAAATCAGCATTGGCTGAATAGGCAGTTTGAGGCATTAACAGATTACGCTTGCCTGTTAAAACAGGCTAATTCTTTAGACAGTGGAACTATAAAAACTGGACACTTGCAGCTAAATTATCGCGCAAAGTCAACCAGAGAAAGTACTCTTTTGAGCAATTTAAAATACAAGACATGATAGAAATTGTATATGAACAACCCCTAAGGTTGCTATGCAATAATTCATAATTTCAGACAGCTCATTCATGTTGACGCTCAACTGATCCGAGTATTTAAACAGTGCTTCTGCATGAAAAGAAAACATCGCCAAACAACGTCTATACTTGTGAAGCACTAAGCCCTATGATGGCATAAAAATGCTAATGATGATTCCCTTCTCAACTTTCAGAAGAAAGATACGGGATAAAAGCCAGACCTATAGTGACCTTCAATTTTAACATCATTGATATCACATAAATTCAGAATATCATCTCTTCTTAAGCAGGGGTCCTATGTCTTGGATGGCCTTGGGATGGTAAATGGGTCTGTTTCCCTCAAAATAATTCTTCCTCATCCCATATATATGTATTCTCCGAACTTTGATGTAGTTCTCTTTCCTCAAAGTTTGCACTTGTTTCTAACTAATGATTTCATAAGTCCACGAAAATCACATTTAAACCCACTCAAAACTAGTATCAACTTACTTGTTAATTCTGTAATTGAAAAGCTATAGTTCAAGGACATTCTTTCCCTCTTCCTTGTTTCTGATCTACTTATGTATTCAATGTAAAACATAACATGTTGACTGTACCTTTTGCAACTCTAAAACGCTTGTCTAATGGAAGATGCTCCAAGGGAAATCTTTAAGATTATAGTATTGAGTAATTTGCCGACATATGTAATGTGGGACATGATAATGGCAATCAAAAACCAACTGAAGGACTCCATTCAGCTACGTCGACTTTCACTTTACAACTAAGATCTCTCCATCTAAAGGCATCATAAAAGTCAGACAGCTGGCACAACTTTTAGAATTTTAAGCTTTCTCTCTTAACCCTTAAACTTTGATTATTTTTTCCCCGTGATCCACTTACAGCAAGTTCATTGAATACAAACCCTATATTTTACCTCTTAACCCATGCGCGTTTAAAAAAAACAAATTAAAAAAACAAATATTTCCCTAAAAGCATAAAAAGTTTCATATACAAGTTAAGAGCAGCATATACCAAACGTAATCACTTAAACTCCCCTTTCAACCTTCTAATCCCGCCTTCAAGGAAATTAAGTGGCCAATAAACATGGTAGCAGGGTCAATGGATGATGTTTAAAATCCGGATTGTGCTCAGCAACAAACTAACCAAGTCTAAAGAAAATACTAAAAATCACCGAATAAATCCTTACAAGTTTCTGTTTAGACATGTTCGTCCATCTAGCTTCTTAGTATATCTTCCACTATGATCTATAAACTAGAAGCAGCAACAAAGGCAAAATTTCAGCCCTTTATCTCGGACCAATGAAGCAATAAAATATTTGGAAGCTTGTTTCTTATATTAATGTAAGAGAGGGACCAATTCAAATACCTGCAATTATCCAAATTCATCTTCTTCTTTGCGAGCAAATCCTTGAGCCTCCCCGGCGTAGCAACAACGATATGCACTCCTTTCTTCACCACATCTAGTTGCGTCCTCATATCCACCCCTCCTATACAAAGGAGGGGCCTGATCTCCGGCTCCCCGCTTTCCCTCAATGGCTTCAAGAACTCCTCCACCACCTCATAGGTCTGTCTCGCAAGCTCCCTCGACGGGCAGACCACCAACCCAAATGGCCCCTCTCCAGCCACGATGGGCATCATCTTCTCCTCTTGCAACGCCACCATTATAAGCGGGAGCACAAAGACTAGGGTTTTACCTGACCCCGTAAAAGCGATGCCAATCATGTCGCGGCCAGAGAGGATAACAGGGAGGCCTTGGATTTGGATAGGAGTGGGCTGGACGATGCCTTTTTGCTTGAGTTTGGAGAGGATGGGGTTCGGAAGGCGCATGTCTTTGAAGGCGGAGATGGGAGGGGGTACATCGTCGCCATCGACGAGGATGTGGAACTCGCGGCGGAGGGCAGCGGCACGGGCAGCGGGAAGGCGGCGGAAACGAAGGGGAGGCTTCCAGCCGGTGGGAATAGGATCGGTGTACGTGATTCCCTTGGCAAGCTCGCGAACGGACATCAGGGTCTTCCGATCTGAGAGGTGCTCGATCATCTCCTTCTCCTGCTGGACTAGGGCTTCGGCTGGGGTGATCTCGGGAAGATCGCGCTTCAATTGGGTGGCCTTCACGAGAAGGCTAGGCTTGGCTTCGGCAACGGAGGTGAGGAGCTTGGGGTCGTCGATGACGGCGGCGGCGATGGTGGTGGTGGAGGAGGTGGGCAGATGGGCTTTGCGTTGTAGGAGTTTCTGCGCTTCCATGGCGCGGCGTTTGCTCACGGGGATGTACTCGACGTATTCTTCATCGGAGTCACCGGCCGCGGTGGATGTGGTGGCGCCGCCGCCGGAGGAAGGAGGTAGGGTGGCTGTGGTCATTGTTAGACGACCGGAGCGAGGGTTTTGGGGAAGAGGAGAGAAGTGTCGCCGTGATTATATCATACCACTAGCGGGCAGCACGGGTAACCACTGCTCCATGTCCGGACTAAACTCAGATTGGGCTTTGTATGATAGAAGTCACTTGATCTTAGGTGTGACCTCCCGCGTCACATGACACGGATAATCACCGATCTTATATTTCTCTCTCTCTCTTTCCTAACCATCCGCTAATCACTGCCTTTACTATTCCCTTCTACGTGGCTTGATCGTATGATATATCCGATTTTAACTTGAATCAGACATCCTCAACCGTCTGATAGGATGCACCGGTTGTTATATAATATACTAGTGGATTCTCGTGCCCCTGACACGGTTTAATTGATTGGTCATGATTAATCCATAATTTATATATTTTAATGAAAACAATGCAACATCTCCGTCTTTATGCCGATGTCGTAACCTTCTGCATGCCAAGAGGGTAATATTAATCCACAATTTATATATTTTAACCACCCCCACAATCTCCTAGGATAAAGATAACCGTATTTTAGGAATAACTGAACTCATGTGGTGGGGGTGTTTCTTGACCATTAGATAAAACTCTTCTAGCATCTTGTGGGCAGTCAGATATGCCAAAACCATGTCTTATAAGATTATACTAGCGGATCCACGTGCAAATTGCACGGTTTGCCAATCACACCCACCTTTTTTATAACCACCCCCACCACACCCAACTCTTCATATATGAATGAATTCAATTATTTTTAGAAATAACTAAATTTGTGTGATGGGGGTGATTCTAAACCACCGGATATAAATCTTCTAAACTCTTACAGGCCATCCGATGTAAGTAAAACCATGTCTTATATAGATAGCAGCCCCTGTGTCACCTGCCACGAATAACCATCACCCTACTAATCATCATCTTTTTTCTAACCATTCGATAACCATCACCTTTTGTGTGGCTTAATTTTGATCGTCTGATATATTCGGACTTAACTTAGATCGGACATCCCTATCTGATATGATGCACTTGATCTTATATAGTAGATTAGCAACAAAGGATCTTTATAATTTCTAGCCTAACTAAATATATAAAAAGGTTTTCTTTTCCTTTTTTGTGCATATTGTCATCTTTATTTTAGCACTATTGCGTAAAACTACTTACTAATTAAACTCGTAAAAAACAATAAAAGAGATGTGCATATTTTATGAGTTTAATTGATAAAAATATTATTCTATCTATTATCGAAAGTTGACGGCAAGAATTTTTTTACGAGCTTGATTTTGATAAAGGAAGTAGTTTGGCAATAAACGATAACAAAAGGCGGTTTTTAGCGATATTGTTAAATAAATCAAAACACTATGCAGGGAGCTCCTTAGAATTTTTTTATTAGAAAGATTTGCATTGAAACCTTGTGTGGGATATAAAAATGACCCGCCATGATGATGACACATGGACGATCGTGATGTCTATGATGGCTAGGATGTGAACACGTGGATGAACCTGTGGGACATTATAGTTCTAATTTGTAAGACCATTTGTGCATCTTACACATTCAAAGCCTTGATAAAAAAAAACCGTTAAATCTATCAAAACTCTCAACAAACTACAAATACCACAATCAACTAATTATAGAGAAGCGGTGTATCAAAACTAATTTGATGCGATGTGCTTTTTTTCTAAGGAATAATCGATGAATTAATATAGTATCAGCTGACGATTGACTACCATCAGTCTATCTAATAGAGATAGATGCATTCCTCTTTATGGCATATGTAAATAGATAACTATTCAAATAAAATCAAGAAAAAGTGAATGAGTTGATAAATCTGCACCACCCTAAAGATTGAAATATGCTTGTTTGCTGCTGCTTTTCTGTCTTGCAACTTAAGTTGGTTCACCGTTGTGGAGGTCACAAGTTGGATGCCTTGCAACTTAAGTTGGTTCTTCATTATGGAGGCCACAAGTTTGAGCTCCGTCTGCAGAGTTTGTGAAAGAAATTAGTATCGGCCACTTATGAGTTTATAGCATAGATGCGAGAGCAGCTTATGGTGTGATTGGCCTTGCGGCTTATAGTGGGTACAATCCTAGCTGGTGTATGTGCACACCTAAGCTCAGGTAATACGGTCAAGCAAATCAAAAGAAAAGGAATTGGTTCAGTTTAGGGATTTTTGCATTTCGGTATCATGTACTTTCCCAGGAATGCACTTTGGTACTATGTAGTTTGGGATTTGCAATTTGATACTACCTAGTTATAAACGAATTGCAATTTAATCCCGACCCTCGACTCCGTTAGTGTAAATTGACGGGAAACCGCTCACGTGCGCACACGTGAGCGGTTTTACACCCGTTTCCCGGATTTTGCACCCGTTTCCCACCTCTTCCTCTCTTTTCTTCTCTCCTCCTCTACTTCTCTCGACGTGCCGGACACCAAGGTCGAGCTCCTCCGGCTCCTCTGCTCGAATCATACAGCAAGAAGCATGGACTCCGGTCACCCCCGGCACCCCCCCGGATTCCCCGTTATTGGCCACCTACACCTCCTCCGTCTCCCTCTCCACCAGGCCTTCCACCGCATCTCCATGTGCTACGGTCGTAACGGTCCCCTCGTCCATCTCCGCCTCGGCTCCACCCTGGCAGTCCTTGCCTCCTCTCCAGAATCCGCCCGCGACCTCCTCAAGACCAACGACCTCGCCGTCGCCGACCGCCCGCAGTCTACCGCCACCCGCCAGTTCGCCTACGACACCGCCGGCTTCGGCTTTGGCCCCTGCGGCTCATACTGGCGCTTCGTCCGCCTCGTTCTCGCTCCCGTTTGCCGCCAAGAGCGACTCGCCCTCCTCTCAACCCTCCTGAGTAACTCCCAGTCCAGGAAGCCCACCGACGTCAGCTGGGAGCTCATCAAGATGACCAACAACGTCATCACCCGGATGGTGCCCAGCACGGCCTTCTCCAGTGCAGGTGGCGACACCGAGGAGGGCAGGAAGCTGGTGAAACAGGTGGCGGAGCTCATCGGGGTGTTCAACCTCTCAGATCATCGAGGAGCCCAGGAGTGGAGGAGGAGTGGAGGAGGAGCCGGAGGAGGAGGACGACGAGCAGAGGAGGAGGAGTGGAGGAGCAGCCGGACGAGGGCGAGGGAGAGCAGAGGAGGAGTGGAGGAGGAGCCGGACGAGGACGAGGACGAGGGCGAGGAGAGGAGGAGCAGAGGAGGAGGAGGAGGAGGAGGAGGAGGAGGAGGAGGGGAGGAGGACGAGCAGAGGAGGAGGAGTGGCCGGACGAGGGCGAGGGAGAGCAGAGGAGGAGTGGAGGAGGACGAGCAAGAGGAGGAGGAGTGGAGGAGTGGCCGGACGAGGGCGAGGGAGAGCAGAGGAGGAGTGAAGGAGGAGGAGCCGGACGAGGACGAGGGCGAGCAGAGGAGGAGTGGCCGGACGAGGACGAGGGAGAGCAGAGGAGGAGTGGAGGCGGACGAGCAGAGGAGGAGGAGTGGTCCGAGTGGATGAGTGGCCGGACGAGGGCGAGGGGGAGCAAAGGAGGAGTGGAGGAGGAGGAGCCGACGAGGACGAGGGCGAGCAGAGGAGGAGGAGGCCGAGTAGAGGAGTGGATCAGAGGAGGAGAAGAGGAGGAGGAGGAGGAGGAGAAGAAAAGAAGAGGAGGAGGAAGAGCCGGAGCGGAGGAGGACTAGGAGGAGGAGAAGAAGAGCCGGAGCAAGGTGGTGAGGCCGTAGTAGAGGAGGAGGAGGAGGAGAAGCTCTCTTTCTCTCTCTTACGTCAGCAAACCGGTCAATCAAAAAATATCAGTCAAAATTAGAAATCTCGCATGCAAGCTGACGTCACCACAATTCTCCCATACAAGCTGACGTCACCACAGTTTTCCGTCAGGCCGCGTGACGCCGTTTGGGAGATCAGATTACTTTGCTCTGGTATTATAACTAGGTGGTATCAAATTGCAAATCCCAAACTACATAGTACCAAAGTGCATTCCTGAAAAAGTACATGGTACCGGAATGCAAAAATCCCTTCAGTTTATGACCATCATCATGACAATTGCACAAAATCAGGAAGGAAAATGGTGCTCTGAGGTTGCTACCAAGACACAGGAGCATGAGCAACCTGTCTCATTTCTTTGCACAGCAGCTGACTTGCTCTCCTAATGGAAGTTTCACACTTGACAGACAATTAGAAACATCAGATCATTATCTTATCCCTCTCCTAATTTGAATAGCTTAGTTTGTACTTCCAATCAAATAGTTTACTTGAAGAACATGGAACAGTGCAAGATCTGGATCTCCCCGAGTTATCCATTCATGAAAAATATATTGAATTCGTCATCACAAAAGAACAACAAGTTCAAACATATACTTGAAATAACAATGGGGAGATGTTTCAAGGCTTTGCAAAATTCCAACATGATTCTGTGTTAAGAAACTACATCTACCCAAACCTGCTCGTCCCCGCCATTTTAGTTCAGCTTACTGATGAGTTCATTGATGTCATCTTCGCGATTGCCCGAGTCGCCACCATCCTTGAACAGTTTTCTCTTCATCTGAAGATTCTTCTCTGGTTTCGTGAGCTTGAAGGGCCACAGAAAGCTCATCACGTTTTTGAAGTGTGGTCCAATAGTGGCAATCTCATGCACAATATCTTCGATACAAATAATACCATGTTCTCCAAGCGCCTGATTTCACAAGTGACAAGGCAGAAGGTTTTAGCATCAATATCCATATGTTCTGAGTTATGTAAACCATAAGAAGCAGCCAGGTGCAAGGAAGGAGAATAGATGTCATGGAAATCGTACACTGATTGAAGACCTTTAGACATAGATTCAAGAATATTTATGGTAGAGACAGAATGAAATTGTAAATAGCACTACAACATATTAATGTGTAGATAGCACCTCAAAGATGAGCGGCTTCATCAAAAGCATACACAAAAACACTAAAGTAGTGTTTGGTGCCTATGCCCAAAGTTGTATTGTGGTGCCCAATTCATGTAAATTTCACTTGTGATCAAATTAAGTATCTTGAAGACAAACAACTTTATTGTATGATACAGAATATAGAACAAAAGGATGTATTTGGTTGCCCAATGCTGCATCATGGAGCACGGACACCCTAGCCGAGAAACAAAATACAGCATCAAAGTCTAAATTCTAAAACGCCTAATGTCAAATTCCAGCACAAACAAATGCTCAAATTGAATCAGTAGGGGGTGTTTGATTGCTTGCATCAATTGATGCATTGTATCAGTTGATGCATTGCATCAGTTGATGTTGCACCAGTTGATGCATTCTTTTCTTGTCTTCTTTGTTTGGTTGCTTGTATCAACTGACGCAGTATTAGCTCATTTTCTGTTTAGTTGGTATGTATTGCATCAGTTGATACAACTGTTTCATCCAATCTAGTCTTTCGTTTTTTGTTTGGTTGGTATGTGATGCATCACGTGATACCACGTGTTGCATCAACTGATGCTGCATCAATTGATGCAGCCAATTTTGCTGCATCACCTGATGTTGCATGAATCCACCTTTTTGCATCAACTGATGCAGTTGATGCGTCTGATCAACCAAACATGGGTTTGGACCATGACGCTACATCAACTGACGACGCTGCATCAACTGACGCATGCATCAGTTTATGCAGGCAACCAAACGCCCTAGCATCGTCCAAAGCAGACATCGAATGCCCAGCAAACTTGACATATGACAGATTTGCAGTAGTACCTACTAAAGAATGTCGCAGTCCTATATTCATGTACCACTCTAAAAACTAAAAAGGCTTCAGACTTAGTCCTGGGTTTAAACCACTTTTTGTTTTTATATGTGATTCCAACTGTATAGTACACTGTTAACAGCCCAGGCATAAGTGAAGTATTGAGTTTCATGAGCTCTCTCTCCATTCTCTGTATTTTCTAATCTTCATATGACAAGAACATCAAATTCCAAAATCTCCATAATCTTCATACCACTCTAAAAAGACTTCAGATTTAGTCCTGGGTTTAAGCACTTTTTGTTTTTATATGTGATTCCAACAGCACAGTACGTTATTGACAGTCTCCGAAGCATTGAGTTTCATATGCTCTCTCCATTTTCTGTTTTTTCTAGTCTTCATATGACAAGAACATTAAACTCCAAAATTTCCAACGAAGAGTGTGTGTGTGTGTGTGTGTGTGTACTAGAGAGTCTAATACTATAAGCAACCAAGATATACAATCATTCCAAATAGGCGCAGAAGAGATTGTGATGCAGCATGAAATTCATCAATATAGAAAGACTATTGTTTCAGAACTGGAATACACTGAGCACATAATCAACATATGCCGATATGAAAAGGCAAAAGCATCAGACGCAGTAAGTAACAGGGAAAATACTCATCAATTGACCAGTCAAGGAAAAATAGCTACCTGCTCAATGACATTGTTGTCGGTGAGAGGAACCGTTTGCCTTTCTACCCGTCCAACACCCTTCCTGTACACCAGATCCTTGACACTCTTCAGATTTGGATATCTGTGACCAAATTTACTGTTGTTACATTTGATCAATCTAAAAAGTCATACACAAAGAGAAACTAGATGATTTTGTGATTACCCATAAGTAACAAAAGGCTCTACACAAAGTAACATTTTCAAAACCATCTCATTGGCCTTCATAAATACACCAGTGAATATGTTTCTCAACTTCAATCGATTCAGTATTTTTCTGGTCTTCGGATGCATGTCCTTCGAGCTGCAATTTTAAAAAAAAAGTGAAGTCATAACAAATACTAGACCAGAAGATGCCAACCAGGTCAAAATGAAAGAGAAGCATGAAATCACGTCGAGAACCCACCCATGGATTCGAATGACAAAAAGCAGCCTGGATTCAGGATTTGCATGCTGCACCTTCCGTACCTTGAGCCTTTGTTTCATTCTTATGAGGTCCATCTCCTGAGAACAAGAAGAGAAATTTGATTAAGCTTATAGTCAAGTAACCAACTAAACATTGAAGAGACATGACCTAACAAGTATGTGCCATGTGATAAAACAAGAAAGATTATGTTCTAAAGAGTAGCTTTGTCAGTCTGCCCCTTCCTTTTATTTGAAAGGAAGAAAACCTGGTTACTGCTGACTACATACTTAAACTGTTAAACACATCTAAGATGAGAAACATTAATCCACATTGGCAAATTCAGGGTTTAGAATCAAAGCTCATTGCATGAAGACTATTAGCAGAAGAGAAGGCGAACTAATAACTGTGACTCTGTGATAAGCACCAAATCAAGTATTGAGTCCGGCCCCTTTTTTCAGGTTTCATTGTTTGCTCCAGATGGCAGACAGCAGATTAACATGACTACAATTTGGTGCATTACAACTCAACTATCTTCTAAAAAGCCTTATTTATATTTATTAAGCACTGTAGCCTCACAGCTCAGCCCATTACAATTCACCCTGGCTCAGGCTAGTGTCTGGACCTTTTTTTCAGGTGTCAGTGTTAGTCCCAGCAGGTAGAGTGCAGATTAACATGACTACAACTTGGTACATTGGCAAATAGGATAAGGATGACTCGCAACAATCACTAAAGCAGAAAACAACTGCTTGAATAGAACTACTATAACTCCCACAAAGTAGGAGAAGGTTCATAAGTATGTGACGGGTACTCTTGATAATTCTAATAGTATGTATCCTGACGTCTAGTTTTTGAGTATATGTATTAGAGATTGAGAAGTAGGCTACTGATAATTAATTCGGGCATCATGTATTTAAGAACACAATCAATAGTTTTAGGTAGCAATTTGTGTATTCTTTCACACCCTCAATTGCTTAAACAGGTCAGCTCCCATGCAATTTGCTCTCAATTAGGGTATCAATTGCTTGATTACTAGAATTGATCTGACAATTGTTAATTGGTACAACTACTTGCTTAAATAGTTTAATGTCTACCCCTAATACAACTTTCCCTCAAGATGGCATCGATTACATAATGTCACTGATAATTGACCAATTAATCAAATCCCAGTGCCAACATGAAGATTGAGCACAATTACAGCACATTGCCTGATTTATCCTATAACTAGGAGTCTAGGATGGCAATTCTTGAACTGTCAATTTGACCAATTAGACAACATATCCAATCAATTTGTGGATCTCGTGCAATTCATATAAACCCCTTACCACCTTTCTAAAGAGGGTAGACAAGTAAAGGAAAACAGGTCGGATTCTTACGCCAGAAACTGTTTTCTTTGGTGTTGGCTGAAACCTAGACCCAAACTAGAAACTCCTAAGGCGTCCCCGTATGACTTTGGCCAAAAGCTTATTCCATAAAACCGACTATAGCTTCATAAAAAGTTGTCGCAACATGATAAGCTGTAACATAGTGTAAGGGTGACTTTTAAGGAAAAGGCAATCCTCACTATCATTTTGCTACTAAATGTTTTGTCAAGAGGCAAGAGGAAGCACCAGTAAATTGAAAGAGCTCTAAAAGAACTAACATGTCTTTTCAGCTAGGTACATAATCTCGAAGAAACTTCTAGCAAAGAAAAACTACAATGAAGCCCTTGCCAATGATCTAGAAAGCCAGTAGCCATGTAAGAAGATCCACAAAAACAATTTCATGGTTGAAGCAGGAACGATCCCTTACAACTTCCCAATACAAGGTGAAAGTCTTTATGAAATTGAAAGATGGCTGCTTTTTCTGTAGGATAATGCACTTGCATCCAGAGCATGTAATTAGATACAGAAGTCAAACCAATATGTGGTCCCTAATCCCTATGATAACAGGAACAATCCAGAAATGCAAATAACATGCAAAATAACAGGAGCATCTTCAACCATTCCCAATTATATCAGATCTCTTCCCTTTCCACAGGAAAATATTTAGCACACCAAGTACTTGAATCAATACAAAGAGAACAAAAGATCACGTCAAGCACAGGTTTCTGAAATATATTTACCTTCTCTCTGAATTCTTTCACAAACTGCTCAGGCCTTTTGATGGCCAATCTTTTACTCACTTCGCTTCTTTGCTTTCGAGCTTCCAAACGTTCCCTTCTCTTTATAGCCCATTCTTCATTCTGTTTCCGCTTCTTTAGCACCGTCTCACGGACATATGGCAGGGGCTTCGACTCCTCATCTGTCATGGCAGCTAACTCTTCTAATCAGCTTCAACAAAGTACTTATCACAGTGGTTCCTACAATGAAAGAACGGCGTCAAACAAATCCCAATTAGAGGCATGGAACTGAGTTCCCCACGGAAAATCACGAAAAAAAAAGCTCATCGAAAGCGAACGAAATGAACGCTGATACTAGGGTTTCGATCGATTGGAGAAAGATAGAGCCATGTCGCATACCACGTCGAGCCACTCCACCGTCGACGGCCGTCGGGAGAGAGAGAAAGGAAAGAGAGACGAACAGGGGTTAGGGTTTTTAGATGCGAGGTTTTGGTAGCGGGTCGGATGTGATAAACTTATAGCTACATCCGATCCGACCCAAGGACCAGTCAACTCATCCAACGGTCATGGACCGTTCTATTTCAGAACCAACGATCGTAGTTATTCTATTCAGATAAGTCGATCGAGTTCCTCGCCGAGATCTAGTTTCGTATTTATGTCTGCCATTTTCAACTATGGAATTGTCTAATTTCATATTTATCCTTACATTCTACGGTCTAAAAAAATATGATATTTTAGCAACATAGAGTATGTATTCGCATGAATAATTGTTTTTGGATATTTGAAGAATGTTTTATATATGCCAAAAAGCAGCTCGATACCCTGTAGTTTCTGAGTTTTGCAGTTTAGTACCACGTACTTTTAAAATTATCAAAAAATGCTCTAAGTTACATAGTAGTGCAGTATAAAGTATAAACCCATCATCCGACGCCGCTACTATATTTTTTTTAACGACAAACCAGTCACTGTGTTCAATTTTGACTGGTTTTCGCTGACGTGAGAAGTAAGAGAGATACGAGAGGGAGAGAGAGACTTATCCTACCATGAGGACGAGGACCACACCGGCGAGGGAGAGGATGGAGTAGACGCCGTTGAGGGCGAGCGAGGCAACCATTGAGCTGGCGGCGACGATCCACTCGATGGCGGGGCGGAAGACGAAGACGAGGACGGGGAAAATTGAACAGTAATATACGTAAAAATTTTATAAATAAGAATTTACGCATTAAAATTGTACATAAAGATTGAAAAATTGACAATCTAAAATTGACAAAAATACATTTTCATCTGTTTAAATTCATTTTCATATTTTTACACGCATTTGATCTATTTAAATGCATTTTCATCTTTCTTGCATTTTCATCTTTTTAAATTCATTTTCATCTTTCTAAATTCATTTTCATCTTCCTAAATGCATTTTCATCTTTTTAAATGCATTTTCATCTTTCCTGCATTTTCATCCTTTTAAATTCATTTTCATCTTTCTAAATTCATTTTCATCTTTCTAAAATCATTTTCATCTTCCTAAATGCATTTTCATCTTTTTAAATGCATTTTCATTTTTTAAATGTATTTTTCATTTTCATCTTTCCTGCATTTTCATCTTTCTAAATTCATTTTCATCTTTCTCAATTCATTTTCATCTTTTAAAATGCATTTTTATTTTTCTAAATTAATTTTCATCTTTTTAAATTCATTTTCATCTTTCTAAATGCTTTTTCATCTTTTTAAATGCTTTTTCATCTTTCATGCATTGTCATCTTTTAAGCTCTATTTTTCATCATTTTAAATGTATTTTCATCTTTTTAACTTTATTTTTATCTTTTTAACTCTATTTTCATCTTTTTTAACTCAATTTTCATCTTTTAAAATTCATTTTCATCTTTTTAAATGAATTTTCATCTTTCATGCATTTTCCCTTATTTTTCCCTGTTTTTCCCTAATTTTGGACATTAATAACCCAATAACCCAAAATGAAAATGAGCTCACTTCATCTTCCCCTATCAAAGAGAAAACAAGTACATCGATCAAAATGTCACCGTTGTCGTCGCTTCGTCACCATCCGACCATAGCCGGAGTAGGTCGCCGCTCGCCGAGGACTCCCGACGCCGAAGAAGGCTGGAGTAGGTCACCGAGTGCATCGACGGGTGGCTCCACTCTCATGCCAGCTGCCCCCCGTGCCGCGTCGGCATATTCCGCTCGAAATCCCCCTTCGTCCCCATGCTCGCAGCTCGCATCCGGGCCATCTTCAATGGCCTCCTCCTCGACCCGCAGCTTCCTATCCGGGACCTTGAGCCTGAGATCGCCCCTGACACCGCCTCCCCTCCCTCTCTCCGGCGCGGGGACTTCCTCCTCAAGTGCTCCTATTCTTTTAGCTTTGAGCGGAGCCTCACAGCGGAACGCCTGGTGATGGAGCCTTCCATGGCGTCTTTGTGGTGCTACCGCCACCGCGGCTTCTGGAGTAAGCATTGGTCGTCGCCCTACCGATCTCAATCTCAATCCGAGCTCTGATCCTAGCTATGTCATGCTGGAAACCTCCTCCAACTTTGACGCCTCGCCCAAATCCCCAGTGTCATCCTTGTCCTTCAACGAAGAGAGGCGGCGGCGCCCCTCTGACGAGTATGGTAGCAGCGACGTCGTCCTCGTTGAGCTACCAGGCAACGCCGACCACGACTCTCGAAGCCCTCCCAGTCATGGCAGTCGGGATTGGGGTGGGGACGGTGCAATCCTTCTCCTTCCCTAACGTCGATCAAGCCCTGGATCACCTGAGATCCCAACTCCGACGACCATTCATCACGGCGTTCGCCACCGATGTGTCGCTGCCATCACCATTTCTAATAAATACATTTAACTATCATGTGCATTTTAGTCTTTTTTTTTAATTATACACCAACCAAATAAACCTATCAAATGGGGTGCTAACCTTAAAAACACATCAAATGAGGTTTTTAGCAAAAAAATTCATTAAACTGGTGTTATCACCGATTGTCTATTTTTTTTATTAGGAAGAATTGCATTGAGACCTTGATATGGGATTGACCCTGCTAAGATGTTGACACATGGATGATAGTCTAGGATGCCAACACGTGGCCGAACCTTCGGGGGACATTATAGTAGCAACTTGTAAGAACATTTGTGCACCTAAGACAGATTCGAAGACCCAATTATAAAAAAAAGAATAAATAAGCTTAAATTTATCAAAACTCTCAATAAATTACAAATACCACATTTAGCTATGACAGACGATTCGAACCAAAGTATCACAACTAATTTGCTGTCATGTGCTGTTTTCTCGATGTATTAACATGATATTAGAACAAAGACGATTGACTTACCATCAGTCTATTTAATAGCAATAGATGCACTCTTCTTTATGGCATCTTAAATGAGCACCAATCATGGAGTGTCCGCTGCAGCCATTCATCTATGCAACATATGCCTGCAGCCTGCATTCTTGTAATCTCGTCACCTAAAGCTGCTTAATTTTTGCATAATCCACCA
Source organism: Narthecium ossifragum (assembly GCA_963920575.1). NCBI lineage: Eukaryota > Viridiplantae > Streptophyta > Magnoliopsida > Dioscoreales > Nartheciaceae > Narthecium > Narthecium ossifragum. The sequence goes on along the minus strand of OY986975.1, from coordinate 17,754,883 downwards.
AGAACGGTGGATATCTTTTCGGATGTAAGGGCTACGATGTTAGGCTACATCCTTATAAACTCCATCCCATATTATTAGATTTAACAACTTAAGTTTTTGAATTGAGTGATTAGAGTTTCTTTTATGATATCAAAGTAGAGGTCTATCACATATTCTTGTGTGCGGTATCCTGCTGCCTCTTTTTTGAAGTTAAATATTCACGTGTGTAAGGAATCATATCTAGATTCTATATTTGTTGGTAATTTTGTTGATTTAATCTTGAAATTAATTAGATTTGTATTATGGTTCATACAAAACTAATTGAGGCAAATTTGGATTAATTACATGCTAATCGAATCAAGTTAATCACTGCCATTGAATTGAAACTTGAGAGAAGGATGATCGGACGGCTGAAGGAGGATGCCCTAATTGCTCATATAAAGAGGATGGCAGAATTGATATGGGCGGCCACGAAAACAGAGAGAGGAATAGAACAGAGGGAGAGCCGGCTCGGCTGCCGTGTGCGCTCTCAATTTCACATGTAAAAGAAAAGCATCAGATTGCAAAGAGGTAGATTCGTGAGGGTTTCAAGAGCCTGACGCAATGCTTGTGTCGTGAGAGAACGAAGTGAAGAAAAGTCAAAGTGGATTGAAGAGAGTGGCAGAGAAAGAAGAAGTGAGGCATTAATGGTTGCAGGGGATCTGAGTTGACGGAGAATAGGAGTCAGAGAGAGAGAAGCATATAGTTCGAGACGGTGTTGAGGCGATCCATCAAGAAAACAAGAGGTGCGGATCGTGTTTCAAGGAGTCGAGCATGTTTGAGGACGGCGGCGTGTATGTGAGGAGTCGGTACAGTGAGTTCATCTTAACTTGTGTAAACGGTACTCTTGTTTTTAGTAGATTGGTTTCACCTGGTCTTGCGTTGGACCCGTGGTTTTTTCCCGTGAGGGTTTTTTCCACGTTAAAAATCTTGTCTTCTTTCTTGTGCTTGTTTGATTTATTTTATATCTCTGCTTCCGTATATTTCGGCTAATCTGTGGGATCTATTTAATTTCAATTGGTATCAGAGCTGTACTTTCTAAAATTGCTAGACTTTAAGGCTAGAAGACTGAAAGTGATCCTAACGACATTTAGTACCCATGGATTTACCCCGAGAAGGAGGTTCTTCTGGTAGACCACCTTTATTTGATGGTTCTAATTATGCTTATTGGAAAGCCCGTATGACCATCTTTCTAAAATCCCTTTATGATAAAGTTTGGATGTCTGTTATGTCAGGTTGGACTCACCCTACTATTACTATAGATAATGTGACTGGACCTAAACCTTTTACTTCTTGGGATAAGAAGGAATTGGAAGAGAGTGGATGGAATAATAAAGCAATGAATGCTATTCATAGTGCTTTGACTGTTGAAGAGTTTAGGAGAGTTTCCACCTGTACGGTTGCTAGGGATGCATGGCGCATTCTTCAAGTTACTCATGAGGGTACCTCTTCTGTTAAAATTGCTAAGCTTCAGCGTTTTATTACTTCTTTTGAATTTCTGCGTATGGATGAGCATGAATCTTTTGATCAATTTTATGCTAAGTTGAGTGATATTGTTAACTCTTGTCATAATCTTGGTGAACCTATGTCAAAATCCAAAATTGTTAGGAAGATTTTGAGGTCTCTGCCTGAAAGATTTATGCCTAAAGTTACTGCTATTGAGGAAAGTAGGGATATTGACAATACTGATGTTGATGATATAGTTGATGCTTTACAGACTTATGAAACTACTTTTGAGCGTCCTAGGAAACAGAAAAATCTCGCTTTAAAGGTTAATAGAGATTCTGACAGCGACTCTAGTGATTCTGAGGAGATGGCTGTGTTGACCAAGCGTCTTAAGGAGATTATGAGAAAGAAAAATCTAAAAACCTTAGTGCTAGATCAAGGCAAGAGCGATAGAGAATTTTCTAAAAGCTCTAATGATAGAAAAACTGATGAAAAGTTTGAAAGGAAATATCGTGCTAAGACAGTGAGGTGCTATGAGTGTCATGGAATGGGGCACATTGCTAAGGACTGTCATAGTAAAAATGATACTAGAAACAATGACAAAAGAGGTAAAACATTGAAAGTGACTTGGGATGACACTGATTCTTCTTACTCTAATGAGGATGAGTATGAGTATGATGATTCGAATAATTTTATTGCTTTTCCTGCAATTATTAATAATGCTTATTGTTCTATTGATGACATTGATTCTGAGTCTGATGATGATTTAGCTGATAAAAATGCTGAGACTATTCGTGCCCTATATAAAAAGGTCAATAATGCTTACAATGATTTGGCTGACAAGTATGATGAGCTAAAGAAATCTAGATCTGAATTGAAAAGCAAGCTCAAAGTTTCTGATAAAGAAAGAGTGGTTATTGAACTTGAGATGACTAAAGCAAAATCTGAAAATGACTATCTTCGAGTTGAACTTGAAAAATGCCGAAAAGACTTGCATGATTCTGAAGTGTCAATCACTGAACTAGTTGATAAAGTTAAATCTTCTGAAGAAAAATTCAATGCTTCTAATCAATTGGTTGAGAAGATGAATGCAGGTACACAAAAACTGGATGAAATATTGGGAGCTCAAAGGACTAGCCCTGCAAAATTCGGATTGGGCTATGTTGGTGAGTCATCTAATTCTAGAGGCAAAGGTAAACTAAACTCCCCCACAGTTACGTTTATTAGAGCTGAAAATACTTTACCTACTATGAGTGTTTCTTCTCATGCTATGCCTAAAAGAAAATTTTCTACTTGTCATTTTTGTGGTAAAGTAGGACACATTAGGCCTTTGTGCTATAAGCTTATTGGGTTTCCTACTTCTATGAATTTCACCAAGCAAGTGCCTATGAGGCAAACTCAGTACTTTCATAACATGTTTCCTACTACTTCTAATTCAAATTCTTTCTGCATGCATGTTATGGGTAACTATATTAGTTATGTGAAACCTACGAAATCGAGGTCAATTTGGGTCAGGAAGAGTGACTTGAGAGGCTCAATATCTAATTCTGTCATACATACCCCTGATGTCTGTAGGACCGCTCAGGGGGTGTCTCTCATTGATTGATGTCTTCATCTGGCCATAGACTAGGCTGTATTAATGCTTATATTTGCCCAGTCTATGCTATTTTTCGTTTTTTTTTGTGTTTCGTGTGTAGTTTGCTTTACGAGTATATATTTATATATATAAATAAAAAATATATATATTTTATCTTCGTGATTGCATAAATGATAAACATACCTTGTCTCTGGATACTTTTTGTCATCTTTAGGATAGATGTGCATAGAATTGATGGTCCTGTGGCGGTACTCGAATTTTGATACTTATTTTCTGGACATTCAGTTCATGATTTTTTGTCCAGTGCACAACTTTTGTATGTGGTACCTTGCTCACAACCTTGAGGATAGAAAATCGGGTTACCCTCCTTGTATCATTCTAAATCATTCGCCCTATTATGTTCATATTTTATGGGGACTGAAACTCTTAGGGGTGATAATCTCAAGACAAGCCCTTAATGCTATGTGCTAAAGCTAACTTTATATGTTTGTGGAAAAGGCTGCCGGGAAATGAGAGCGAAGCTTCCCATTGTGTGAATGTGCAATGACCACTTCACTTGTTATTCAAAAAAAAAAAAAAGAGAGAGAAAAAAAGAGAAAAAAAATAAGAAAAAAAGGGAGAAGGCTGCCTCCCCATGAGTGAAGCCGTCACAATGCTATTGGAGCCTTTTACACTGATCATGAAGGGTTCCGCCTTGAGTTTAGAGCCCTTATTAGTCGAGGTCTCTATAATCTACTTACAATCCCCTGGTCGCTAACCCGAGTTTTTATTTTTCAAGTAGTTGTGGACATTGCATTATGTATTTGAAAGTCACACACAATGACTGGTTGTCCACTATATGTATATTTTGTCATATGACGATTTATTCTTATACATACTATGTCTATGTGATTGTAAGGAATCATATTAGGGTGCAAAGAGGTAGATCCGTGAGGGTTTCAAGAGCCTGACGTAATCTGGTGCTTTTCTTTTACATGTGAAATCGAGAGCGCACACGGCAGCCGAGCCAACTCTCCCTCTGTTCTATTCTTCTGTCTGTTTTCGTGGCCGCCCACACCAATTCTGCCATCCTCTCCATATGAGCAGCTAGGGCATCCTCCTTCAGCCGTCCGATCATCCTTCTCTCAAGTTCCAATCCAACGGCAGTGATTAACTTGATTCGATTAGCATGTAATTGATCCAAATTTGCCTCAATTAGTCTTGTATGAACCATAATACAAATCTAATTAATTTCAAGATTAAATCAACAAAATTGCTAACAAATATGGAATCTAAATATGATTCCTTACAATCTCCCCTTTTGGCAATTTTGTGACAAAACCGTAAAGCTAGATACAAAAAAACCCTAATATGGTTCAATATGGGCATGTTTGACGAGCAGTGTATGAGAGGGATTAGGTGAATAAGTGAATGGGCGGATTCCGGATTCAGCTGATCCAGCTGTTTGGTTTGCAATAGGTCCCGGAATCCGAAATGAATCCGACAATTCTAATTTCGGATTTTAGGTATCGCGACATTCCGTCAGATCGACCGAATGCCGCGGATGGAATGCGACGCCGGATCAGCTGAGTTCGTTTTTAAGCTTTTTTTAAATGACATTTTTATCCCCTTAATATTTAAAATGGCTATATTTATCATAATTTTAAATATACATGTTGAAACTTTATGAAATTAGTCTCATTGGAAAGATATCATCGATATCTTCGTTATTAGACCAATATTGAGTATTTTTGAAAGCAAATATTTGATGTAATTTAATTTATAAAATCATTTAATATATTATAACTTAAATTATACCTGAATTTTCAATAATTTCAATCAATCATTTTACATGATTAGATGCATTCAAAGAATTAATTTGATCTAAATTTTCAATAATTTCCATCAATCATATCTCGTGGGTATTGTTATTATTATAATGAAAAACATGTCTTAATTTGAAGAAAATTTAAAGTTTTATTATTAATTTGAACAAAATTAGCAGATTCAACTCATCCATAATAGACAAACCAAACGCCAGAATCAACAGATTCAGCTCATCCCATACAGACCAACCAAACAACAGAACCAAAATTCACGGAATCACCAGATTCAGCTCATTCCCCATTCAGCTAATTTCACAGATTCCTCATCCAGCTAATTCATCAGATTCAGGTTTGCCAAACGCACCCTACAAGAACTAATATGAACATGTCACCTGCACATACAACACACAAGAATACCCGTGAAATGCATTGTGAAGATAAAATCAATTAAACATAATATATATATCAGCTCCCCCTCAAGTCAGCAACATTAAGCATAATATATATATTCAGCTCCCCCTCAAATCATCAACATATTCAACAACATATACCACGATATACTATGGTATCAGAGCAAAATGTCCAACAAAGTAGTTATCGTAATAGGATTTTTTGCCAAATGATACCTCTAAAGATCACTTTTAGCACTTTGATACCCATTCCTTATTTTTTTACAATTTGATACCACTTAGTCACTGAAATTACCATCATACCCTCACAAAAGGCGATGGCAGCATACATGCATACCATGCCATGTGGCATGGCATTTAACAATAAAAAAAATACTGGTTTTGCTTCCAAAGTCAAGGGGACATTAATTCTCCGCTACATGACAAGCAACGATTAGCCACGGCGTATGGTGGTGTCAGCATCAAATGCATGAGAAGACCTGCCGTGCCGACGGTGCTCGTATTAAATGCGTTTTTAACTACGAGTAGAAATTCGTGCGCGTAGTTAATAAACGTGTATAAAATACTGATATCATACGCATATAAGATTTTGCACGCGTGGTTATCATTGTACGCGCGTAGAAAGTATGTTAATGTTGTATGAAAAAAATATGTGCGTTTATCAAATGTGCACACGTGAAAATATTTACACGTATTTCTCAAATATGAGAAGACCTCAACCATGTCGACGGTGCTCGTCGGAGTTCCTTCTACCGCAAATGGATTGCTCCCACCATAATCGCCCATGGCATGGGTTTTTCCCGCCACCATCTCTTCCTCTCTATCGCCTTTTTCTCCCTATCTCCTTAAGCCAAGACCGACGAGATACCTCTAGTTCTTTCTCCACTTTGCATCCAAGTCCAGACGGTGGATCTTCATCGTATGGTATGCGATGGGGAGCGTTTAGCTACTTTGTTATTTCAATGCAGATGTTGTATATGACGAAGGTCTTCCATATTAAAGACCCGTGTAAACGAAAAGGATATGAGAAACCTTTTTTATCTAATGCGGGATCTTGCCAAGGCAAATGAGAAAGCAATCTCTCGATCTTCCGGTGAAGATTGAAATAATGAGTGTGGATTTGAAAAGCTGAATGTGAATCGTTTTTTATACGTATTTATCCAATGTGACATTTCGAATTGACATCAGCTGACACTGCCGTACTGGTTGGCTAAACGGTGCTTGTCACGTGTGGGGTAATTAATGCCCCTTATGACTTTCGAGAAACGCGAGTATTGTTTTCGTACGACATTAGTATACTTTCTACGCGCGTATAGTGATAACCACGTGTGAAAAATCATATATGCGTATGATCGATATTAGTTTTTTTATGTGCGTTTATTAACTACACGCCCTAATTTCTGCGCGTAGTTAAAGACGTATTTAATGCTAGCGTCGCCGACACGGCATGTCTTTTCACGCATTTAATGCAAGTTAAAAGGGAACGGAGATCGAGTTGGGGTGGGTACGGGGGTAAGGGCATGGATACATATAAATATAATAGGGATAGTTTAGTCCAATAAAATTTAGAGACCTAATGATAAGTTGGTATCTTATAAAAGACTTATTGGTAATTCTCTCTATTTTTTATTGATAAATGCCATGCCATGTCAGGTGGCATGGTATGCATGTATGTTGTCATTGTCTTTTGTGAGGATAGGATGGTAATTTTAGTACATGAGCGGGTGAGCGGGTATCAAATTGTAAAAAAGCAGTGAATGAGTATCAAATGCTAAAAGTGACCTGTGGGGTATCATTCGGAAAAAAATTCTATCACAATGCCATGCTAGCGGGTCGGGTGATGAACTTATAAATCTACATCCGATCCGACTCACCGTGGACCAACTCAACGGCCCAAAGCCAGTAAAATCATCCAACGGTCATGAACCGTTATCTCACTGATCCAACGGTCCCAATTATTTTATTCAGATAGCCCAACGCTCCCGGCATTTCCCTTTCCTCTTTTAAAAATTTACCTTTTAGAACTTAGAAGAGATCTGCCCTTATTGACTTCTCTTGGAAAGTGTTTGGGATCGATCGATGAGAGTTCCTCGCCAAGATCCGATTTTTTTTATCGTGCGAGGATGTCCCAGGCGGACGTCGTCTACAGGTATAATCTCGCGATTTCCCTTGCTTTCAGATTTAGCAATGATTTTGAACTTGGGTGTTTTTTTGCTGAATTTTTCTCTTTTTAGAGTGTTTTTCTTTTAAGGATTGAAGGGTTTATGATTTGAGTTTATCGAGTTATTGTTGATTCACTTTTTTTAAAAATTTCCTCATGAATTCAGTTCTGTCCGGGCCTGTTTAGGATTTGGGTTCTTTTCATTTGCTAGCAATCTGTGTATTCTTTTGCTCAATTTTAGGTCTGTACCATTATTTCATTGGCTAAGATCCTTGGATTTGTATTTGAATGGCTATTATGCCTTTGGAGCGTAGGGAGGGATCTTTCATGTTACCAACTTTTAAGGCTTGGGAAGATCGAGATATAATCTTCTATATATTTTTGCAAAGGTTTCAACTGCTTTTTAAGGGATTGCTTGTGCTATTATGAAGGACCTTGATTCTTAATGCGGATGTTTCTAAGATCAGCATCTATAATTTGACCGTGTATCTTGAGAATTGGAATCATCAACTAAGCTCCAGTTTGGGTTCTTTGACAAGAACACTCAGTTATTTTGGTGGTTCACTTGTAGGTAGTTGTTCCCTTCTAGGTTGCATCTGTCTTGGTTTAGTTATATACTTATTTTTAATTAAGAGTAGATGTCATGTTGGCTGGTGTTTCGATATGGATTTGCATTTCTCCTAAGGAGAGCTTTTGGTTGAAGATTGGTTATGATTTGGCACCCAACAAGAACCAAAGGGGTCACTGGACCTCCTTGGCTGTCGAGTTTTGGCATTCTTCATGTCCTAGGTGGTGAAGCCAATAGATGAGCGTAGCCTTTGTGTTCCTACATTGTGCTACAGTCTGCTTTCAACTATGTTTTTCTAATCTATGTGCGAATGATGTATATATTCAAAGTGTATTTCGCTCTTATGTAGACATATAGCACGGTAAATTTGAAAATTGCACAAAGTTCTACTATACTCATTCTGAGCTGAATGCAGTTGTTAACATTTTTCTTTATCTAACTCGAAAGAAAAATATTCTACGATCTTCTCCCTCTCCTCTTTTTGTTATATGGGTAGAAAACTGAGAAGTTGATGTTCATGGAAAGGATATATGAAAAGCCTTAGAGGAGGAAAGTTCTTTGCTTAGGCTTTAGAGACCAAAGTGCACATAAATCTGGCTGCAAACACCATGTGTAAAAGCATTCTCTCTGTTTGTACTTTTAGAAGCTGTGGAAACCTTTAGCGCAAGATGTAGTCCAAAGGAAGTTATGAGCATGGTATTATTCAGCTTTTCTTTGTCCTTAATGAGGATTAAACACTGGTTAGGTTTTGAAATTTGCTATCCAGATATCATCTAGCTCTTACATTTTAGATAACTTTTGGTCATTCACAATTGGATACTATGTTACTTGATTCATGTGAATGTTGCTTAAAGATAATTGAAAGATTATGTTCTAGTTTTTAGATGGTTTATAGCTGATGGAAGTTAAAGTCTTGCTATTATTTTTTATGCAGCTGTGGATCCTGTGGATATCCTCTGAACCTGACATCTTCCAACCGAATCACATCAGGTATAGACGCTGATTACCGGAAATCTATAAAGAAAGATGTCATCTCGTTCCGTTCTGTTGATCTCAGTAGATTCACCCAGGTCGACGAGGTAAACTGTCTTCCCATACCTTGGGGTCTTTACCGTTCGAAAACCAAGCTTCTTTGCCGTAAATGTGGAGTTTTGATTGGCTATGGTTATGGTGAGTCAACTGTGTTTTGCGGCTTTTACACTCCTAGCTCGTCCAACCCTACTTACCAAAAGTACACAATAAAGATCCGAGCTCTGCAGCCTTCAGAACAAGACTAGAGCAGATTACTTTTTGCAACAAACAAAAGATGGATCCTTGCTTAAATGATGCTATGCAAACCACACTTCCCGATGACTGCCTTTTTATTATTTTTCAAAAGCTCGAAGATACTACTGACCGCAATGCCTTTGGATTGACTTGTCGCCGATGGTTGCAAATTCAAAACTTGTCTCGCAGGTCGCTAGCTTTCCAGTTCTCTTATAACACTAGTATTTACCGTTCTTATGCTAGATATCTACCAAGGCTTCTGACTCGCTTCCCTCAACTCAGCATGATCTCTCTAGCTGGGTTCACCGAGTTATCGGATTCAGCACTGAACCACCTGAGAAATTCTGGGGAAGGCCTTAGGTCCCTATCTTTGTATTGTTGTTTTGGGATTACAGATAATGGCCTTGCACTTGTTTCTTCACTCTGCCGAAATCTTGTGTCATTAACCCTTTATCGTTGTAACATCACTGATATTGGGTTAGAAAGCCTTTCACGCTCTTGCCAGGCTTTGGAGAATGTAAACCTATCTTATTGCAAGCTTATTTCAGACTGGGGAATGAATGCCCTATCAAGTAGGTGCCTTAAAGTTCGCGCCTTGATGATATCATGTTGTAGGGGAATAACTGGTCGTGGGCTCAAAGGATGTCCACCAACTCTAACTTATCTTGAGGCAGAGTCTTGCTTGTTTACTCCGGATGGATTATTGGACATTGTCAGTGGGAGAGGACTCGAGTACCTTAACCTTACAAACCTCAGAAGCTGGGCTGGTTCTGATGGCCTGGATGGGATAGGTGCTGGATATGCCAAAAGACTCAGATTTCTAAATCTCAGAATGTGTCGATTTGTTGGTAATGATTCAGTGTCAGCAATAGCAAAGGGCTGCCCAATGCTGGAGGAGTGGAGTCTTGCTTTGTGCCATGAGGTCCGGGCTCCTGGTTGGGAGTCGGTTGGCTTGAATTGCAAAAACCTAAAAGTTTTGCATGTAAACCGATGTCGGAATTTATGTGACCATGGATTGCAATCTTTGAGAGATGGGAGCAGCAGGCTCAAAATTCTGTATATGCACGGTTGTCGTCATGTGAGTTCGTTGGCAATGGAGATGTTTAAACTTCACAGACAGGATGTTGAAATAAGGACAGAGGACTGCCTGTCAGTTGGGCCATGCATAGATAATCTATTCGTATGACAAACTTTCTATCAAGGTGGGTGTCCTAATCATTGAGACGGACATGTCTTAATAGCAAATATCTCGAAGGATCTGGATCTGTCGCCATTTGATTTGTTGGAAAGATGTAAATTCATATGTGTTATGCCAAGATGCTGCATAGATCGTGTAAATTTCTGGGATCATTGGACTGTCTACGATTACTGAAAGAATTGAAATCTAGTTCAAAGATTAATCCTTGGAGACTATGAAGATGACTTAGCTAGATCTTGATTTCCTATCAGTCTCCTTGAAGGATTCGTACCTTCATGATATATTCGGCTTCTATCTTGCTTCTGCGGAGCTTCTGTGCATGTCTTGTAACATTCTTTGAAGCACCAGCCATGATAAAATGTGGTTGCTCCAGGTTGAAATGACTTTTAATTTTATCAGTCATAGTTTTCACTCTGGAAGGGCACCTTCGACACTATATCTGCAGCCATTACATAAGTTATCAGGTTGCTGTGTTATACCTGTCAGAAGGCCACAATAGTCAATAAGTTCCTGGCCGAAGCCATTGTCTTCGACTCTCAGATTACCTTTGACATTGTGCAGCAAAAGATACTTTTTGCTTTTTCTTCTAGCTCACAAGCCCCTGGTTCTAAACAGTGAAAACTAAACATTCTTGTGCCTTTTGTCTCTCCACCAGGAAGAAGCCTATTTGGTAGCGGATGTGATATACTTTTAACTTGTAACATCTTTCGTTCCAGTAATTACAGAATTTTAGTAAAAGCTGTTTTATATCTTGTTTCTTTCTTTTGCTTTGAATTCTTGTTGTGATTACTCACCTTTCAGAGTTCTACGCAAGGTGTTTTATGGTACCAAGGTTTCTCATATTCGTTCAAGTTCTGTCTATTGTTATGAATGGTTAGGAGATCCTTCAGCTCTTTATATATTTTATCTGATCTCAGTTAGTCAACTTAAGCAGTGAAATTTGGGGAAAAAAAGTTCACTCGTGGATCTTAAAATAACTGGATCTTGGCAATTAGCTCATTATGAATTTAGATTGACCAATATATCAAGTTCTCATGCTTAGTGAATGATGCCTTCGGTGCATAGTATTTGCTTTAATAACCGTGTTCTTGTATATTTTGTATCATCGTTCTTGAGATTAGGTGAAATTTTAGCTCAATCAAATTGGAGGAGTAGATTGGATATCTTAAACAAAGCTTTACGTTGCAGGTCATTTTTAAGCTTGTCAAGCATAACTTGGAACAAAATTCTCAAGAATGTCTACAAACCTTTTTAATCTTCACATCCTTAATTATACACACATCAATGTCAGCTATCATGATTACAATCACTAAGTTCCAGAATCATATTAGCAAAACAACACAAACCCACCCCAATAATGAACAAATGTAAACATAACAAGTTACTCAAAAAAAAATTAAAACAGACAAACTCTGGTCAAGCGAAAACTCCACACTCTAAAAATAATTACTTGAATTGCTTCCTTCCAACTCCCACAGGCAAAGATATGGTGGAATCAACACTCAAGCTTCCCAGAGAATGCAGAGACCGGTGCCTTCCCGTTGTCCTCTGAGATGCTGTGTCTTTGTTCATCTGCATGGATCCTTTGCTCCACTTCAGTGAACCAATGCCTTGCGCCAGCGCAAACGAGAACCTCTTCTTCGCCTCATGGCTAGCTGGTGCATCTCTTACCTTTGCCTTAGCTGATACAGTAGGTGCCATGTAGTTTGGCACGGTGTACACTGGACAGCTTGTTAGGCTATCGTCGTCCCTCAGCATTGTGCCATGCCATCGGTTTGATGACTGTAATGGTTTCGCAGATTTTGGTGTGGTTATTTCAAAGTGATTTTGATTGGCTTTTGATGGTTTGTTGTGGCTAGTAGGATACGGATGAGAATTGGAGATGGTGGACTTTGGCGTGCCAATGGCGCCGGACTTGAGACGCGACGTAGAGTGGTCTTCGACCGGGAGATGGGGGACCTGCCGCTCGAGCCAGTTCCACCACCAGGGGAAGCCACCGGACTTGACATCGGCAAGAACAGCATGTGCAGACTTGGGTGTCACCTTCAGCAGCTGCACATAAAGAACAGCAAGAAGATGGATTTCTTCAGTTACTATCGGCAAGCTGTGTTAAACATCACACTAGTGCAAAAAGGTGAAATAAATTGTGACAAAATAAGTTGTTTGACTTGAATATAGTTTCAGTCTTTGCACCAGCCAATCGTCTTGGTACGGTGGGTTACCCCTACCCACTATTCGAAAAAAAAAGCTGAATTGCTGCATAATTTCATTGAGTAGCTAAGTATATCTGTGTATGTATGTTTACCTTGTGAGCATAGGCATAGGCCAGAGCTCTCTCCCTCTTGATGACTGCTTCAACTTTTCTTTGCATCCTTGCATCGATCTCCTGTTTCGCAAGCACGCTATCATCCCAGTTTTCGTGTGATCTTTCTTCAGACTGCATAGTATTTAACATTGAAGCTAGTAAGAAAGCATTAAGATTCATAAATGAAATCACCTGTACTCATTCTTGCTTGCCGCCATGAATTGAAAGAAGTTGTTTAGGAGATAGAATTTTTTTACTTGGTGAGCTAAGTTCCAACTTTCGATCTCCTTATCGCTCATGTTGGGTGTTTGATGCTGTTGAAGGCTCCGGCTTTCCATCATTTGGAGCCGCCTCGATCTGATCTGTGACTGGACTCTCACAAGCATTTGCATGCATCTCATTGTGTTCATGGTCTGTCGCTTCACGCTTTGCCCTCTCATTGCCTTCTGAAGTCTCATCAGCCCTTTCAAAGTTCGGTAGCTCTTTCTAGCCTGTTCATGAAGTAATCTGATCAACTATCTGCCTTTTTCAGCAAGTCATCACAAACTATAGAATACTTGATGATATTTTTCAATAACACGATTGTTTTTCTTTTTCTGAAGGAAGTTATCCTAAGAATTAAAAGATTTCATATAAGAACAACTTGACACAAGTTTCAGGAACTTTGTTAGAGAAAAAGACAGTTGCATAGGACTTACAATGTAACCTCGATACGCTGCTTGGATCTTAATTGCTGAAACCTGAGCATATTTCTTGCCAATAATTTGTTTCGATGCATTGTTCTTTGTAGCGACTTGTTTCGATGCATTACTTCTGGTGGAATTTGGTTTCGGTGCTGTCATCTTAAGCTGTTGGGCATTCTGATACGGTCCTTGCTGTGTGGTCTGATTCTGAACTCTTTGAGCACTAGAAGGTTGATGAATCTTCTCTTTTCGTACTTTTTCGGGACCAGCAACTCTTTCAGAACTACTAGACTGATGTGGTTTCTGGTGCTGCTCTCTTTCTGCATCACCCAGTATCTTCTCAATGCTGCTCGGTTCTCTGTAGAGAGGGATGAATGAATTGGTCTCTCCATGCTTTGATCTCCCCAAACCCCACTTTTTCTTCTCTTTCACATATTTCCTCTCTGAAACCTGCAGGGATTGTCACCTTTCTGAGCCCAAGATTTTTTGGTTGACTAATAAAAGTCGAAAATTCGATATTTGTTCCAATTCCAATGCATTTAGCATTCGGCATGAAAGGAGTTCAAAATTCATAGCTAAAATCAACTTGCTGAACTTTGTTTTTGCAAACAATGTTGAAATTTCTTTTTGCTGGCAATATTTCGAGAAAATATTTCATAAAATCAAATAATATGACTGGTGAAATAAGTTAAATGGTAAAGAATAAGTTTTTGTGCACATGTATATGAATCGGTAGCGGGCCTATCGGTAGTAGGCCTATCGGTAGTGGGCTACCGATAAGTTGTACATGCCTATCGGTGGCCCTCTACCGATTCAATACATGTGAAGTGCACATGCCACGTGGCATGTGCACAAATCAGAGCTGAATGGTAAATATTCACAAAATAGGGTGACTCCTATTAGATACAATGGAAATAACAACATTTCTGTAATCATTGAAGACTTTAAGATTTGTTAGTAAAATAGGAAAGGCTTAAGGAAACCTATCCTCTCGGTTATGAACTTTAAGGAACTTTGTCTTAACTCAGGCTAATTAGAGGACCTCATTCAAAGGGTTTTGGGCATTTCTCTTATCCAATTGAATACTTTAATTTGCAATTAAACAGTTTTCTCTTATGCATATTTCCAGATAAGCTTATTTACATTTTTCACATTTAATCATTTCAAATCCATCATAATTTTTTTTCAAGCTGATAAAGATTTTCGCCAAGCTCTACTCTTACTGTTACATTGGCTGCAGGCTTATTATCCTTAGAGGAGGAAGTGAAGGCCCTTTTAAAAGCAGATAACCAGCTCCCTTTCTTCCCCATGTCCTTGGCATTAGCAGTCACACCTCAGGTATCCCTGAATGAAAAGAGTGAATAAAGTTTGTAAATAGAAAAATCAAATGGATGATTGATAAGTCGAAGAACAATTCTGCAAAATTTCTGAATCCTGAAGAATTAATTTCTTGAGCAACAATTGAGCTAAAACAAAAACAAACAAAAAAAAAACAACAAAAGTATGTGTTCTTGGTACCTCTGCAGAACCCCCAGAAAGCCTTCCAAGGATTTCATGGTGAACTTATTGGCTCTTATTCTCACCCTATAGATGTCACTCCTGTTCTTCGGTGGTGATCTACACTTATATTTCTGATTGAAGGAACATGGCATCTGGTTCTTTCTTGCAAGACATGAGCTCCTCCCCTTTATCTCTCAATCTTTTTCAACCTTTTCCCCTGAGGATAGGCTGTTTTATAAGACTTTTTTGGATCTGATGATGAAGATGGTGGCCACTTTCTCACTCCTCAGCTAACTTTACTTCATCAGAAAGCCTTCTGAGGCAGCACATACACTGATCAACAGTTTGGTTGGCTACCTTTTGCTACTAAAGCATCTGTGCAACATTAAGAATGTAATAAAGAATCACATCATAAGAAAGATGGATAGATTTATCTACAAAATTACACCACATTTCAGCCACCAACTGACAAAATGGAGAAAATATTTGGTGGAAGCTTGACACACATTAGCCCATGTCAAGTTCCACTCAGAGAACGACACGTCAGTTTTTTTTAAAATTTGTCAGATAATTTGCCACATCATCAAGAATGCTTTGCTAAGGAGTCACTATTTGTGTCCATGACCACGTGATACCAATTGATTGATCTAGTCCATCGATAGAACAGTACCGATGGACTAGATCAATATCGATATATACCTAGTGATATCTACCAATTCGATCATTGGTACATTCAATCTATATATTGATCAATTGATCTAGTCCATCGGTATTGTTCTACCGATAGACTAAATCAACCAATCGGTATCTCACTACCGATTGGAGGCATGTGTATTGCACATGTCACATGATCATGTACACAAATCTTTATTCTTTGCAAAATTTCATCAAGAATTTGATATCGGTTCATCTCTATTTGATATTTACTCTAAGCCCATGTTTGGTACGGGCATACTTATCCCCCAAACACTTTTTTTCCTATCCCAAATAATCATTCTTCATTTATCCATATTCCACCTACTACTACCACTCTACTTTTTTTTTCAAAGTAATAATTACTACTTTATTCCGACTTTTCCCCACCCTTTATTCTAGGTTTGTTAACCCCAAAATCTGTTAACCCGGAACAACTTATTCCCATCCCTTAAAAGATTTAATCCTATTTGAAATCAAAACAAAACATTCTTGATGACGTGGCATTTCAACTGACAAAAATCTAAAGGTGCTGATGTGTCTTTCAATGAGTAGAGCTTGGCACTGGGGACGTGGTGTACAAGCTCCCAGTAAATATTTTCTCCACAAAATGGGGAGTTTTTGACAGCAAATAATGTTCTCATGGTACCCTTTCCCTTTAGTAGGTAGGCAAGTGTCAACTCTATAATAGGCATCTGAGAGCTTATTATGTGTTTTTTAGAAGTGGAGGTTGTCAGGTTTGGAAACAACTCTTGCTTCATCCAGGGTTCTTCTTAGATTCAGTTCTATTTTGCATCTGAGAGAGACAGAGAGATAGAGAGAGAGAGATTAAGGAAGGGTATTGGATTTTTGCTTGTAAGCTACTCAATAAAAGTGGAGGTGGTTCTCTTATCTAAATCAAGCAACTTAGGAGCTAAGGTTGTTACTAACTACTCTTTATAGGCCATCACTTTCTTTATGTCAATCTCTGTGGCAATCATCTGGATTTCTATATGGATGTCTTCAGGCAAGGGTATTTATCGATATATTAATTTATCATGGTTAGGTTTGTTTTTGTTGTAAAGCTAGATTTACTGATCAGATATGTGATTGTTTTCTTCAGGAGTAAAGTTAAGGCTTTTTATCATGCAAATCCATGCAACTTATGAGATCAAATGTAAAAAAAGTGGTCTCAATGTAAAAAACAGAAGAAAAAAAATTTGCTTCACTTTGGTGTTACTTTCTGATGTTATGGTTGCCTTTAACAAAAGAAGAATCATGTGCTTGACACAGTGATCATCATTAGCTCATGCTAAATTGTGTATTAGATACCTCAGTTAGTTGTTGTGGAGGGAGATCAATACTATCAAATCAGGCTTTAGAGCGCGTTCATCCATATATCATTCAGCACCAGTTGCTTGATCTAGGTTGAGATGATATAGGTTATATGTCCTAGTCAAATTCCCTTGTCAACTACTAAAAACAAAAAAAAGAGGTGTTTTCACAAACACATTTATTCCTTTATTTAATCAAAGTTAATTTGATCCAGAACAACCTAAACATCCAGTGTCTATTAGGTCCGCTTCAATTGAAATCCACATAGCAACCTTTCCAAATTCTAAAAAGTTCAGCTTTATTCCCATCACTTGCATTTAGGCCACAAACTGACACTCATAAACTTGCCTTAATAGCTGAAAATTATGTCACATCCACACACATTAAACACACATATGTGAATGTATACATCTCAATTAGAACCACATTCATAGAAGCAATCACATTGAACATCACTGATATTGGAGCATTTTCCGGTCCCCTGCAGATTGTGTGCTTCCTGACAGAAATATTGACAGCGGCTTGGAATGCATTTCTCCACGGAAACCATCGTATCATTGCAAATATGGTGTTCTGCCACACCTGAATATACAAAATATTAGACTGAATTATAATCAAGAACATAAAACTGATTCATTTTTATCAGCTTAAGCTTTTGGGTCGAGTGATAAAAAGCTAATATGTTATCTTATCAGTACGAGATAAGCTATTTTTATAATCCACAGGCTTCTCAACATTAGCCGAGATCGAAGACTCAACTAGTACTGAAACATATACAAAGATCATCTGAAGAGTACCTGAGTTGAGATGGAAGAAGAGGAGAGCGATGAAGAGACAAAGGGTGAAGGACTTCATCCTTGCTTCACGAAGTTTTTTTTTCAAATGTTGATGGTAGTGAGAAGTATAGGTACCCAGTTAGTGAAGAGACATGTGTATAAAATACCTGTGTGATGTGAACAATTTAGAAGGAAATTTATCTGGATGTACTCATGTATACCTTTCCTTAATTATTGGAGTACTTTCCTTGTTTGAGCCATGCTAAGTGAGCTTGAAGTTATTCATTGCAAAGTTAAGAATGATATGCTTCATGGATAGATTTTGCTATCAGAAGGTAGACTTATAATTTGCGTGGATTTTGTCTATTTTACCTATCTATTTTGCATACGATCAACCATGAATCGAATCATTGGTTTCTTAAAATTTGCTTGTATAAATATAGAGAAGTGATTGGGGTACATGTAATATAGGTGCAACGTAGGCATGTTCATCGTACATGATCACTTTCAACGCTGGTCCCCATCATGTAAGCCAATAATACATGGCCACGTAAGGCATGTGCAATGTACACACAAATCTTTTTTCATAAATATATATATTCCAGTGAGTGTTCTTTCCTGTAAAGTTTCTAACATTTGCTTGTATACATTCTTTTCTTTATGGTTTTTAAGATTCCTGAGATTGTAAGATCTTTTTATTTTTTTTGGTAACTGTACAATTTCTTTTCTTCTCACATGCAATTAAGCCGGAACAACATGGTCATATCCATGAAAGCTTGAAAGGATTTTTACACAAATTCAAATTTTCCGAGAGTGTTGACATAAATGACAATTTTTTGAAGGGTATGTGTGTGTTACCAAATTCTTTTGCTAAAGGCAATCATGTGCTTGACACAGTGATTATCAAATTAAATATAATAACTTATAGGTTTTTACCTTTTCAAAATATTTTAAAAGTAAACCAACTTATGCTATAGATCATGTGTTAGATTATACAGCTTGCTTGTCTTGGAGGGAGACCGATACTTTCATATCATACTTTAGAACTCGTCCACGTTTGACGCTAGCTGCTTGATTTAGGTTAAGGAAATTACATGTTCAAGTCAAATTCCCTTGTCAACTACTAAAAACAAAACAAAAAGTTTTTTTTGGCAAATTGCTACCTAAGCTTTCTCTATATTGTGAAAATCTACCCATGTTTTTTTTTTCCAGATATTTCCATTCCTTTATTTAACCGAATTTTATTTGAGCCAAAACAAACTAAATATTCAAGAGTCTATTGAGTTTGGTTCCTACTGTAATCCAATACATTCCAGTCTTTGCAAATGCTAAAAATTCAGCTTTATTCCCATACTTGCTTTTAAGCCACAAATACACTCATAAACTTGCCCTGATAGCCGAAAATTATGTGACATCCACATTCACACATACATATATGTGAATGTATACATCTCAACATTCACATAAGCAATCACATTCAAGATTGTTATATGGGGGAGTTAGGAGGGCTGGGTGCTAGAAATTTTGGCATTTGACAACAATCCCTCAAGATAAAGAGAATCTTCCTCAGCCCACATCCAACTATATGGTCTTCCTTTGCCGCAACCAAGTACCCATGGCGCGGTGTGCTCCCTGCGGTTACAAAATTAGCAAATGCATCGTGCCACTGGAAATCTCTATGCCTTGCTGCAGAAGAGGTGAGGTGTGGCCTGCAATGTGTCCCTAGTGTTAACAACCGAATTAGTGTTTTGTTTGACTCATGGATTTTTGATGACCCGCTGGTGAGGCTGTCAATGCTATATCGGGTGGATGAGGAGACTGAGAGCTTGTTGGTCGGAGATCTCCAACATGAAGGTTGTTGGAATGTAGATAAACTGACCGATTTCTTTCATCCCCTGCTTGTAAAGAGGATCTTGGATATCAACTTTCAAAGTAATGTTATGAATAGGTGTAATTGGGTTTACTCTAAGGATGGGAAGGTGTTTGTCGCATCGGCATATCAACTAACTATGTCAACCATGGTGGCACGACCATGCGAGCAGGAGGAGGCGATGTGGAGTAATGTTTGGCGCATTCTTACTGGTCCTCGAATCAAGCATTTCATATGGAAGGTGCTACACGGAAAGCTACCAGTTAGAGAGTTCCTTTGGCGTGCCATGATGACGTCGGAACGAGATTGCCCACGGTGTCACGCGGAGCCAGAGACGATTGCACACACTCTTGTGGGTTGTTCTTTTGCTAATGAGATCCTTCATCAGCTATTCATGCAGCAGTGGCCAGAGGTGGAGAATTGGGATATGGAAGACTTTGTGCTGGCTCTAACTAAGTTTTCATCGTCATTGGAGATGAAGAAGTTTAAATCCATGGTGGCCTATGCCTTCTGGCTTATTTGGAAAGTTAGGAATCTGGTGGTATTTGAAGGGAATTTTGAGTCGGCAGGAGTGGTTGCTCGACGAATCTGCAAGCATGCTAAGGAGTTCAATAGGAAAAGGAAAGGCTGTGGTGTAGTAAGCTCATGAAGACTTGGCTGTGGGGTTGTGGTGCAGGCCGATGCTTCATGGACTTTGGGTTCGATGGCTGTTGGCGTGGTAGGGGGAACTCACAGAGAGGTCATGTGGGCTGCAGGGAGGCTTGTTGTTGCTGCTTCAGTCCTTGAGGCAGAGATGTTGGCTGTTTTTGAAGCTGTAAGTTAAGCTCGACAACAAGGAGCCAAGAGCCGTGTTGTTGAATCGGACTCACGGTGGGTGCTGGAGATCCTTAACGGATGTAGGTTGTGGTCGCCGGAACTTGCTGCTCAGAGTAAGGGGGTTTGGTCCGAGGTTTTGAAGTTGGGATTGGTTTTGTTTATGTATGTTCTGAGATGCTGTAATTGGAAGGCTGACCTAGTTGCTCGTTGGTCTAGAGAGTCTAGCTCTGTTTTTGTCTGGTCCCGGGAGGGTGCTCACGGCCCTCTGATATGGGATTGATGTAAGTGGGTTTTCCCTTAATCTAGCCTTACAGCTCAACTCATCAAAAAAAAAAAAAAAAACCATATCCCCATCCCATTGTGTACTCCTCGCTGACAAATAAATTCACAACGCTTTGGATCACATCTCTCCTTATTAACCAGCGGATCATTGCACGGCCGGGATTCCGCTACACCTGAATATATATATATATAAGTATACTATAAAATTGATATATTTCTCTCCGTTTAAGCTTTTGGGTTGAGTGATAAAGCTAATATATATGCCGTCTTATTAATATAACATAAGCTAGCTATTTTTGTAATCCACCATCTTCTCAACATTAACCGAGGTCAAAGAGATTCAACTACTATTGAAAGACATACAAAAAGCATATGAAGAGTACATAAGTTGAGATGGAAAAAAGACGAGAGCGATGAGAAAAAGCGCGAAGGACTTCATCCTTGCTTTGCGTGGTTTGTTTTGAATGCCGATGGCAGTGAGAAGTGTATACATATATATGATTTTAGTACATTGTATTTTAGTCAAAAAAATTATTCATATCTACATTTTAAAAATTTTAAATCAGCTCCTCGTGGTTTCAATTTATTGCTTACGTAGTCCTCCAGCTCAGCTGCCGAGCGAAAGGGCCAGGTCAGCACATTTCAAACTAAATTTGACCCAATTTTGACTTTATATTAAAAAAAATCAATGTCATTACTCTTCTCTCTCCCCGCTCTCTTCCATCTATCCCGATCTCTCTGCTCCTCTCACCGTGATCCAGCCCCTCGCCGGAGAACATGAACCCATCATCGCCGGTGACGACCTCAACCACCTACTTTCCGACGAACCCCATGGCAGCAAGAGCTCCAGCCGTCATCTCCAACTATGCCCAGCCTAACCACCTAAGCCACCCGAAACCCTCCCCTGAAGGCCCGACCCACCGCCACGGCTTTGCCTATCACCGCCAACGGCCGTGAGCACCGCCGCCTCTCATCCCCATTGCCACCTAGGGCTCCCTAGGCCAAGGGACCCCGGTCTACCCTTCCCCGACACCGACGACCTTTCCTTGGCCGGCAAAAAGCGGCGGTTTCCTCCCCTTCAAGACCCATCGCCGCCGTCACCTTAGATCCACCGCCTATGGCGACTGATCTAGCCATCGAAATCAGGGGATCGATTCCTCAGGAGACCACGACCTCAACCCTGTTGGTCTTGGTTGCCAATCAGCCCTCCTTGACATCGATTTAGCTCCGGCGTCCTCCCTACCGTTGGATCAACATGAGCAAACTTGGGTCGTTGGCAGCTGATGAAGCTTGAAAAGTATCGCGGCTTAACAAGTGTCACCGTTAGATGTCAACTCGTATCTAAAGAAACACCACGGTGAATGTGTACAACAAATAGAATATTTCATGATCATAGACAGTCTGATGTATATCATGAACTACACTAGACCGGATATTGCTAACTCAGTAAACAGGCTAAGTAGATACACAAGCAATCCAAGTACATATCACTTGAAGGAAATTATCAGAGTCCTTAGATATCTAAGGTACGTGACAAATTTTGGATTGCATTATACGAGATATCCAACTGTGCTTGAAGGTTATTCAGATGCAAACAGGATATCGGACTCCAATGACACAAAATCCACGAGTGGATTTGTCTTTGTAATTGGAGGTGCAGCTATGTCTTGGAAATCATCTAAGTAAATTTGTATAGCAGGGTTTACTATGGAAGCTGAGTTCATAGCATTAGACTTAGCTGGGGAAGAAGCGGAATGATTGCGTAACTTCCTAGAAGATATTATTATGTGGCCTAAACCTGTGCTTCCTATCAGTATTCACTGCGACAGTCAGTCAGCAATAGACAGAGCACAAAGCCACATGTATAATGGAAAATCTCGACATATATGGCGACAACACAATTCAGTGAGGAAATTGTTGTCTACTGGTGTGATATCCATCGATTTCGTGAGATTGAATGAGAATATTGCAGATCCACTAACCAAAGGCCTAACAAGAGATATAGTGGATGTTTCATCGAGGGGAATGAGGTTGAAGCCCATGAAATAACTATCCTTCTCAATGGCAACCCAACCTAGATAATCTGACAGACCCAGATTTTTGGTTCAATGGGACAACCGAATTGTGGGGGCAGTTGCTAAGATCACTCTTACCCGTTCCTATGATGAGTGAGTGATAAACCTGCATAATGTTGAGGTTAAGCTTATGCTTTTAATGATCCTTATTACTCAAATAGTAGGGGCATAGCAGGATGCTCTTAATAAGAGATCACCTATATCGAGTGAGAAGGGGCCGCTTCTATGAGAAAAATATTAAGGGCTAGTTCTCTAGAGCACTCGAATAATTCTACTAGGCATGTCCAGGGCCGAAATAGACACAAAAAAATAGCCTTTAGTGGTATAAGAAAGGTTGTGTGAGCACTGTTGTCTAGTACACGAAAGCTGAACAGTTCAAGACATCGCATTCAGTGTTTAACGAGTACATTCGATAGTGTTTCATTAGGGAAGGTTCAAAGCTAAAATTACCTCTTCCGATGCAGCAATTTTCTGTGGTACTCTCAAACGCATTAAGGATCATAACATATGATCAGCCATTTGATTAATGTGAGGGATTGTTGGATTAAGGCTTGTATAAAAGCCCAAAGCACTTTTAAAGTGCGGGCTAAGCTTAGAAGGGTTGAATCAAATGGAATTAAGAGAGAAGCCTATTATTTAATAATTAAATGGAGGAGCTCATATGATGTAGTGAAAGTGTTTAATCCTACATTGGTTGTGGAGAAAATATTCCACTAGTTTATATAGTGTTTGGAGCCTTTATGCTTTGAACACTTGAGTGGACTAGTGAAAGACATCCACACGCGCGCGCCGCCGCCGCCGGCCGGTCGTGGTCGTACGCCGTGTGGGGTGTTGATTAAATGCATCGGTTTTTAAGGCTTTTATTTTCTTCATTTGGCATTGTACCTCACATAGATTCAAATAATTTTTAATAATGGTTACGTAACGCTGCTTTAACTTTCTACACTTGATCTTGGGTTTCTCACCTTATTTAGTGTGTATAATTGAAGTGACCTGGGTTCTAAATGGCTAACTTTAGGGTTTGTTATTCAGAAGCAACTAAAGTTTTGGTAGTTAATTAGGTCCGATTACATATGTCAAGCTTGCATATTTTTCTTGCTCAAACCTTTCAAAAAACTTGTCCTCCAAAATTATGCTAATCAGGAGCCTTTCCTTTTATAACTTGTGGAGAGGGTTCTGTAAGACTGTGCTTTAGGAATTATACCTTTTAAGAAGCTGTGTTGTGGCTCTCATGTAGTTCATTTGATCTTATATTCACTTCATATTTCTTGTTCATTTACTCCACAATGGTGGCTTTTGTACCAAATTTTGTAGCTTTGTTGGATGAACTGGAACAACTTTTAAAAGGCATTGCGATGATGAAAGAACTTACACTTCGTACAAGAGACTATCTTGTTTCATTTGGGGAGTGCATTTCTACTAGAATATTTGCAGCATACCTGAATAGGATTGGCGTCAAAGCTCGGCAGGTAACTATTGATTAGATCCTTCACTATGGTTGGAAATTTACTGATGCATTCTGAGAAGGAAATCACAGGGTGGTTAATGCTTGTTTCCATCTAAAAGTTGTATTGGTTGTTTAAATTTGAGTGAAGATTTCACAGTGATTGCAAACTGTTTACTGAATTGATGTTAGGTTCTAAACTTTGTTTCGTAATAATGACCTGCATGCCACCAAATGCAATATATTTCATTTTGGCATCTATTCAGGAAGTATTATTTTGCAGTGTCTAGTATCGGAATCTACTGTTTTCTATTTGAAACACTCGATTCTAATAATAAAGGCCAGCGATATACGTAGTGGCGTTTCAGTACCTGCAATCATTCCCCTGGTTGAATCAAGTTCCTGCTCTCACTTCCACCATTTTCCTTTGCTCGGGGCTTTTTTGGAATGCGGAGGCTATTAAGGAACACAGGTTTGGCTCATTCTAAAAATAAAAAAAAAAACTAAACTAAACAAGGAAATGAGTGGAATGAGGAATGCGGGTTCCGCCCATCATCCAAACTCCCAAGGTAGCATATTCAAATTCAAGGAACTTGCAAATCGGCATTCCTTCTTTTGCTTTCTATCCGTCTTGCGCTTTATGGCAAGTGGGAAGTCTGATCCATTTTAATTTCTTCCAATTAAAGCTACCCCCAAATCATACATTCTTACTCCAAACCATTGCTGCTCACGTGCAGACATAGGGCATGTTTGGTTGCTGAGAAGTGAGCTGAAGTGAAGTGACTTCTGGGGAGTGGAGTGAAGTGAAGTGACTTCTGGGGGGTTCTGAGTTCTGATGTTTGGTTGGTGGTTGAAGTGGGATATGATCACCCCCAACTATTTAATATTTTAATAATTTCCCTATATTAAAATATTAAAAATAATATTATTTTGAATGACGTGGACCAATCACGAGGTGCCACGTGACATGTGGGATTCATTTATATTAATATTTTATTACAGTATGATATTATTAACATTATTTGCCACTTAAAATATTAAAATTAAAACATTAAAATAATATTTTAATCTTAAAATATTAATAATTTAATAACGTATATTAATATTTTATTACAGTATAATATTATTAATACTATTTTAGATGACGTGGACCAATCACGAGGTGACACGTGATATGTGAGACATACTTATATTAATATTTTATTACAGTATAATATTATTAATATTATTTCCCACTTCAAATGCCACTCAAATGACTTCAGGCCAAAAAGACCCGAAGTCGAAATGGGAAGTGGCAGCTTTGACTACATTGATTTGGAAGTGTGGCTGAAGTCACTTCAGTCCCACTTCCGAGTAACCAAACACATGAAGTGGCTCGTCACTTCAAAGAAATGACTTTCGACCACTTCATGGGAACCAAACATGCCCATAATGCAAAACAACACTGAAAGTAAATCTTACAGACAATACGCTCGGGTAATATTTATATTAGAGCTACTCATTGTTGTGTTTTGCAACTTAGGCCACTTCCCTTTTTTTTTTTTGCATATTAAGATCACTTTTCATCCAATGGTATTAAAATACACGTACTTATGTTGACTCAGTAAAGAGGTTAACAAACTTGAGTAACAAGCATTCACTTGCTATGCATTTTTATTACGTAAGTTTGTTAACCCCTTTGCCGAGTCAGCGTAAGTATGGGTAGTTTAGTCCTTTTGATACCCGATAGTGAAAGCGATCACCGTGAAATTGCAAAAACCAGGACTCATTAGATAATGCGTTTCTTTCTCCTTTCTTACATGCATTTTTATCCGTCTCGTGTCATTGCCTAATTTTTCTTGCAGTATGATGCATATGATATTGGTTTCATAACAACAGATGAGTTTACAAATGCGGACATCTTGGAAGCAACCTATCCTGCCTGTTTCAAAGAGGTTGCATGGAGATTGGACTAGCGATCCTGCAATTCCCATTGTTACAGGCGGCTTTCTTGGAAAGGTTTTTTTGGTGAAAACCTATGGTAATTTTATGTCATAGCTAGGTGATCTCAGCTCGTACCTAGCTTTATATGATTTTCAAATGCAGGGCTGGAAGTCTTGTATTGTAACTACCTTTTTTTTTTTTTTTTTTGTGTTAGATAAGCCAAGGGCTGGGCTTGTGCTGTAACTACCTTAGGCAGGGGTGGTAGTGACTTGACTGCTACAACTATTGGTAAAGCCTTGGGCTAGCGAGAGATACAGGTCAGTGTCGACGGTAGATTTTATTGCTCCTCTGCCTATGACTGAGCCAGTTGTACATGCTGTTGCACATTAAGGATCTTCCTAGTTCCTGCTCTGTTTTTTTTTTTTCTTTTGTGCTGAGTTGAGCCAAGAGGCTAAGTGATACAGGTCTCTACTTCAGGTTACATCAAAACGGTGTGGTCACTGACACAGTGCCAGCAGCCGCATGCCTAGCCCAGCGTGCTAGATCATCCGCTACCACGTTTGCCTCACGTGGTACATACAAGAAAATAACTCCGCCTAGGAGAGAAGCCAGACTCCAAATACTCCTAAGTTCCTGCTCTGTCATTATCCCTTCCATATCATCCTTTTCAGTCGGAAAATATTGCAAGATGGTTCTAGCCATCCATTCTTTCATGTTGTTTCTACAAAATCTTCGAAACTTTATAGCATATAGTGATGTGACAGTCATTATCTAAAATTATATTAGGTATGGAAGGATGTTGATGGTGTGTTGACATGTGATCCAAATATTCATTCAAAAGCATAGCCCATTTCTCAATTGACATTTGAAGAGGCGGCTGAACTTGAATATTTTGGTGCACAGGTATGTTTTTGCACTAGTTGGCTAGTATGGCCTATAGTGATGTGACAAGCGCACTTTATGCTTATGAAATAGTGGTTTCATGTTTGAGATAACACCTCAACTGAGGTTGGATATTTGGTATTCCAGAAGCAATTTGCAGTACTGTGTTAATGTCTGCATTGAAGCTGATTTTGTTGCGAAATTGCTAGATAAAGAGTTATATATTATAACTTTGTTATTGGCTTATTCGGCTTGTTTATACTGCCAGCGTCTAAGTTTAACTTCTAAGGTATCATTGATGACAATTATAAAACCCTCAAGCTACTGGAACCATCATCACCAAATCAAGGGATATGACAAAGGTTTATTCCTTCCTACTGTTGCTTTTCTTCTGTTTTTTTCATTGCCATTAACATCTAAAACACATATTGGCGGTACTGACCAGCATCAGTCTTAAAATCAAATATCACCATGTTGGATATAGTGAGTACTCGAATGCTTGGCCAGTATGGCTTCTTGGCCAAGGTAAATTAAGCATTCGCCTCTTTTCACTTGACGAACTAACCCGGGATAATATCATGCGGGTATTAAACTGGGTGACTGCAGGTTCTTTCAATATTCGAAGACTTGGGCATTTCCGTTGATTCTGTGGCAACTTGTGACGTTAGATCCATCAAAACTTTAAAGCAGAGAATTAATTCAGCAGCTTCTTGGCCAAGGTAATAATTTGCTTGCCAACTAATGGTAATCCTAGCATGAATGCAAAAGAGATGACATGTAGATAGAGTCTAGGTTCTCCATGTATCTGTATGATGAGCTATTAAGGCATATTATTTGAATAATCTTAACAATGTTACCCAGGGAATTTCTACTCATTGCTACATCGAATCTAGCTGGTTTGAGCGATTCTTCCGAGAATATCTCATCATATACTGATTGGTTTCATTTTCATGTCATGGTTTTGGTCTTGCAACATGTGTCCACCAGGTAGTTGTTACTTTGTGATAAAGCTAGATTTGTATATCCAGATTCCAGGGTGGTGGCACTTAAAAATAATTGCATACCGTTAGTTAGGCATTAGGACTGCCAATATTTCTTCTTTTGGCTATAGATTGTATGGTTACGACTCCAGCATTTGCAGCAAGGTCAGGATATAGTGTCAAAGCAAATCTCGAGAGCCCCTATAAGCTAAAAGAACTTCACTCTTCTTGGCTTCATAAAAAGAAAGGGGCATCCCCTGCAACACCCAAATGCATCGCCAGGAAGTTCATGATGCATTTTTGCTTAGACTACGTCACTGTTGTTCCACCTCGGGCCAAATTTTATCAATAAATTTACCAATGCTATCAAACACAAATGTTTGTTCCCCTTGACACAAACATGCAAGAAAGAAAAACTGATCCTGCATGGAACTGATTGTGCATGGAATTTACAGTATGGTGATTAGCTGCGAAAGAAACCATGATCATGCAAATAAGTTCCATGATATATCTATGCTTGATTGATACCAAATGCCGCCTGGCATACTTTCTACTTAACAATGTTGTAATATGCCCGTTTAAAGAGCAGAGGCAGATGTGACAATGGCGCAAGGAAGGTCTTTGATTGTATTGCACACGCTCACACGACATCAAAACCCTTCTCTTGGAGCTCTTGTATAACCTCATTCCGCATACGGAACCATAGCTTCTGCGCTTCCTGATCGAATTTCTGCGACTGCAATTGCTTCTGGATGTTCTCAGAATCATTTCCAGAATCAATAAATCCTTTGGGTCCAATGGAGGTACCGAGAGCACCCCCGCTTTTGATGAACTCTTCAACAGCCTCTTCGTCACCTGGGTATGGAAATTGCCGGCGCTCATATAGCTTT
This sequence comes from Narthecium ossifragum, assembly GCA_963920575.1. NCBI lineage: Eukaryota > Viridiplantae > Streptophyta > Magnoliopsida > Dioscoreales > Nartheciaceae > Narthecium > Narthecium ossifragum. The sequence continues at coordinate 17,725,981 of OY986975.1, read as the reverse complement.
GCCATCTCTCGCTCTTCCTGGACATTTTTGCATTTATGTTAAAAGCTTTCTAAGAAGAGAAAATAACCTTTTACCGTTCGACGGGGTATGAAAAGATATGCCCATTCAGATGAACTAGCAGATTAAAACAATCACACAGTTTTTCTGTTTTCAGTATTGGAGTTAACGAGACACGCCTTCAGATTCTTGTGAAACTAGTAGTAAACTAAAATAGCAGCAAACAACCTTTCGATGGAAACTGTTTTTGTACTTCCCACCTTCAGATGATGACATCTTCCTCTCAGATTGAAGAACAGTGAGTACAAAGAAAGAGAAAAGCCAGAAGGCATATACACTCACTATAGAATACTGGATGCTAGATTACATATTAATGCACATGGTTATTTTAACTCAAGATTGGATATAAAGGATATGCTAGATCTTTAACACATGAAGGATGAAAGATTACAGATAAACCCATAAAAAATAATGAATAAAGTTTTGTGCACATGCAAACCGTGGCACACATGCAAACCGTGGCATGTGTATTACATATGTCACGATCAGTAGTCAAAGTACCAATTCTTTCATCTATATCTTCATCTATCCAATCGATAGTGGGATACCGATAGGATAGATGAAAGAATCGGTAGTGGGCTACCGATTGAATGTATTGGTAGCCCACTACCGATAGCTTCATCTATCCCATCGGTCGCCCACCACCAATGGGATAGATGAAGGAGTCGGTACTTTGACTACCGATCGCGGCATGTGTAATACACATACCACGTCGGCATGTGCACAAATCAGTGCTCAAAAAAATACAAAAATCACCAAAATTGTCAAGAATTATTAGCATGCAATGTTGGATGAGGCATCTACATTATATCTTTCACAGCAAAATTAAGAAAAGTAACAAATAAAGCTACTAGCCACTGAAAAAAAATATAGCAAAATAACAAACACAGCTAGTTGTTATTTTTTCTCTGCTTTTAGTGCTAATGTCTTCATCTATGAAAGATATGAATGTGTGTTTGCACATTTGATATGTGCAAAGAGCATTTGGAGGCTTATTTTTTATGGACATACATTTCAGTATAATGAATTAGAGATATGATATCTAAGTCAAAAGAGAATAATACATAACATTAGAAAAAATTACAACTTAGAAAAGTAAGAACATGTTAATTTTCTGCCTAGCAGCCTTTCAACCTTTAGGTCTTCTTCTGATGGATATTTACCATCTTTCCATGGGGTTAAATCATAAGGAACTCACCCAGATGCTGTTTTCTGATACTACTAGTAGATTATTGGGTTTCAAAGAAATCTAGAAATGAGAGGACGATGAAAGAGAGGAGGGAGGGAGGAGGAGCATCCCCTCTGGTTAGACACCATGGTGCCGGTGGTGGTGGAGGCTGAAACCGGAGGAGCGTCCCCTGACAAACCCCCTGGGTTTCAAGAACACTCGTATGCACAGGCAGCTACTTCGGTCAGGCCAGCGTCTGTGAGGCTCTCACAGGAGGAGATTGACATGCTGGGGGGGCAAGACGATCCAAGGTGGTTGTGCTAAGTGAGGATCTTCTTATTCACTGTTGTAAGAAATGGGAACACGCCCAATTCGGCCGATTTATAGGAGGGAGGGTTTCTCTGAACACCCTAACATTCAAGCATCCATTGTTATGGGGTCCGACGAGGAAGTTTGGAGTCACAGATCTTGCTAATGGGATATTTGTGTTCTGATTCGATTGTGAGGGCAAACATTTTGTGACCAAAAGTCCATGGTATATCAACGGGTGGCCACTGGCGGACCCAACAACAATGGAAGCTTGGTTCGTATCTGGGTTCGAGCTCAAAAGTTGCCTATAGATGCTTTGAGGTAGAGGAGGTGGCCGAGGTGCTAGCGGCAATTGGTGTTCCCTTGGAGGTGGATGTTTCTACCAAGGATGCAAGGAGGGGACGGTTCGCTCAGGCGTGCGTAGAGATCGACATCAATCAGCCAGTCCATAGAGACATCACCTTACATATGAGGAACGGCGCTCAGAGTGTTTCCCTATTCCACGAGAATGTCTCCCTTTGATCGAGCTGTGACTTCATTGGCCATCAGGCCGGCTCATGCTCTCGGAGAAAAATGAGGGATGTTCCTTCGACTAGTAAGGCCACGGCTAATACCCACAAAAAGGATAGGGAGAGGACCAAAGGGGATGTGGAGAAGAGATGTCATCGATACACGCCGGATGAGCAACCAGTGAGACGTGTGGAGGTTTCTAAATGAAGCTCTTAGTGTGGATTTGCAGGGGGAGGCCCTGATAGAGTGGTGGAATCCGGTCGCTAGTTATGGAGAGAACATCATCCATCCGCTATCTTCCTGGTTGACACACTGGTGGGGAACAACAAGCTCCCCTGAATCCGTTGGAGGCTAGGCCAGGACTGGAGCTCGTATCTGATTCCATCAGTAGGGAGGCGAGGTGGTATAGTCGTTGTTTGGCGGATCGACATTGGGATAGCATCTATGATGCATGTATCTGATCAGGTGATTCACGGAGTTTTCTCCACAAAGGAGTTTCGGCATTTCGCTATGTCGGCTGTGTATGGTGCTAGAAATGATAGAGACCGATGGGAGCTATGGGAGTATCTTACCCCGCTTTGATTCAACTGGTCTACCTCACCTCATGGCCGGTGATTACAATGTAATTCTTTCCATGACAATCAAGGAGGCTAGAAGCCGTGGTATTCACCACCTCGTCGTGGAGCCAGACTCCATGGTGGCGGTGCAAATCATCAATGGGAATCGTTCTTGGCCACCAGATGCTCTAGGTTTGGCTCAAGAGATTTGGTCCGACGCCTTAGTTCTACTCAATTTTGTTCTCCCACGTGCCTCAGTCTTGTAATGCACGTGCGGATAGTATTGCCCGCTGCTGTAAGCGTGTTGGGGCGGGGTTTGCCTAGTCTAGAGGTGATGGCATTGATGTTTTAGATTTGCTCATGTAACTACTAGCCTGAGGCTGAACTAATCGGAAAAAAAAATCTAAAAGTGAGAATAAACCTTGATACAGGTTAGATGCAATGTATCTTGTGTGCAATACATAGCTTGATTCAATCCGCAAATAAAGCATCTATAATTTTGCATTGAGTGACATAAGGATGTGATCTCCAATTTGAATCTAAGACATGTGAAATTTCCTTCGGCTCTCAGAAAACTTTACATTGCCTAAATCAAGACACCTTGTTTCGCCCAGCCAAGTTTCCAATGTGAGATCCATATGCACTTGGATTTGGTCTATTTGAAGAACGACGAGGTAACTATAAATGATCCCGGACTAAATCCCTCTCTGTTGGTCATCCATTGTGAAGTCCAAATTTTGACTGAATAAAGGAATTGGCCACTTACCACAAATTTCACAAACATGCAGTTTTAAGAATTGTTGCTTATTCATCTTATAGACAAAGATATGAAGGTTCTTTCATGGTTGCAAACAATATTCTTCATGGAAAAATATATGCGTTAGTGATTAATTGTCCAAATCCAAGCGGTTTATCACATCTTTGACATATTTTGGTACGCAGAACTGGATATTGGATGTGTAAGAATTTTTCACACTTATCTTGTTGAATTACATCAATATTCGGTAACAAAGAGAAGTAAAACAAGGGAGCTAAGACAAATGTTGAATTCAGCATGAACTAAATTATTGCCGATTGTTGGAGACAAATCTCCATATAATTTCAACTTAAATTGAAAAGAAATAACAGTCATGGAAGAATATTAATAAAGAACATGCTTTAACTCCACAAGCCAAGTTTCCTAGATGAAAATTGTAGCATATAAAGGAGCAAAATGATATGGTATGTAAAGAAAGGTACTTAATGGCTCTTGTGACTATCACTCAAACTATATATACACCTTTGGGGGTTGGACGCAAAGGTGAAGGATAGAGAAGGAAGGTGATTGGGTCGACGTCTCTTTGATTGAGGTAGATGAGAACATCTATACTATTCATTTTCCAGCCAAAGACGTGTAAGAATTTCCATACTTCTCTTGTCCTTAAAAGGTTTAAAGGCAGATATTCTAGAAAGCTGCTTGTTAATTTCTGTAGTTTAAAACCTCACCCAGCTCAAATCCAGAGAACAAAACGTTACAAGCAGCTTGCTCGGACACACTTGTGCAAATGTATGAAACAAGGGCGTGCAACATTCCAGGGACAAATCTTCCCACACATGCTAATATACTAATAAAAGCAAACTATAAATTCTTCAAAAGAGGCAGGTAAACAAGCAGCAGTTGCCTACAGAAATCTAAAGCGATGGTTCTTAGATAATTAGCTCATAAACATGAGTCACATGCACACAGATGAACATTTCCTAAATAATTAGCTCATAAACATGAATGTGCACACAAACGCACAATAACAATTTTTGGTTTTGCTCCTAAACATTCCACACACACACACCTCACACATCAAAGCATATAAAAGAGGACAACTTTACCTTTGGTCGTGGCTTAAATGTCCACCAACCAAGTGGGGAGGTTTCATTCCATAACCAAGCAAGTCCAAAGAGGGTGTATGTGCAAAGTAGAGCCTTTCCCATTTGCTTCCAAAAGTATAGGTCATCCTTTCCCAAGCCAATTTTCCTTCAAACAACCAAGAAAAAAGAATAGGCGTAACCATATAAGGCTTTGTTAGTGTATCTCCTCAATCAAAAACATACTTTACTTTGTCCACTACATTGGAAAATGGCCAGTCAAGAGATTCACAACTAGAACTTGTAATATGTCCTCGCAGACGAGTTCAGCCAAGACAAAGCAGGAAAGAAATCTATCTTCCAAAGTCATAGCAACAAACTCCGAGAGTTAATCTCAAATGGGTTTTCATTCTCCCTCTCTTCTTTATTCTAGGGGGGGCTTGACTTTGAAAAGGCATAATCAATAAAATGATTACTGAGAAATATTTATACTTGCAATTATCACCCTTCACATATAGAACAGGAACCTAATGGCATGACTAGGCTCCTAGCTGATAGTTTTTTCGAGGTTTGTTGTTGAAGTGTAATCAAATGGGGCCACAAAATGAGTTGGAATTGCAAGACACATGTAAGACATCATTTCAGTTGTTTCATTTTTCTTCTATGTCCTTTAGATTATCGCCGTATCCTGCCCTATACATAAACTATTCAGCTATGATTTGACAACAAAAGAAAAATGAAAAATCTCAAGTCTCCGCTTCTCAAGCACTCTTGCTTCTAAAAACATCTCAGGCTTCTCCTTGCAATCAATCTTTCCTCTCTACTGTTTGAGTAGCATTAATATGCTATGTAATCTCACGATGTACCAAAATCGAATGCGTAAGAGAGATCTTACAAGTACCATATAATGCATATGTTTTATGCAAATGATACACAAACACATTCTGATTGTAGATAGAATGAACAAGCAATTGTAAGTAACTCATAAATACACAAATTTTAAGTATATCAGTAAGGTTCCAGAGGAAAAGAAAATAACAAGAAAAAACTTCGACGCTTCTCTTAGAATGCACTCTAAACATGTGACGATAGTCATAGGTTACAAAATGCATGAAGAAGTTGCATGCACAGCCAATTCGCCCAATATGCAGACAGCATATGCAAATGCCTATGCCAGCTTAGCTGCCATTACTAGATCCCATGTACTTGTCTCTTCGAATCGCATTACAAGCATACATTTGGTTGCTCAAGGCATTTGGATATTGCTATTCAAAAAGAGGCAGGCCAATAAATCTAGAATCATGCAATGGACCCAGATAGATATATAGGGATATGAGAAAAATTGAGGAGGTTACACACGTGAGGATCTTGTCGGCTTTGGGGAAGTGCGCCATTCCAAAGAAGGAAGAGCAAACGTAGAAGAATCTGTTTTAGTGAGACAAAAAACCAAACAGCTTACGGGCCATTAATGATTCAACTTTTAGACAGTGTAAAAATAGCAGTATAGTTATAACGTGGTTCCCAAATTCCAGTAACCTCCCCTCCTAAATGTGCATGGAGGGTTACATCGCAGTTAAGCTTGAATCCACATCAACAAGAGTCATGCAATACTCAATGCGTATCCAACCTTTTTTTTCAAACAACAGTAAATAGGTGGCTCATGGTGCCTTTCTATCTTAAGTCACAGAGAAACACTATGGTTTTGGCTATATATTAGAAAGCTCCAAAAAATCATAAATTTTGTGAAACACCTGACTTGTAGCTAGAATGTGCACATAAATTCATTGGGTTTTCTTAAAGAAAAATCTAAAACCAAACCATACACTCGAGAATTCAAAGACACAATAATTAGTATATTCTTCACCATTTTATGAAATCATATTCTCATAATTCCAGCATATGTGCATTGAAAATGCCATGGGATAATAATATTGGAGTGTACATGGACTATTGTGTCAGTAACCCATATCTGTGTCCCCATATTTGTGCCCATACTGCATGGCCTTCTCAGTTCTTTACAGTCATGTGTGGAGAGAATAAAAAGAGGAAAGAAGAGCTGAAGGATCAGCCAAGATAATGCATGCATCGAGACACTTGCTAGGATGACTGGAAGAAAAATACTAGGGAGCTAAGCCGAAGGATCAATAGAAATCATGAAGAACAACTAGCAAGAAGTTTCTTGCAATCGAGGAGATAAAAAACATACAATCGAAGAAACGAAGTTGAGAGGAAAAAAACGAACCATGTTTGGGTACTACCATTTCTTCCATACTACCATCATACTAATGGATGAGATCTATTTAGATATAAAGATCTCATACAACTGTTCAGATCATTAATAAAATGCTAATCGAGATTCTGAAACTAATGATCTCAACCGTTGGATGAGATCTAAACAGATCCCATTCATTGGTATGATGGTAGTACGAGGAAATGGTAGTACCCAAACAAAACTCGAAAAAAACAACTCACGGTGAAGATGGACAGCTTGCAGGTGTCGATCCGGAACGAAATAAGACGGAAACGGGCCGGCTTCAAGATGGGCCTACCCGACCCGATTAAAAACCGGTAACGGCCCAAATCAGACTGGTTAGGATTGGGCTGGGCCGGTCCATTATTCTGTTTAGACTGGGATCAAGTAAATAGTAGAAATTCTTTGAATAATTGAAAGTTTCCTAAGAAGATATCAGTGATTTTCAAAAGTGAACACCATGAGCATAATTGTATTCAATTTTCATCGCATCAAATAACTATTTTTCTACATTTGCTAATTATCAGGTTAAAGTTAAATTTATCTCGGTTCAGATTTTTGAAAATTTTGAAGAGGTAAGTAAATTAGGGGTGTAAACGAGCTGATATGGAGCGAGCTAGGCTCTGCTCGAGCCAGAAAACTTCGGTATCGGCTCGAGTTGGCTCCAAGGAGAGGAAGATCAACGGTCGGCGAGCTCGCATGAGAGATGAGCACACTGGAGAGACCGGAGGGAGGTGAGATCGTGCTCCGAGCTAGAGAGATTAGGATCCGGAAGGGAGATGAGATCATACCCGGGGAGAGAGAGGGATCGTGCTCGGGTAGTATTATTATTAGGGGGCGATTGCGTCGGAGGAGAGAATGGAGATGAGATTGTATGAGAGGGGGTTGTGTCTGAAGAAGGGAGGTTTGGGTTCATAAGGCCTCTTTAACCTTTATAGATATCTTGACCGTTGATCTCATGATCTAATGGCTGAAAACTTAAACACTTAATTCATTTTAAAAAATACAAAAAAAACCTATGACATAATCAACATATCATAGTAAGATATAGACCACCATAGCACTAAAATCTAGAACGGACGAGAAATGAAATGCCCAGTGAAGGGCTCTCCTCTCTCAAAGATTGGATCTCAAGCCAATAATGGCCTAAAATGCCGAAGGCTTAGTCCGTCCCTAAATCAGCGTGCTATGAAACGATTAAAAACATGTAGAAATAGGATAACAGCAAAACATGTACAAATTAGTAGGGGCTGCTGTAAAACAATTAAAAAGATCACTACTACACTCCTAAAACAAGTCAGACATGTACAAATTAATCATAGCAAAACATGTAGAAGTAAGATAACAGCCAAACATGTACAAATTAGTAAGGGCTGCTGTAAAACAATCAAAAATATCACTACTACACTCCTAAAACAAATCAAACATGTACAAATTAATCACAGCCAAACATGTAGAAGTAAATTTGCATCCATGATCATACTCCACAAATTTGCCCTACTCATATACAAACATTTCATTCAGACAATACATTCAAGCATCCATGATCATGCTACACAAAAGGATGGTGAATGCATGGATCAAACTCACACAAAACCACGTATAATACCACAGCTATAAATTTCAGTAAAACAAGAACTGGGATTATATTGGTCTTCCCCCAAAACAAGAACTGGGATTATTATATCCGATCCCAATCAACACTAAAAACCCCAAAACCCAGCATACCCGAAGAACTCCAGTTAAGGGGAATCCAAACCAAACCAAACCAAACAACAGCTTAAGAAAGCGAAGCGAAAAACCCAAATATGAAAAACCAGAGCAAATCTGGAAAAAAAAAATGAAGAAAAAACCCCAAAACCCCAATCAACACTAAACCCCAAAACCCAGCATACCCGAAGAACTCCAGTTAAGGGGAATCCAAACCAAACCAAACAAAAGCTTAAGAAAGCGAAGCGAAAAGCCCAAATATGAAAAACCAGAGCACATCTGGAAAAAAAAATGAAGAAAAAACCGAAATAAGACACGAAAATAGGGGGCCAGTTAGAGAAAAAGTGGGATCAGTTGTAGGACCTCTTGAGGAAGACTTTCCCGATGTAGATCTGAGGTTTACCAATCACCACACCACGGCGGAAGGATCTCCAGTCACCACATGGCGGATAGGTGATGGATCGGCCGAAACCGCTGGGGGCCTTGATGAAGCTGGGAGAGGGGATGGGTCGCCGGCCGCCGGAGAGGCTCTAGGTGTCACGAGAGAACGGGGTGAGGCTCGACATCGCGAGAGAGAAGGAGTCGCGAGAGAATAGGTTTCGCTAGAGAGAAGGTATCGCGAATTCGCGAATTCGCGACTCGCGAGACAGTGACCCTAGCAACACATCGCTGGAACAAGGGGTTAAGGCGCTTGGACTGGGGCCGCTGGAACCCTCAGTCCAGTTTGCGCTGGAATGGCATTCGGGCCGGATACTTTTGTTTTCCGGGGCGATTCTATAAAATACACCGTCCTCCTTGTCATGAAGACGCCGTGTTTTTAAAGGCGCAGCTTATTTGATTTTAAAAATACTGTATTTTTACGACATATATATTATTATTATTTTATAATATTCTCAATTTAACCCTCACCGTTTTCTATCTCCGACGACCCGGTCGGCGACCGGCGTGCCCGGCGTCCTTTAGCTCTCGATCTGGTCGGCGACATATGATCTAAGGACATGTGTCCGTCGTCCTGTTCAAAGACCGATGCCGTCCGATGGCGAATGTAGCACACGTTGCTACTCTAATTATTATAATTAACTGAACAAAATAAAAATAAAAGGAATTCGGCCATTGCTAGCCGATGCGAGTGGAATTGCTCGGACACTCTTGGGCGATGCAAGTGGAATTACTTGGCCATAGATAGGCAACCAATGGGTGTTTGGTAGGATTCACATCTCTCACGAGTTTGTTCGTTACCATGATCAAATGTCCAATAAAATCTACCAGGGAATAATCCAAGCACTAAGTTCTTTGGTTTAATGCGACCGCACCGAAGTGAAGGATAAGTTTGATATTAAAAAAAGATTTTATAAGGGATGCATTTAGTAAAAACGAAGGTGTATTCAAAATCACCCTTGTTGGAAAAACAGCTCCCCTAGAATGGAACGGTTCATTCCAATGAAACAAACACGTGAAAAGCCTTTCTAGTGCCCGTTGGATTCCATTCCATCCATTCTGGGTGAAACAAACATGCCCTAATTAGGAAGAAATTCTCCTACCAATTAGCACACATCACTAAACAATATATTTTTCCGATATTAATAATACACCAAAATACAAGATCATACATCGGCACAGTCACTCCAGCTGGAAATTTATCAGTGCATCGCCCAGGGAGTATGCAATCCATGGCAGACTCTAGCCAAGCTAGGCGGCATCTCCACAGCATTGTTTTAAGGAACCATCCCTCGGGACATGCAGGAGTACGACAATATAATGAAACAGAATAATTCTCCATGGATTCATGCATCAGCTGTGCCACTCCCACTAGCTTCGGAATCAATACTGGGTTAAGCAACAAAGACTGATACTCATCTATAAGTCCAAAGTTTTAAAGCGAAAGAGACATCAAGCACCATTGTAGTGGTTTTCATACAATGATCCAAGTGCGGCAATCATTGCCGATCATTACATTTGCTCCAATTAGAAAAATCTATGGATTTTGGCCTATTTGAGATACACAAAGGCCCTACAGCAGCATAATAAGAGAGAAGAATAAACTTCTTGGTTTAGGCTTCTTTACCCAGATATTTGATAAGCTCAGTGCAGTGAGTAGGCCATCGTTGAGGATGGGGTGTTTCAGCTGGTGCAGATCGATAGAGGCGGAATATGAGAGTCAGAGCTAGCTAAATTGAACATGTGCAATGCTAAATTAATCCGCCTGACCGTGGTTAGGACTTAGGCGGATTATCATGATGAAATTAGGATCTCATTGATGTTGTATACAAGGATCCAAAAAAAAAGAAAAGAGTGACAGCAAAACTAAAGTTCAATAGGAACTAATGTAATAAGCACAACCCTAGCAGCATGTGTGCAGTGTTAGGTTTAAAATGACAATAAATTGACAAATAGAAAAGAAATAAGAACCTAAAAAATTCAACTGAAAACAGGCCCATTTCGGCCTAACCCTGCCATACCTGATATGAAATTGGAAGCCAAGCTGGCAAATACTGATATTGGGGCCTAGTAACCTGCATAGTCAGTGTTGTTTTGGGCGATACCAGGGAGGAGAATATTATTGCTGATGGTATAGCCCGGCCCTGCCGTTCCTCTAGAGCGTGTTTTGTTTGGCAACCGGAGGACTGTCAATCGGCGCTGAATCATGTTTTGTAGTCGGCTAGCTATTTCATGCTCAACTCATTAAAAAAAAAAAAGACACCTGCATAGTCAGTGCCAGGCTCTTTTTGGCCAATATATATAGCTCAAGATGATGACATGAAATGGTTCTGATTGGACCGTCTAAGTTTAATTGGCTCATGACCAGGTTTGAATGCTTACATCTAGTCCCTTCACTTAAATCACACCCACCAATTCATTTCTCCACCCTAACCCTAATCCAAGAGAAAATCGAGATAAGTTGAAACGATACTGAAACTAAAACCAGCAAAATGGCCTATATGCCTGAATTGAACTCACGAAACATGTCATATTCTTAAGCAACGAGACTGAAGAATTCTTCTTAAGGGCCTGTTTGGTTGCTCAGGACTGGGTGGAGTGGAGTCACTTTCTGAAGTGCAGACTTTTGCAAAGTGAAGTCATGTAAAGTGGTTTGTTAGTTTTTGCTGTTTGGTTGGTGCTGGAGTGGAGACTGAGATGGGTAATCTCATAGCTTCCTCCTATGTTTCAGTACTTATGCAAGTGTGATGTCAAATATTGCAAAAATAGTTTGACACCATATAATGAATTCTTCTCCACTAAGTTTATGCTAGCATAAAGTGGGTAATCTCATAGCTTCCTCCTAAAATTTACTAGAAAATCTTTCTACAACCGATTTTCAACAACTTTGCTCTGCATCGGTATGATTAGTAAGAAGAATTAAGCATCATTTTACTGGCTGGCAACCATGTCTGTAAAGGTTTAACATGTCAAGAATATGTCCATTTGCAATTGAAATATTGTCATACTTGTAAAACATGATATTGAATGACTAGTATAATTTTGATCTCCCTCTTATCACTCTTGAAAAATCTTTTATAGGCAGTTAGATGACAACTATTACAGACAAAAGGAAACATGTACATGATTTGAATACGCAGCAAAGAGAAGTGGTCAACGAGCATATGAGCACGAAAGATTTCATGTAGTGATTAAAACCAGATCTCCAATTCAAGTTGAAAGGAAGATCGATCTTTGTTCTTCAGCTTGGTTTCCTCTTGATGCCTTTAAGAGATCGATCGATCTTCTTTGTCATGAATTTGCCCAAAGAAACTTGTTTTTGCTCCAAACTTAATCCAATCATTGCTGAGGACTCTTGTACCTAAAATTAAGTAAAGATTATTAATAATGCATTGCTCGGAGATTAACGAAGCTAAATTAAAAGGATGATTTATGTACTTTTCAAGTCTTATCAGTTATTGACTACTCTTTGTAGGCCATCACTTTCTTTATGTCAATCTCTGTCTCAATCATCTGGATTTCTATATGGATTGTCTTGAGGCAAGGGTATCTATCAATATATTAATTTATCATGGTCAGGTTTGTTTTTGTTGTAAAGCTAGATTTACTGATCAGATATGTGATTGCTTTCTTCAGGAGTAAAGTTGAGGCTTTTTATCATGCAAATCCATGCAACTTATGACATCAAATGTAAAAAAGTTGTCTCAATGTCCAAAACGGAAAAATTCTTTGCTTGACATTGGTTGGTGTTACTTTCTGGTGTTATGGTTGCCTTTAACAAAAGAAGAATCATGTACTTGACACAATGATCATCATTAGCTCACGCTAAATTGTGTATTAGATACCTCGGTTGTCATGGAGGGAGACCAATACTATCAAATCGGGTTTTAGAGTGCGCTCATCCATATATCATTCAGCACCAGTTGCTTGATCTAGGTCGAGACGATATATGTTATATGTCCTAATCAAATTCCCTTGTCAACTCCTAAAAACAAAAAAGGAGTATTTTTTAAAAATACATTTATTCCTTTATTTAATCAAAGTTAATTTGACACAACAACCTAAATATCCAGAGTCTATTAGGTCTGCTTCAATTGAAAGCCACAGAGCAACCTTTCCAAATTCTATAAAGTTCAGCTTTATTACCATCACTTGCATTTAGGCCACGAACTAACACTCATAAACTTGCCTTAATAGCTGAAAATTATGTCACATCCACACAAATTAAACACACATATGTGAATGTATACATCTCAATTAGAACCACATTCATAGAAGCAATCACATTGAACATCGCTGATATTGGAGCATTTTCCGGTCCCATGCAGATTGTGTGCTTCCTGACAGAAATATTGACAGCGGCTCGGAATGCATTTCTCCACGGAAACCATCGTATCATTGCAAATATGGTGTTCTGCCACACCTGAATATACAAAATATTTGACTGAATTATAATCAAGAACGTAAAACTGATTCACTTATATCCGCTTAAGCTTTTGGGTCGAGTGATAAAAAGCTAATATGTTATCTTATCTGTACGAGATAAGCTATTTTTATAATCCACAGGCTTCTCAACATTAGCCGAGATCGAAGACTCAACTACTACTGAAACATATACAAAGATCATCTGAAGAGTACCTGAGTTGAGATGGAAGAAGAGGAGAGCGATGAAGAGACAAAGGGTGAAGGACTTCATCCTTGCTTCACGAAGTTTTTTTTTCAAATGTTGATGGTAGTGAGAAGTATAGGTACCCAGTTAGTGAAGAGACATGTGTATAAAATACCTGTGTGATGTGAACAATTTAGAAGGAAATTTATCTGGATGTACTCATGTATACCTTTCCTTAATTATTGGAGTACATTCCTTGTTTGAACCATGCTAAGTGAGCTTGAAGTTATTCATTGCAAAGTTAAGAATGATATGCTTCATGGATAGATTTTGCTATCAGAAGGTAGACACATAATTTGCGTGGATTCTGTCTATTTTACTTGTCTATTTTGCATACGATCAACCATGAATATAATCATTGGTTTCTTAAAATATGCTTGTATAAATATATATTCCAGTGAGTGTTCTTTCCTATAAAGTTTCTAACATTTGATTGTATGCATTCTTTTCTTTATGGTTTTTAAGATTCTTGAAATTGTAAGATCTTTTTTATTTTCAGATAATTGTCATTTAGTCCATTTGGGAGAACTTATTTGCTCTCTAGTCCACTTAGAAAATTTTAAGGCATTTAGTCTCTTTTTCGACAACTGTAAATTTTTATTACTAAAATGCCCTTTTAACATCCCCATCATATATTCCCTTCTCAGTGACTGTTCACATTCCTAATGACTGTTTGTATTCCTGCCGAAAAGTTACAATCAAAAAAATTGAAAAGTAACTATCAAAAAATAGAAAGTATCTACCAAAATTAAAAAGTAACTATAAATATTTAAAAAGTGATATGCCCTAGAAAAATTGGAAAAAATGGAAAGTAACTACAAAATTGAAAGATAACTGCAAATATTTTTCACAATATTTTCAATATTTTAATATTTTAACCACAAATTGAAAAGTAACTACCATATTTTTACAATATTAAAAGTAACTACCAATATGTTTTTAATAGATTTTTGCACAAATTGGTAGTCACTTTCCATTGTATATCAAAATTTAAAAGTAACTACCATATTGTTTTAATATTTTTACAAAAATTGGTAGTTACTTTCCATTGTGTATCAATTGTTTTTTTGGTAGTTACCTTTTGAAATTTTAACAAATTGCCAATTACCTTCTATGTCAATTGTTGTTGGTAGTTACTTTTCGAAAATGAAAAGTAACTACCAAGAAAACTAATAGCATACAAAAAAATAAAAAGAAAAGTAACCATATAATTGAAAAGTTACTACAAAAAAAAAAGTAACTACAAAAAGTAATTGAAAAAAAAAATTTGAAGCCGGTCGGACGCGCGGGGGGACGGGGACGGGGACGGCGGACAGCGACGAGATCGGGACGAGAGAGAGACGGATCTGGAGCTTTGGACCGGCGACGAGCTTTGGAGCGTTGGAGCGTTGGAGCTTTGGACCGGCGACGGGGGAGCGGGATCAGCGACGAGGGAGCCAGGATCGACGGAGGGGGAGCCGGATCGGCGACGGGGGAGCCCGGATCGGTGACGGGATCGACGAAGGGGAGCTTTGGACCGGTGACTGGATCGGCGTCGGCGGCAGGAGAGGTGAGAGGAGCCGTAGAGGTCGTTGGTGGCGGAGCAACAACAGCCGCTTGCGTCCCCGCATATCCTCGCCTTCTAGGAGGATGGGGAGCCGACCGGATCTGGAGGTGGGGGCGGCGGCGGCGGATCTGGAGGTGGGAGCGGGCGGCGAGGCGGTGATTGGATCGACGACAGGGAGCTCTTGATCGGCGTCTGGATCGGTGATGGGGAGCTTTGGATCGGTGGGGGGGGGGGGGGGGGGGGTTAGGGTGTATATAGATAGAAGGTAGGGGGTAGTTTTGTCTTTTTTTTCATCTATAACGGTACTAAAAGACTTAAGGTCTTCTATAGGAGACCAAATGACAAGTTCCAAATCCCCCTTTTATTTTTTATTTGATGACTGTACAATTTCTTTTCTTCTCACATGCAATTAAGCCGGAACAACATGGGCATATCCATCAAAGCTTTTTAGGCAAATTAAGATTTTCCTAATAACCAAGATCCACCAATCAAGCATGAGATCTCTCCTAAATGAGCAAATCCAGATCACGGAGTTACAAATACAGCCAAATCTCTATCAAGGGAAAGCAAAATTCTATCAATCACCGAGAATAAAAATCCTCTACATAAGACAATCGAGTCTTGTTTTAGTATCCATGCATAATGGGACAGATTGCATGAATCTGTATTTGCTTTATCTATGTGTATCATGTATCTATTTAAACAATAGTAATAGATGACTATGGTAAGAAGGGAAAATTCCACAATCTCTATCTTGTTTTATTTTTTTCATTTCCGAGAGTGCTGACATAAATGACAATTTTTTGAAGTGTATGTGTGTGTGTTACCGAATTCTTTTGCTAAAGGCAATCATGTACTTGACACAGTGATTATCAAATTAATTATAATAACTTGTAGGCTTTTACCTTTTTAAAATGTTTCAAAATCGAATCAACTCATGTTAGATCATGTGTTAGATATATATAGCTCGTTTGTCTTGGAGGGAGACCCATACATTCAATTCGGACTTTAGAACTCATCCACGTTAGACGCCAGTCGCTTGATTTAGGTTGAGACAATATAGATTACATGTTCAAGTCAAATTCCCTTGTCAACTGCTAAAAACAAATCAAAAGGTTTTTTTGGCATATTGCTACCTAAGTTTTCTCTATATTGTGAAAATCTACCCATGTTTTTTTTTCCAAATTTTTACATTCCTTTATTTAACCGAATTTTATTTGAGCCAAAACAAACTAAATATTCAAGAGTTTATTGAGTTTGGTTCCTACTGAAATCCAATACATTTCACAGTCAATTGAAAGCCACGCGGCAGCCTTTTCAAATGCTAAAAATTCAGCTTTATTCCCATCACTTGCTTTTAAGCCACAAATACACTCATAAACTTGCCATAATAGCTGAAAATTATGTCACATCCACATGAACATACATATATGTGAATGTATACTTTTCAATTAGAACCACATTCATAGAAGCAATCACATTGAAGTTTGTTGTCAGGGTTGCATATTCCGTTCCCATTGTGTGCTTGCTGACAGGCAAATTCACAGGGTGTCACCTGGCATACCTCCTTATTAACCATCGGATCATTGCACATCTTGGATTTCACGACACCTGGATATATATAGAAAAAAAAGTAGACTATAAAATTGATTCATTTCTCTCAATTTAATTTTTTGGGTCGAACGATTAAGCCATAATATACTGTCTTATTACTACGAGATAACATGTTTTTTATAATCCACCAGCTTCTGAACATTAACCGAGGTCAAAGATTCAGCTACTATTAAAAGACATACAAACAGCATTCAAAGAGTACCTATGTTGAGATGGAAGAAGAGAAGAGCAATGAAGAGAAAAGGGGCGGAGGACTTCTTCATTTTGCTTCGTTCGTGAAGTTTGTTTTGGAAATGTTGATGGTAGTGAGAACTGAGAAGTATAGGTATCCAGTCAGTGAAGAGACATATATAAATAAGCATGTGTGATGTGATTAATTGAGAAGGAAATTTTTTCTGGATGTACTCATGAGTTATACCTTTCCTTAATTATTGGAGCCATGCTTGAAGTTGTTCAGTGCAAAGTTAAGCATGGTGGTGGGAGATAGATTTGGATTGGATATGCTTCATGAATAGATTTTGCATAGAACCATATATAGGAGTATCAGAAGGTGATATTATGCAGGGATTATGTTTATTTTACTTTTTACATACGATCAACCATGAATCTAGTCATCTTGATTTGTTAAGATTTGCTTGGATACATATTCCAGCTTGTATTTCTTTCCTATAAATGACAATTTTTTGAAGGATATATATCACTCTATCTATCTCTCTATCAACGTTACAAGGATGTGCATCCTATCATCCTATCATCCTATCATAGGGCTGAGATCATCTCTTCGTGTTAATGATATATTAGTACTTCCTTTTAAAGTTTCCTTTTAATTTTTATAATTGAGTCTTTAATTAATCCTAGCTTATAAGGATAGGATAGATTCTTAATTTTATGAGAATTTTGCATTCCGATACCATGTACTTTCTCAGAAAAGCACTTTGGTATCACAAGGTTTTGGATTTGCTATTTGATACCATCAAGTTATAAGATTAGTGCAGAGTGGTCCAAGCTCCTCAACGGCCTTATGTGGGCTGACGGTAAACCGGTCCTGTGATACGCACGTGACTACTATCAACCCACATAGCCACGTATCGTGGCATCTGTTACTACACGTGTCTTTCTCCACTCTCTCTCCTTTTTCCACTTGTCTCTCTCTCCCTTGTCCCCGCTCCTCACCGGAGCTCGGCATCGGTGCCGGCCTCCAAGCCGCCGCCCGCGACTGTCCCTACTGTGCGGCCTCACCGTCGTCGGTTAGCGCCACTGCCACCCCTCACCTCCTCTGCGAAGGTGTTCATCTGAATCGTCGAAGCTCGGGTTTCTTAACGTCATTCTCCACTCTGCCGCCTCCACCAACACCGCCGGAGTTCGGCAAGGCGTCAAGACCCATGAGCCTCACCACGATGTTGGGCGACCGCTGACAAGATCGGAGGTGGAAGCGGATCCAAGAAGCGGTAGCGTGAAAGATTACTTGAAGGCCTGGACTCAGACGCTGATCGCCGAAGCTCGGGTTTTTGACGCCATTCTCCACTCCGTCGCCTCCACCAACACTGCCGGAGTTCGGAGAAGAAAGAAGCAGGGGAGAGGATATGGCTGGGGAAGGAGAAAGGAAGCAGAAAAGGGGAAAAAAAATAAGAGAAAAACATAGGAGAAGCACGGGAGAGAAAAACAGAGAAGCAGCGGAGAAGAAAGAAGAAGTGTTAGTCCTAACATATTGTTTTGATGATGTCATATTATGTATGATGATAAAACATTGTTTTGATATTAATATCGCTTAATTTGAAAAGCATTAAATCATATTTAAGATATTTTTGTACTAACAGTCGATGCGGCAGATGATGCACGGATCGACCATGGAGTCTAGTGATTGATGCACGGATCGACCACGTAAGCTGTTCGTGGGAAGTAGGCTGACGGTCGATGGACCGATCGACCGTGGCCTATGTGACTTGTCTTGGAGAAGCGACGGTCGAACGAGGCATCGACCATGAGAAGTGGTTTTCACAACAGAGGCTCACAGATGATGTGGCGGACTATGCGACGGTCGACCATTGAGTCTGAAGGTCGATGCGACGGTCGATCCAAGTGCTACTTTCAACGCGACGAACGATGTGGCGGACGATGCAACAGTCGACCGCCGGTTAGAAAACTAGCCGTTGTAGATCCGTTGGAGAAGCAAAAAATAGCCATTGGAAGGCTATTTGGAGGGCTTTGGAGCTCAGCTATAAAAGGAGAGATGCAGCAAACTTGCAAAAAACTTAGGAGGAGCTAAGGAATTATTGTGATAATATTCTAGCAAGTTTATTCTCTTTATTTGTGAGCTTAATCTTTGTAAAACTACTTCAAGTTGTGAAGTAGACTTTGTGAGAGAGATCCAATAATTGATTGGAGAGATTGTAAGGTTGCCAAGCACCTATAAGCTTGGTGGATAAGTTGCCAAGCACAGTAAACTTGGTGGATAGGTTGCCAAGCACCCATAAGAAGAAGAAGAAAGGAAGAAGGAAGAAGAAGAAGAAGAAGAAGAAGAAGAAGAAGAAGAAGAAGAAGAAGAAGAAGAAGAAGAACGGAGATCGGGAGAGGAAGAGAGAGACGGGGAAGAAAACAGAGGTGGGGGCAGAAAGGGGAGGGGGAGAAGCAAAGGGGAAAAAAAGAGATAAGGGAGGAGAAGAAAGAAGAAGAAGATGAAGATGAAGAAATAAGGAGGAGGAAGAGGTGGCTGGGGAAGGAGAAAGAAAACATAGGAGGGGAAAGAAAAGAAGAAAAGTGGAGGAGGATGAGGAGGAGAAACTGGGGAAAAGAGAGAGAACTCTAAGGCCTTCGCCACACCGACACGAACGTGAATGGGATCACGGTGTGCAGTGGGACCGCGGAGTGGGGAGGAGGAATGAGTTTCTTGGCGGAGGTCCCGCTGCTTGAGACGGGAACGGTGGCGGCCGGAGGTTGGGGGTTGGCAACCGACGGAGCGTGGGCTGAGGAAGAAGTAGGAGGGGAGGGAGGCAAGGACGTCGACGATGGCATCGAGGGTCCAACTGGGGGAATGAAGGGATCGGAGCAGCGCAAGGGATGGTCATTGTTGTGGGTGGGCCCTCGGGTGTGAGGATAATCCATGCCGACGCGATTTGGATGCTCCCCCGCCTTAAGCGGCGGCCTCCTCAACTCCGAGTACGCCCTCTCCAACTATGGGGAGGACAAACGGCCGCCTCCCTCTCCGCCACCGCCTTCCCCGTCGTCACTGACATTTCACCCATCTCTCTTTTTCTCTCTTCTCTTTATTATCATGTCAATTAGTAAATGAAAATCAGACAAAACCATACACATGACTGTTTGCCGTCAAATTAGTGTATCTACGTCATCGGTCTGTATTAAAGTGCATAAATGTATATGTTAGATATATCAAATTGTAAATCCCAAACCCGCTGGTACCAAAGTGCATTTATGGAAAAGTATATGATACTGGAATGCAAAAATCCCATGAAATAAATTAGAAATCATGCTCGCCTCATGAATATCCGATTCATAAGCTCAATGTAAACAAATGTGGTCTCATTGTAAAAAAAAAAAAATTATCCTTGGCTTGACTTTGAGTTGTGTAACTTTCTGGTGTTGTGCATGGTTGCCTATAACAAAAGAAGAATGATGTACATGACACAATGATTACTGAATTAATTAATAACTTGAAAATGAAAGCAGAAAATAACTAACCAAACGGGGCTGGTGTTTTCGTTTTCAGAGAAGACTGAAAATGATAAAAAACCGTTTTTGTTGTAAACTGTGTGCA
Organism: Narthecium ossifragum; assembly: GCA_963920575.1. Classification (NCBI taxonomy): domain Eukaryota; kingdom Viridiplantae; phylum Streptophyta; class Magnoliopsida; order Dioscoreales; family Nartheciaceae; genus Narthecium; species Narthecium ossifragum. Next base: position 17,705,541 of record OY986975.1, on the reverse strand, counting down.
TGTGAATGAGATCACATGCCCACTATTGATGAATGACTATTTGATAGAAATTGTATTGTAGATATGAGACAAAGCATTCAATGATGCTTTGTCTTCATATCATCCCATTTGCCTATAAATAGGCATGTGGTGTGGGGTGAACGAATGAGGGGATGAGGTTGAGCTCCTCTTATGTTCTCAGATTGCTTCTTTTACTTACTCTCCTTTCTATCTTCTTGTAAGTAGTAAGTATTAGAGTCCCTCTTCTCATATCCCCTCTTCTTCTTATTTTCTCCTTTTATTCACTTGCAACTAGTATGAATTAACAAGTTTGTAGTAAGCAAGTAAGGGAATTACCTATTTCCTTGATACATTTATAACAATTTTCAAATTTTCAGAAAAAATAGAGTTTCTAACTAGTAGAAAAGAAGCACCTATGAGCTGCACAGAAACAGAGACTCCATATGATGTATAGAAGTACTGGCATAACAAACTCGATTTAGCAGTATCTGCAATTATATGGGTGTATTCTATGTCCTGAAATAGGTTTTTAAGTTTCAATTTCAATCACTGTTTTGATTTCCGTTTCAGTTTTAAACAAATGCTAATTAGTGTTTCTTATAATCAATAGTACAACTTGACTGTCGTATTAGTTCTCCTTCCTTTGAAGTTGATACCACTGTCATGTCTTCAAATTAACTCTCAAGACTATATAGGTCCATTTGGGCATGCGTTCATGCCGTCCAGACGTATTCTTTTTTTTTTACCAAACGCGGCCGCGTTCGGTCAAAATCCCGTTTGAGAATAATAGCAAACTGGTGGGGACCACGTCAAAACTGTGTCAGAGACGAAACAGTTTATAGGTGCTTCCATTTGCCCGCACCTTTGCTGCGGCGTAACAAACACAGAAAACTAAATAACAAATTAATATTTTGCACTGTACATTTGAAAATAAACGCAAACTCAAACAACAAATAACATGAACACACTTTTTTACCACAGTTATTATCGTGTCATATCAAACAGTTTTTAAGCCGTTACTGCACCGCACCTCATCATAGTTTACAAACACAAAATAACTCATCACGGTCATAAAAAAAATACAATGCATAGTCAAACGGAGCCATTGTGTTGCAATTTCAACCTTATATACTTGTAAACTACCTTCATTTTTGTTTTTGATTATTTGACGGTGAGGCTGGTGACAGACTTTTAGAGTCTTAGCAGGAACAATTTCCTATTTAAACACAAACAGTTCCTATTTATTCACGAACAGTTCCCATTCTCAGGAGGTTTCAGTTTAACGTGGAATCACACAAAACATGGGTCGCCAACGTCTCGAAATCTCCAAGTCCTCCTCCGCCTCTCTCCCATGGATCTCTCCACTCCACTACCCCAAACCTTCCTCCCCACCACCCTCTCCACCGCCGCCGCTCCCTCCTCCGCCGCGCAAACCCCCCTCCCGCTTCCTCTCCCACGCCGCCGCCTCCCGTCTCATCCTCCGCCACCCCTCGCCCCAGCGCGCCCTCGACCTCTTTAACTCCCTCCCTTCCCAGCCGGGCTTCTCCAACAACCACGAAACCTACTCTTCCATCCTCCTCCGCCTCGCCCGCTCCCCCACACGCCACCTCCCGGCCATCGACGCCCTCCTCCGTCGGCAGATGCCCCTCGAGCCCTGCCGCTTCCACGAGCCCCTCTTCGTCTCTCTCATGTCCCTCTTCTCCCGCTCCTTCCTCCACGACGACGTCCTTCGTATCTTTCTCCTCATCCCTCCCCTCGTCCGCGCCCCTCCCTCCCCCAAGGCCATCTCCACCTGCCTCAACCTCCTCGTCGAGTCCTCTCGCTTCGACCTTGTGGACTCCTTGTTCTCCTACGTCAAGAACGACCTTCGTTGCAGCCTTAACACCTGCATCTACAACGTCCTCATCAAACGCCTCTGCAAAAGCGCCAATCTTGATTCAGCTTTCCAGCTCTTCGAAAAGATGAAAGAGGCCGATGAATCGAGTCGGCCTAACTTGATCACCTACTCTACCTTGATGGGTGGGCTATGCAAGGTTGGGAAGCTCAAGGAGGCGTTCGAGTTGCTCGAAGAAATGATAGAGAAGGCGAAGATAGTTCCGGACGCGTTAACGTATAACGTTTTGATCGATGGGTTCTGTAGGTATGGGAAGGTGGACAAGGGGAGGACGATAATGAAGTTCATGAGGAGCAATAGTTGTGAGCCGAATGCCTTCAATTATGCGACTATGATGAGTGGGTATTGCAGGGAAGGGAGGATGGAGGATGCCAAGGAGGTGTTCGAGGAAATGAGAAGGGCAGGGCTTGAGCCGGATGTTGTTACTTACACTACGTTGATCAGCTGTTATTGTAGGGTGGGGAGGGTCGATGAAGGGATCGAATTGGTCAAGGAGATGAGAGAAAGAGGGTGTAGAGCCGATGTCGTCGTTTATAATGTGGTTATAGAGGGTTTGTGCAGGGAAGGGAGGCATCGGGAGGCGATGGACTTGCTTGAGAATTTGCCTTATGAGGGTGGTCGGTTGAATGTTGCGAGCTATAGGATTGTTATGAATTCTTTGTGTGAGCGAGGGGATATGGAAACGGCGGTGGGCTTGTTGGGTCTCATGCTTGGGAGGGGAATTGTGCCTCACTTTGCAGCTTCCAATAAGTTGTTATTTGGGTTGTGTGAGATTGGGAAGGTGGTTGATGCCACAATGGCATTGTATGGACTGGCAGAGATGGGGTTCGTCCCAGAGCTTGGTTCATGGGCACGTTTAATTGAGACTGTATGTAGAGAGAGGAAGCTTAAGAAGGCGTTTGAATTGCTTCATGAGATTACCACGCTTGAAGAATGATTTCTAAAGTTCAAAAAGTCTGATTTCTAAAGTTCAAAAAGTCTGATTCTAGTTTCCATTCTTTCGAATGAAGAATCAAGGAGCATAAATAGTCTGAAGTTATGACTTACCATGAAACTGAGACAACAAAAGGCCTGGAAGGAACTGAACTTTCGGCTCTCTCGTTTTTTGGCAACCTTTATGCTTTTCTCGGTAATCCAGATGCTGCTTGCTCTATTTTTTTTGGCCGGATTGAAACAGGTATGCTAGTTTTCTTCATGATCAAAGAGGTTGATTTAGTCTTCGTTTGATTTATAATATAGGCCTCAACACCCGTGAGGATCTTCTTGATTTTGGATTTTTCAAACATGAGCTTGTGGGCAAGAAAACAGGGCTCTACCGATTATCAAAAGGATTGATGGACCAAAATGGTGCATATTTTTGCTAAATCCTACCATTGTGGGCAAAATTTCAAATTATGAGTTTCATCTTAATTCATTCCATAAATTACATGTCAGATTGGTTTTATGCTTGTAATGGTACAGTATTGGCGATCTTTCAACACTTTTCTTCTCCTCGAGCTTTTAAATCAGCTACTATTTTCTTGTCTGACTTATTGATGTGTTTTTCAGTCTTTGCTCTGGGGCAGAATATCTACTTCAATTAGTATATGGAGCAATTCCGAATACTTACTTTGAGTCTGAAATGTCTATTCCAGCTGGTGAGCTGGCAGTTTATATTCTTCACCAGCTTTTCAAGAAGCTGAATGAAGTGTGCTTTGTACAAGGTGGCGAGGTTGCATGAACAATCAATTACTTGATATCTCTATTTTTTCCATTTGGTCTCTGCAATTATATCTGAAAAAGGTCCTATTTTGCAGAAAGAAGTTTACCATATGGTACTAGTGATTTTCGTAGCAAGTATACTGCCATATCAAGAGGGGCTTGACTCTTGGCTTTATGATGGAATTCTTGATGATCCTTTTGAGGAGGTAGCGTATTTTCTGAACATGATTCATTAGACTTGTGCTTTTTGGTGGGATGCGACGAGGTTGTATGTCTGCGATGGCAAATTTTAGAAACACTTCTAACATCAGCTAATAGTAATTCTTTACCTGTGCGCTCAGTATTGTTTTCTCTTTGAGCGTACTTTTCATAACTTATGTACTCAATTCTAGTTCTGGATCTGAGTTATTTCATCTTCATTTACTTGTATTCCTTTTACAGAGAGACTTTCTACATATAGACTCTCATTCAACAGTTTTTATGTTTTAATGGAAATTATGTATTATGTGTTGTCGCCAAAGTTACGTTTTTTGTTGATATCCTAATTATATCTGGAAAGAATTCTCGTGTCAGGTGAAATGTCCTTTAGAGAGAAATGAACTTGGTGAACAAGGAATGTATCTAATTTTGCATCTATTTTAAAGATGTTCTTTTATAGAAACAATGAAGTTGCGATTGACCAGCCAGCATTTTTGGGAGAGGACTTATCTCTTGAGGCAGTATAGATGGAGCGATTCTGGAGCTGGTGACACCTTAAAACCTGCTCATGGTGAATATACTCTGAAAATTAAAAAAGAAGACGGTGACACCATGTCTAGTTCTGCTAGAGGGAGAGATGAAAATGAGATGGATCTTGCTGCATGTCCTGTATTCTTTAAGGACCTAGGCAGGGCCATTTTATCTGCTGGAAAATCATTGCAGTTGGTTCAATATGTTCAGGACAAGGATGTGGCTTTATCTTATTTGGATATGGATAATGAGCTGAATACTCTTGAGACAAGTTTGTTTACGTCGGGCGGTCAATTTGCAAGCTGTAGACTTGGAAGCTGAACATGAAGCTGAACATCCAAGCTCTTTGGATTTCACAGACCAAAGGCGCAGTTGTCATTGCAAAGCATCTACCTTTCAATTTGGTCCTATTAACAAGGCACAAAGCATGAGAGCATTAACCTTATCTGAGGTTTTCTTGGTATCCTTGGTGGGTTTAATTGGTGACGGTGACCACTCTATAGTTATCTTGGGATCTCCTCCCTTGAAATCCATCAGAGATGGAGATCTTTGATTGTTAATCGGTTGATGAAGGATGTTAGGGAGGATGCACTGCCTTATACGGGCTGTGAAAAGATTTGGTTCAAGTTCTTGTCTGATGCCATACTAGGAAAAAATAGTGAGATCTTTGCAGGGTGCAATTTTTGGGCTTCAGATTGCTCAGTTGAGATGGTGGAAGTCAATGATTCTGCAGATATTGATAACTCAAGGCGGAAAGATAGTTTGACCGTAGAGATTCCAGAAGCTTCTATTGATTCGTCATTCTACTCTGGAAATCCAGCCATTACTGTATCTAAAGAGTTTCTTAGAAAGAATACAGCCTGTTGGAATGAGCTAATTATATCCAGAAATTTCCGCCTTCCACCATTGAATGATGAAAAGTTAGGAGAGGCTGTTTTTGGTGATAAATGTATAAGTGCGTACATGAACTCAGACCAGAAAGGCAAAAAAACTCTATGGTACAGACTACATCTTGGGTTTTCAGTTTGCCGAACTTGGATTCCTTGGTTTAGAGCAGGACACAGAGACTTTAGAAGCCCTGTATCCTTTCCCTACTCTGCTTCCTCCTTGTCAGGTAGCGTAAGAAGTATCATCTTCATTTAAACTGCCTCTGAACTTCTTGCTCTCAAGGATTTGTAAGTTTTTTCTCCACAAATCATTCGGGATCCTTTTCATATTAAGGCATTTGTGTACTCCCACATATCCTGTATAGGTAGATCTCCCTTTATCAGAGCTTTTTCCTTTCCAGAAGAATATCAGCCTTGCATCAAGAGCTCTTAGCTGGATTCAGAAGATTAAACCTAAAGATACAGTACTTCCAGTAGTTTTAGTTCAGGAATGCCTGGCTGTTTATATAAAGAAACAAGTATGTAGCTTGACCATTATCCAAAAGTTCATTGCTGGTGGACTACTAAAGATTTTTTATGTTTTTAAACCTTAGGTGGATCATGTTGGTGGGCATATTTTGCTGAAGCTTATGAGTGATTGGAAGTTGATGGATGAACTTGGTCTATTACGTGCTATTTACTTATTAGGCTCAGGTATAGTGTTGGGTAAACTTACTGTCCGTTCTTTATATACTCTTTTTGATCCATAACGAGGATATGTTTCTGCAGGTGATCTGCTGCAGCAGTTCTTGATAGTTATGTTCGATAAGCTAGATAAGGGTGACTCCTGGGATGATGATTTTGAGCTAAATACTTTAGCTCCCTTATAAGCTGTGACAGAGTATGTGGTAACATATTCTTTTGGTTTCTTTCAGTTCATTGGTTTATTTCCAGTTCAGCTATATGCCGTGTAGTTCATGTCTTTTAGACAATGCATTTTCTTCATGGCAATGCTTAGCACCTTTTTTCTTCATTCAGAGTTCTTCACCTGGTAGCGTCGATTATTTAGGACTTAACCTTGTAGTTTGAGTTTTTATTGTGGAGCTAATATGATAAGTTACCCTGTCTGCTGACTGGTCTATTAGCTCGTGGCAAGCCTCTTTCTTGTTGATATTTTTCTTAACGATCAATTTCACCCTGAATCATAGAAGGTCATATCTTGCCGAGTCTGATTCATGAAAATGCCTTCACTTTCTTCAGGAGTTTTCTCAATTTTACTTTTTTGCGGCCCAACATTTTAGGTAAAAAATTTGGATCTGGTGATAATATCTAGATAATATTGTCCATGCAGGAATCAATCAGAAACTCTGCTGATGGGATGCTTCTTAGTGCACCCGATTCATTGGTTGTATCAATTTTTACTACTTCGGACGAGGAAGATGCAACTCCCAGTGTCTCAACTCCACGCAAAGTTCGTCATAGTTTTGATATTGATGTCTTTGATCTTTTACAGTTCACATACAAGGTATATGTTCAGTAGAAGATGGGCTAAGTTTTTATATCATTCAGATTGTTGTTTAGAAATGAGCCGAGATCCTTTGTCACAGGTGTCATGGCCTCTCAATCTAATTGCTAATACGGAGGCAATAAAAAAGTACAACCAGGTAAAAGAATTTCATTTGTTCTCAAACCAGTGGTTGCATAAATCTCTCCAGACCATTTGGCACATTTTATTCATGTTAGGTGATGGGATTTTTGGTAAAGGTTAAGTGTGCAAAATATGTCATTGACAAAGCTCGGAGGTGGACCTGGAAGGTAATCTTGTTTTAAAGTTTTGATACAGTCATCAAGGATAAACACTTGTGGTTTGCTTATGGATAACATGGTGGAGCTCAATTGCTACATAATTATGATCCGACCCTGTCTTGTTTACCCATTTTGGAGCCTGCTAACTGTGGAACATAAGCTCTGATTTCAAGGGGTTCATTTGGCAGCCTGCATCAGAAGGAAAGTCACTAGATGCTGTATCCTGACATAAATTGGCTCCAGTTGCATGTGGCTATGCTGCCTTGGGCTGTCAAAAAGCACAAAAAAGTGCACTTGCTGATGCTCGAAGTGCATAGCTAGATGCAGGCAGCCAAACTGCCCCAAAGAGTGTACACTCTCCTATCTTAATTTAAGTGATGACAACACTAGCTTGGAATTCATTTTAGTATTGCAATCAATGAAAACACTGGATTATCTGCTATTGTAACCAGAAATCTCCTCATGTTGTCATACACATTTTTAACAGAATCAAAGTTTTCTGAGCCTGCATGACACTCAGCTTCTTCTAGAACACTTTATGACGGTAAAACTATATCTCTGCCTTGCTTACAGTGTTCTATGTAATCTTTGCACGGAACATACTGTGGAAGAAATTTGTGTTGAAGTTTCGTATTGTAATTTCTCCAAGTTAGATTTTTATGGAGGCAACATTTTTGTGAGGATTTGTGACAATGGATCTTCCACACATGTTTGGCCAAATGTGTTTTGTGTAGAGAGCCTTTGGAGGTCCCAGCAAAATGGAAAGTCTATGGTCCCGTTTCCTGTTTTTATCCTGATACATTTTTGGTTAGCAGGGCAGAAGTGGGACAACACACAATTACAAGCATCACTTATTAGTGGAGCAGAAGCTCCTGCATTTTGTTGATGCATTTCATCAATATCTCATGGACAGGTTAACTAGCACTTCATTCTTCTCAGGATGAAAAGATCTATAACTTTGATGTTGATAAGATCTTCAAATTTCATCGTTTAGTATGCCAAACTGGCAGACGAAGTGTTCAGTGATAAAATAGTAAATAATGGCTGACATTTAAATGTTATCGTCCAAAATGAGTGATGTCATCGTCCAAAATGGCCGATGTCATCGTCCATATTCCCATCGTTCATATTTAACTAATCGGCCATATTAACAATTAATATAGTCTGATTGATTCAGCCATAACTTTTTCATCCGATGTCAAATTGGACGTTTCTGGTACCGTCGAAAACATAATTTGAAAATCTATAACTTTCATATTCAGAGTGTTTTCAGATTCTAAGGTTATCATCGGAAAAAATTACAGCGGAAGACTGGAGATGGTGTTTAGTGGCAGTTTCAGAGCAGTTCAGACCAGTTATGCAGTTCTTGTGGTTTCCACTTTCAAAGCAACATTTGCAGCGTAATGGGCGGTTCGGGTGGTTCCAAGGTGGTTACCAGAAGCTCTATAAAAGGCCAAGAGGATGAAGAAAAATCACTCCCGAAATCAAGAGCAAAAGCCATTTTATTTATCTTTTAACATGTATAAGTAGACTTAGATCTATCTACAATGTAGTCTTTTAAATTCAGAAATGAAATTTTTTTCTTTCCTTTAAATTCCTGCAACTAGTTCTTCATTTTTAGGAGTAGTTCAGCCATAGTTTATCATCTTCAATTTCCCTCTATTTTATCTATTTTATTTCTTTTCACATCCATTTTTCTGAAGCTTCAACACCTCTGTTCGAACATCGTTCGAAGGAGTTGAACTATACCACAATCCTCCTGATTCTTGAGTGTTAGACTATTTTGACCTTTTTGCATAATTTCTGTTCTAACACGAATCAAGATTATTCTTGGATTGGCACTTGACTTTTACTCAATTCAACAAACACTCAGTATTTGGATTTTCAATGGTCCGAGCAAGGTCTCGACATCATCGGCTTACCTGTTCGCTCTTCGAGAAAGGTTTCCTTTGCAGGTTTTAAAGGCTGGAGACCCGACATGGTCCAACATTTGGCGGCTTAGAGTTGGATCTCGTATCCAACATTTTGTGTGGTGAATTCTAAAAGGAAGGTTGCCGGTCAGGGAGGTTCTTTGGAGGTTTTGCATGGCGACTGATCGTGATTACCCCAGGTGCGGGGAAGGCCCCGAGACAATTGAGCATGCCCTCTTCAGTTGTCCCTTTGTGCTTAATGTTTTTCAGTGGATTGCATTGAAGGATGGCTTGGTGTTGCCTAGATGGGATCCTGAGGTGTTATTGGAGCTCCTTGTTAGTTCTTCTGGAGGAGATAATGTGGGCAAACTGAGACCTTACCTGGCCTGTGGCATTTGGAGTATTTGGAAGGATCGCAACAGCATCATATTCAATTCGGAGGGCAGCTCAGCAGAGGCTTTGGCTTGCAAAGTCTCCAGGTTGGTTAAGGAGCAGTTGCGGTTGAGCTCCAAGACTGGTGCTAACTGTGATGCCTCAAGGCCTTGTCATGGACTTCAGGTTCTACAGACGGATGCATCCTTCGAGCCCAACTCCTTCTCTGCAGCTATTGGCATGGTATGCTCTTCTCGCTCTGGTTCCTTAGACTGGGCGTTGGGTTGGCCGGTTGGTGTGGGTTCGGCTTTACATGGTGAGATGGTCGCAGTGGCTTTGGCTATTAGAGAGGCACAGTCGAGGGGTATTACTAAGCTTATGGTGGAATCTGATTCGTTGGAGACTGTTCAGATCCTCAATGGTGCTAGACTTTGGCCGAAGGAGCTAGAGGGCTTGGCGAGGAATATATGGTTTGAAGTGTTGGCTTTTGAGTCCGTGTCCTTTTTGCATATTTCTAGGCTTAGCAATTGTGTAGCGGATAGCATTGCTCGCTACTGTCGTAGTCTCCAAACGAGTTTTGTTTGGTCGAGGGTTGATGGGCATGCGGCTCTAGATTGTATTCAGTAGTGGGATGTAGTTCTTAGCCTTTTGGCTCATCTAATCAAAAAAAAACAAACAAACACTCAGTTGTGGAGGTGCAGCTCATCCTATTAGAGCAAGATATGAAATGGAAGTGGACCGAATTGAGAAACAATTTGATGATTGCGTTGCTTTCCTCTGTTTAAACGTAAATGTCATGATTCACTGGATGTATTACAGCAAGAGCCCATGGGGAGTGAGTGAATATAAATGGTCTTTTACTTCGTCCCAAGAAATTTTGGTCCATAATATATACTTTTTGGACATAATGGCTGTATAACCTTGGCAGCCTCTTGAATTTGAAATGTATGCTGTGATCGAAACATAGTGTATGCTACTGGCATGTAATTTGTTGTGTAATCAAATATTAGAATTTCCTTTTCAGTACTAGCCCACAGTAAACCTATCCCAGGCTGTGCTAGCTATCAAATTCTTACTGTAAAGCATCTAATTTTTAATCTTTTTGAAGCAGTTTCAAATAGTCTCAGAGTTTAAGTCCAGTGAGGCTTTCTTGAAGCAGTTCTTGAGACTTAAGAAGTAAGAATTTCCCATGCTTGGGTGACATGGGCTATGCAATGTGTGAGGGGCCTTAAGTTCTCTTTTATCTTGAATGGCTGCTAACATGGGAATAGGGGTGAGTATTCGGTATATACCAAACCGAAATACCGAAATACCATAATTTAAAAAACCGAATCGAATCGAATTAGTGTATAAAATCGAACCGAACCGAATTAATTCGGTACATTAATTTAAAAACCGAATCGAACCGAATTCATGTAAAAACCGAACCGAAAAACCGAAATAATTCGTAGTTTTTTACTTACAATATAAAACCGAACCGAAATAAGGTATATAATTTTAAAATTTTTGGTATTTCGGTATTTATCGAATTTTAAAAATAAAAACCGAATACCGAATTTTTGATAAAAAATCCGAACCGAACCGAATATATCGAAAAACCGAACCGAATTGTTCGGTTAGGTTCGGTTCTAAAAGTTGGATTCGATTTTGCTCACCCCTACATGGGAGGGTCTCAACGAGATGTGGGTCGCGGCTATGAGATCTTCTATCTCCTTATTTTATTAGTGCAGGAGGTCTTTGTCTAGAATCATTAATGAACATTAGCTTTTGGAAGCATGAATTTTTTCAATCACACGTATGAGCTTTTGGTTATGTTATAGTTTTGAATGGATTCACAGTATTTCAACCTTTTTATTATTGCAACTAACTTTTTAGCTTGATGGTCATTTTTGTATCATCTGCATGACGGAAGTCCCGATTAGAGCTGTGTTTTTGTGACAGGTCTCTCCATCTCAGTGCGCCGACAACTCAATCAACTTGGATGTCCGGCGGATGTTATTAATGGGGTTACAATTTGGCTCAGGGAGCAACTAGCTAAACGTATTTGACAGCTAGTTCTTGGGTTTGATTCTGCTATGATTTTATCAGTTTCTAAAAGCGTCAACACAGTTGCTGATGGAGTGGCCAAGTGGTGCAGGATTCATTGCACTGGCATGGAGTGGCAGCAGGATGGGGTCCAGGACCGTGATCTTGATGCTGTAAATAATTTTTAACCTCATGGCTCAAATTATCAAAAAAAAAAGAAAAAAACTTCAATGTCCGGTGGCAACCCCTAATGACATCTACATCTCATGTCTCAATCTAAGGAAATCCGTCAGCAATCAGCACCAGAATTCTTCGCCGCTTCTTCCTTCCGCCACCATCTCGTTGCAATACCGCGTTACATCCACGATGCCATCCGTTGGTTGCAATGTTCAAGTTCTACACCGTTTTAAGGAGTTTGCCAATTATGATAGCCTGGCCGCACTCCTATTGTATTAGCTGATGAAACTAATTAAATAGGAAAATGATTTGTGCATATGGACATGTGGCATGTGTAATGCACATGTCATCGAATCGATAGTGTACTATCGATTCGTCCATGTAGTCAGTGACGGATTTAGAAATTTACTTGAGTGGGGGCTCAAAAAATTTTCAAGCGTCACTCAAAATGCGGAAGAATGCTTACATACATAATGTACCTTGATCAGCTCATTCATTAACACAAAATACCAAAATACCAAGGTATAAAAATAACTAACAAAATTACATGATAAAAGAAACAAACTAAGTCATCACTGATCGTGATAATTGGGTATTAATTGATTATAGCATTGAATTGCATTGTTAAAATCAGCAAAAGCTTTGCTGTCAGCATATCTATGAGGATTATTTCTTAGATATGGTTAATGTATAATACAACTTACCTGCATTCTATGGTAGCTCACTTTGATGATGAAAATTATCAGACCCAAATAATTGTATCTAGAAAATTCTTTTGGTCTACATACAAAGATCCTTGTTAAATTTAAGGGTCATGCATCTTTAGCAATAATCAATAACTGACAAATTCAAGTGAGTGAAAATGGAAAGATTTTTAAGGTCTAAAATAGAAAAGATCCATGTTAGATTTCATTCATGTCACGCATGCCGGAAAAGTCTTGATTCTTCTTTAATTTTGCAACCTTGCGTTTTAGATAGTATCTGATACTATGATTTCAATTGAATCACATTTAATTCCAGTGGTAAAATCGGCAAAAATTCAATATCAAATTCATAGATTTCATGGGAATCACGTTTAATTCGATTTGCAAAATCAACAGGGTCTTGATTCCTGTATATCTACGTGCTTTTGCTTAGATACGGTTCATGTATGCTCTAAAGAACCTGACAGATTCTAGAAAAACTTTTTTTTACCGCATGTGAAAAAAAAATTCTTTTTTTTCCAGGGCTGAGTGGGGGCCACTCGCCCCCACGTAAATCCGCCACTGCATGTAGTCCATCAGTAGATCACTACTGATGGAGTACATTAATGAATCACTACCGATTAATTTGTATTGGTGTATCGATAATGAGGTACCGATTCATTGATAGAGTCCATCGGTATCTAGATGAATAATTCAATCGGTAGTCTACTATCGATTCATTGATCTAGTTCATCGGTAGTGTTCTACAGATGGACTACATGAAATAATCGGTAATTCACTACTGATTCGGGTATGTGTAATGCACATATGATGTTAGCATGTACACCAATTAGCGTCCAATTAAATAATGTTCCATGTGGTTATCCCGGAACCTATGCCACACAAATATTTATGTTCATTTATTTAACTGAAGTTAATTTGACCCAAAACAACCTAAATATCTCAGAGTCTATTGGGTCTATTTCCTACTGAAATCCAATACATTCTAGAGTCTATTGAAAGTCACACAGCAGCCTTCCCAAAAGCTCATAGCCTTTGCCTCAACTTTTCCAAAAAAAAAGAAAAAAAAAGAAAAGCCTTTCTAAATGATAAAAATTCAGCTTTATTCCTATCACATGCATTTCAGCCACAGATACACTCATAAGCAATTATAGGTGAAAATTATGTCACATCCACATGAACATGCGTATATGTGAATGTATACATCTCAATTAGAAGTACATTCCCAGAAGCAATCACATTGAACATTGTTGATAGGGGAGCATTTTCCAATCCCCAGATTATGCGCTCGCTCACACATATATTTACAGCGTTTCGGATCGCATCCCTCCTTGGAAGACATCGGATCATTGCACAATTGAATTGCTGCGACACCTGAATATATAAAAAAATTAGACTGAAATATCTGTATATATAACTGATCCATTTCGCTCGGTTTAAGTTTTTGAGTCAAGTGATAAAAAAGCTAATGTGTTGTTGTCTTATTAGTATCACATATATAAGTTATGTTTGTGATCCAAAAGCTTCTTCATATTAGCCGAGATTGAAGACTCAACTACTACTGAAATATATATCCAAAGATCATCCGAGAATCATACCTGAGTTGAGATGGAAGATGAGGAGAGCAATGAAGAGAAAAGGGGCCAAGGCCTTCATCCTTGCTTCGTCGAGGTTTGTTTCAAAAATGTTGATGATAGACTGGTAGTGAGAAGAAGTGTACGTCCCCAATCGAGGAAGAGAGACATATATAAAGAACATTTGTGATGTGATCAATTGGGAAGGAAATCTTCAGTTTTGTCTGTAGATTTAGTTTTCAGTTTTCAGTTTTTTTTTGCATGTAGTTTTTCGGTTTTTTGATATTGTAACGCTTTGTAGCCATACTAGGCTCAATTACTCAAAAAAAAAAAAGAATTGAGAAGGAATTTTTTCCGGATGTACTCAGTAAAACCTTTCCTTAATTATCACATGGAGTACATTCATTGTTGGATCCATGCTTAGAAATTGTTCATTGCAAAGTTAAGCATATATGCTTCATGAATTATGTCTATTTTACAATCAATCAACCATTAATCTAATCAGTACTGGTTTGTTTAAGATTTTCTTGGATACATGTCCCGGTTTGAATTCTTTCCTATATAGTTCATAACATTTGCTTTTATACCTTCTTTCCATTAGTGCCGGCCCAATCAATTTTGAGGCCCTAGACAAATAAATTAAATGAGGCATTTAAATATTTACTAATTATAGTTAATAAGAAAATTAAATTAATTAAATATAATAAACTTATTTAAAAATCATCATTCTAGGTTTTTGGGCTGCGAAAGTACTAATTAAATTTTTATATTTAAGTTTAGCTAATATATTAGCTAATTCATTTAATCTTTCTTGTGACATGATTGATCGCAAATAAAATTTTATTAGCTTCTTTTGAAAAGCTTTTTTCTGCAGAAACAACCGTTACATGTATTATCAACAATATTCTATACACGATAGAGGTATTCGAAAAACAATCTAGTCTTTTGATATAATTCAAGATTTGAATTGGATTGTTATTTTCTTATGACAAAACTTCTTTCAAAATGTTTAGTTCATGATATAAATCCAAGCCGTCAATAATAAAGTTATAAATTATCAACATTATTCTATACACGATGGAGGTATTCTGAAAATAATCTAGTCTTTTGATATAGTTCAAGATTTGAATTGGATTGTTATTTTCTGATGGCAAAACTTCTTTCAAAATGTTTAGTTAATGATATAAATCCAAACCATCAATATTAAAGTTATAAATTAACTAGAGGACAAAAATTATGGACACATGTCCATATCAAATATCAAGAATTTTTTTGCCAACCGTACATGCATTTTCCAAATTCCAAATGGGGAAACTAAGGGGCCCTTTAATGGGGCCTAAAAGCTATCTTTACATTAATTAGAAGGTCTGGGGACTTAAGGGTTAGGTTAGAAACCTAATAAAACATGAATTCAATAACTAGATTTTTTTTAATACATATATAGGCCCTAGATTCTTAATTAGCAATGAAGCATGAATTCAATAACTTAGATTTTTTAATATACAAGTCTAAATTTCTTAATAAATATATAATTTAGGGGCCTACTTTCAAGTGGGGCCCTAGGCAGCCGCCTAAGCTGCCTAGGGGTTGGGCCTGCCCTGCTTTCCATTAGGGCTCGTTTGATACGGGGTTAGAAAAAGTGAGGTTAAGGGGGAATAGGGTTAGAAAAAGTGAGATTAAGGAATGGGGATAGAAAAGAAGATGATTTAAAAGATTGTTGACATTGTAAAGACTTTTCCTCTTCTTTTTTTTGCCCTATTTTCTTCTTTTTGTGATTGTGCAAGTGTTCTTTCCCTCTAGTCTGATCCATAAAGATTGAAAGTCAGAGTTTTCAAGAGTGACATAAATGATAATATTATATAGGGATATTTACTTTTGGATCCTCTAAAAGTTATTAAATTATAAATGCACCCTTACAATCTTTATCTTCACATATGTACCCCTGAAAACATTGAGAAAATATTAACCATGCCCTTCCATCCAAGTCCGTACATGTATCTACCTTAACCATGGTAGAAATCTAACCAGGGTGGGCAAAATTACTTAATTGCTCACCTCCATTAACACGTAACGCTACCTAAGTTTCTCCCACGCAATAGTCCTATAATAAACTTCTTAAGTTTCCTAAGTTCATATCTTTACAAAACCTTTCATCCCCGGCTTAGGGATTTCTCCGCACCAGTAGATCGGTTTCCTTGACGACGGAGAACGGGGATCGATTGGCGATCGCATCAAAGGTATGACCTTTACTGGCGTAAGAAACCCTAATCTCTCATCGTGGGATGACTCATCCTGGCTTGCAATTTAATATATCCTTCCCTTGATCAATTCATCATCGATTTGTTTAGGGCTCTTTTGGGGTTGGAGTGATCTAGTCTAGTTATCAATGGACGACTTGCTGAGTGGCATATACGCCGTCGAGGGGCCATTGCAAGATGATTGTATCCCTCTTCTTCAAGACCGTAGGTAACCCACTATCAAATAGGAACCCAATTTTTGCAATATTATTGCTTCTGTTCATAGCAATGTTGATTAGGGCTATTGTTCATGTGTGAGAACACAGTATCTGCATGTTGCCCATTAATACATAGCATTCTATGCATCAGAACACTAGATTTTTCATGTGTCTGTGCATCCTCTGATCATCATATGCTGCAATTAGCCAAATGTAGTAGTTACTTTGCTCTCCTTGTTTTGTTTGTTCTATGCATTATATGTTTATGGTATAGTCTCCTCTATTCACAGCAAACTCAATTCTGAGGTAAATTGTTTTGTTTTGTTTGTTTTGTATATCCTCTGTTCACAGTACAACTCAATTGTTCTGATTTGTTTTGTCTTTAGCATGCCTATAAACAACAGATCATCTTGGGAGGTAGATATCACGCTCAAGTATGATGAGTTTCGGAAGAAGCATCCAAAGTCTCAACCCATGAAGGAGGTGGCAGTTCACTGGCCTACCCTGCATTCATACTACAACCATCATAGCTCGCATGAGGAACCCAAATTGGGATGATCTTGTGGATGATTACTTTACCATAGCAAGGTATTATGCTTATTTACCTAAGTCTGTACTTAATTGTCAATTCTTTATGTTGACAGTTATACATTATGACACAGATACATGGCAACATACTCAAGCTTCATCAGTACTTTGCCAAGTAAAGAGTGCTGGAGGAAAGTTGATCTTGATTATACTTTGGATCCTCCAAGGAGCAGGAGGCTACATTAGTGTGGGAGATGTGGAAAATGGGGTCACTACAAGATCACTTGTAAGGAGCCTTTGACTGGAGGAGCTGCAGGAGACAACACAGAGTCTCAAAGCCAAGCCTCATCTGCTGTAGAAATTGACAATTATGCCAATAGGTGAACACTTCATGGATCCTAGGTTTGCATAAGTAATTAATTGTGTTTGAAAGTATTAATTTATTTCTAAGTTTCACATCTCGTTTCCCAGGGTGGCCGAGGCAGACGGAATATTGGAGCTAGTGGTGGCAAAGGCAAAGGAAGGGGAAAAGCTGAGGTTGGTAGGGGAATTGTTGGTAGGGGATGTGAGGACCTGCCCCTCCATCCCTATGGCTTGTTGTTTACCCCAATGGCAATTTGGGAAATTGCGCCTTGGCGGTCGTTTCACACTGGGTGTGCACACACAGACCTTGTTTGGTGCTTGTGTTTGTTAGAAAGGTTAGGTGGAACCAGGTACGGAAGTCCTGGGCTTGGGCTTGTGTCTCAGCCCAAGGTTGCCGTTCTGGGCAAGGGAGATCGATCTCCATGACCATGAAGATCGATCTCTCTGTGCCTGGAAGTCGTTGGCGGTGGCGTCGAAGGACGACCACAGCGATGGCCGTCGCTTCCCCTGTCAGGGGAGGGGAGACTTTTGCTCCCCTCCTTCGCCTTTCCCCCGCCTTCGCCGGCTTTCCCCCGGCTTTACCCCTTCCCCTCTTCCTTCCTTCCTTCCCCTTCTTCCTTCTTCCTCCTCGCGAAGCTCTGCTTCCCCGGTTCCGGCTGAGAGCTTCCACTTCGCCGTTCTCCCTCCTCCGGCCACCGTTCTTGGAGCTTGAAGGCTCGTTGGAACCGTGATGGCGTGAGGAAGATCCTAGGCTTGGCCTCGCGGGTTGAAGCTGCTCTGAGGAGGTAGGGTTCTTACTCAAAGCTCCGGCTGTTTTGAGGGTTTGAAATCCGGTTTTGTTTTTCGATAGATCTCCTTGTGGAGTTGGTGTTTTCCAGTTTTGAAGCCATGAGTAGCTTCGTGGCACTGAGAGCTACCAGCCCACCTAGTTTGGTGAGGTATGGTGGAGGTTTCCAGCGGTATCCCTCGTCGTCCGGCCGCCGGAGAACCCAGTCAAGATCGATCTCATGGGATGATATCGATCATGTTTGGGGTGGCACGCCCCGCCTGAGCGAGAGCGATCTCCTTGGGAGGGAGATCGATCTCGTGGTGGGCGGTGTCGGTACGTCAAGGGTCACATACAAGATCGATCTTCATATGGGTGGAGATCCATCTCGTTGGGGTGACCAGGACGGGTGCTTCTAGCCTTGAGGAAGATTGATCTCGCTGCTATAGAAGATCGATCTCCTTCGGTGCAGAGAGGGTTTTTACTTGCTTTATGTGCTGTTTTGCCCGCGGGGCTTTGCCTGCAAGTGGTTTTGATGGTTTTGCCTTCGGGGCTTAACATGTTGCCTATCATGATTATTGTTTACTGCTTTGTGGTTAACCGAGGGAGTAATGAACCCTCGGGAATGCTTAGTATAAATGGGCCATGGGTTATGCCCTATATCGTTTTATGGTGAACCGAAGGAGTCATGACCCTCGGGAGTGTTAGTGTAAATGGGCCGAAGGTGTGCCCTTGTTATGCTGTTTGTTACTGCTTTCCCTATTCATATCCTGCCCTGCTTCCTGTGCATTAGACATGTTAGGTTAGACTGGGTGGGGTTGACCCGTGAACTTCGGTGATCTAAGGCTAAGTGGTGGATGCCGTTACCCGACATCTGTCCCCATGCTGGTGGCCAGCAAGGGCAATGATGTCCTACAGGTATCGTCCGGACCACCCTGTGTCAAGGACCGTCGGAGGTAGCCCAGTCCTCGAGCAGTGGCTATCGGAGGGACGTACGTTGGACAAGAACCTTGGGGAGGGAAACATCGATGGGATCGATGGACTCCCTGGCTAGGCTTAGTCCTTGGGTCAGGAGTTAGGAGTCCTGTTGGCTCTGTGGCTTGGAGTACTGAGAGGTGGTAGTCTTAACCTCGGTCGTTCCGCCAAGTGTGGAGATCCCGCTTGGAGAAGGGTGTCCTACCAGTAGCGTCGTGTCCACCCTGTGTCAGGGATTGTCGAAGTTGCCCACCCCTGAGCAGTGGTTGTCGGAGGGGCGTACTTGGGACAGGAATCCTTCGGGTTATTGACGGGATTTATGGGATCCTTGGCAAACCTCAGTACTTGGCCTCAGGGTTGGTTCGTTGGGTTTGCCTTCTTAGCGAGAGTGGTAGAGTAGGACCCTGCTGAGCTGTTGCTCATTCCTACCTGGACTGTGTGTTTGCAGGTGCGGGTCCCCGTTCTCCTCCGGTGTTTCCCCGTCGGCAGTCTCGTGGCAGCGTGCCGGATCCTGACCATGTCTGAGGGTCAGGATGGGTTCGTTTGTGCGTTTGCGGAGACCCCGGTGGGTGGTGTAGCTTCTTTTTGGGGACTGTTGATCCCTTTTAGCTTGTTGTACTAAACTCTGTTTAACTCTTTTATTACTGTTTTGTAATAAGTGTTAATAGATGTTGTTTAGTTCTTCGCTTCCGCCTTGTGCCTGTGGCCAGCTGGGCTTTAGTCTCAACTGTTTCCGCCAGTTGAGGCTAGTAGATGTAGGTTTTTCCCCTCGTGTCTCGGCCCGGTATGGGTCCTGCGGGTCGGGGCGCGACAGGGGAACTGGTGGACCTAAGGCTGGTAGAGGCAGAGGAAGGGGAAGACCAAGAAGAGGGTCAATAGCATCAACTTCTGGAAAGCAAGTGTTTTATGGGTCAATAGTGCTTTATTTTAGCCTTCACTTGATCAGTTCTAACCTAAAACATTTACATTTGTAGTGAACCTGGGATGACTCCTCATGGCTTCGGGATGGGCCTTTATACCCCTGATGAAGCACCCCCATCTACCAGATCTAGAGCTCCATGGAGGGTCTGATAGATATACCAAATTTTGTAGCTAGATGGAAACTATCTCAAACTGTCATGTGATGAATGGAGTATTTTGTGGATGATAATTTTTGTATGGTCTGATTGATGGTTATACTTTGGATTGTATTTTGTGGATGATAATTTTTTGTATGACAGTTCTCAAACTGTCAAGTGATGAATGGAGTATGTATTACAACAGTTATATGAAACTGTCTATTTATGTAATGCCATAGCTTCAATAATTAATGGAGTATGTATTGCCATAGCTTCAGTAATTACTTGTTATGCATTGAAATTGTATTGCTCACAGTTATCTGAAACTGGTACTAGTATGTAGCCAGTTGTGCAGACATTGGAGCAACTGTATGGTTCATTTGTACTTGCTGGGTTCTCAATTAACAAGAAAATGGTGTGCATGTGTCCAGTCATGTGTTGAAATTGTATGCATATGCCCAGTTATGTATTGACAGAGCAATTCCATTTTATAGCACTCCTTGCAGAACAACTGCAATGCTGAGGAACTTGGGTTCTCAATTGCAATGCTATTTAAATTGTATGCATAAATAAAACAATGCAAATTTTTTAGGAACAGTATAAAACAGGGTAGGGAATCTGTATAGGGTGTAGCAAATCCAAACCTAATTGATATTGAAAATCTCAAAACTGTACATGATCTTGCAATATCCGAATGTACAAACTCAAACAAAAGTTTAGAGTAAAATCTCCAACATCAACACTACTACAATTGCAATAAACAGAGCACGTAGCCAAAAAGATATCTTCAAATCATTTTTCTCCATGTTTTCCATGATGATTTGTGATGTAGAAAGACTTTCTTCGAGAGAAGTCATCCTATTCATCATCACCTTCTCCAGTTCTTTGAGCTGATGCTTCAAGTCGACGGTTGAGTGCTCGGGACCATCAATCCACATTAAAAAAATCCACACCCAGTCTCGTCGGTGTTCTGAAATATGAACAATAGCATGTTTTGATTACTCTTTGCATAAAAGGGCTGAAATTAAGGGAGAAATGCACCTTATATCGTAGGCAGCCATAGAAAGCTCTTCCTTTGCAGTAACTCCAATTTGAATGGTGAATAGTACAAGACTCTTTGCAATGGCAAAGGATGGTGGAAGCCAAGCTAATTGATGGTGATGGAGAAGATGTTGCAGAAGCCGCCCATCTATTCTTCGGTGTGGCCATGGAGAAGATGGTGATGAATGTACCGAGAGAAGGGCTGGATGGGGAGATGCGAGTCATTGCAATTCGACGATTGCATGAGGGGGCAGGCTCTCTTCCTAGACAAGAAGCCCTAGCTATGGCGAAACCCTAGCGCTGGATCAGCAAGAACCCTAGATCCAGTAGAGAAGGAGACCGTTGTGGTGGACCTCGTTCATTATATGTGAACCCACGCTACAATGGTAACATATGGGTATAATTGTTTTTTAACAAGGTTCCTTTAACGGCGTTAGGCATATTCTATCAATTTTCACGAGCTAGTAACTGGAGGGTATATATGGTTAATATTTTCTCAATGTTAGTAGAATTAATTCGACCGTTAGCCCTTTCAAAGTTTTTTAAGAAAAAAATTAAACTTTAGTCATAGCTTAGGATAGGATAGGTTCTTAAATTTACATGTCTTAGTGGACACTAGTCCTTAGTCCTACCACAACCAAAACTATAGAAACTTTTGACTCACAGTTGCTAACAATTACCTATATATCTCACTCACATTTTGAACCATTTCCCAGCTACTAATTAAATGAGACCAAGAAATTAACTAGAAATCATGCTCAACTCATAGGAATATCCAATTATCACAAGCTCAGTTGATCTGAATAAAGTGGGGAAAAAAAAGAGACCCAAAAACCAAATTATCACAATTAATTAATCCTTTTACTCATCATCATCATCATCATTATCATCATCTCCAGCCATTGCCATCCTGCTCAGAGGACTAGGCCCAAGCTTCTTCCTCCTCCTCAAGGAGTTCCTCCTCCTCACAAACTCCATCTGGTTCCTCCTCTTGAGCTGCTGCATCATGGCCTCCTCCTCCACCACAAACCTCCTCATCAGCACGTCGTCTGTCAGCGACTTCCCCCTGAACACTCTCCGCCCCTCCACCGAGCTCCTCCCGCTCACCACCACCGCCCCCGCCCCGGTCGCCACCGTAAAAGGTTTCGACCTCGGATAGGTGTTGCTTCTTCTCGGGGGAATCTCCGCCCGGAACGCCTCGTTGTAGGACGAAATCGGAGCGCAGAGGCACACCCTGGTGAACGAAGAAGCTATTCTCATCGACGAGCATTTCCGCAGCTTTGGCCTACTCGAATTCGCCGGGACCGCAGCCAGCTTCCATAGGTTTGCAACCTCCATTGCTCTTTGATACCAAGGCTTCCTATAAGAAAAAAATAGAGGAAACCTAAACATGATCACTAACTATACTATATATACAAGAAGTTGAGCTCAAAATTAAGCAAATGGATGAAATTAAGAGCTTGCCTTGTTTGTGGGTTCTTTGGATCTTGCATGAACAGGGAGGTGTGAAGCATGGAAGAGCAATGGAGGGGATGAGAGAGAGAGATGTACTTCTTCATATGGTGAGTTTTTAGGGTTTTGTGAGGAGCTAGCTAGGATGATGATGAGAAGGAATGGCAATGGTGGACCTCCTCTTGTTTCCTTTTGTCCACCTCCCTTTTCTTTATTGTTGCATGCTTTTGCTTTGCCAGGATTCCTTGCAATGAGGAAGAGGGGAGGGA
Organism: Narthecium ossifragum; assembly: GCA_963920575.1. Taxonomy (NCBI): domain Eukaryota; kingdom Viridiplantae; phylum Streptophyta; class Magnoliopsida; order Dioscoreales; family Nartheciaceae; genus Narthecium; species Narthecium ossifragum. The sequence continues at coordinate 17,682,876 of OY986975.1, read as the reverse complement.
TAAGGGTTGGCAATGGATATTTATACATTTGAAATGAAACACTAGCCAGTGGCAAAGTTAGCATGCATGTTCTCCTTTTCTTTTATCTTCTCTTTTGTTATAATTAAACCACAAGGGGGGCATTCATTAGTAGTATTGTAGAGGTGTCTCAAGGCTGCATATGAGTATGAGGGGGGCAAACAAACATTTTAGTTTTTTATTCTCTTTTTTTTCTTTTGTGGAGATAAGGTTATGTATGAGGTATATTCTTGATCAGAAAAAACACATATAAAATGAATTAGTATATGTGCACCAATTTTCATGCATGACATGCTTTAATAATTGAGTTTTTCTTTTTGATACAATTAAAGGATGAGAAGTTCATGAGTGCAAACAAGTACTTTAGATTGCTTTCTTTTTTCAAATATTTTCTATATTTTTGGGAAATATGAAAATGCTAAATTGTTACTTTCACCGTTTTCCTGTAAATTGCAATACAGAAGCTGAAAATAGAAAATAGAAAATGAAAACATAAAAATGTTTTTTTTTTCAAACTAAACGCCTACTTAATTAGCTACTTCTTTTTTTTATTTTAATAGAAATTACACATGCAATGAATTTTAGTATATGTATACATATACGCATAACATGTTTTAATAAATGGAGTTTTTTTTTTTTTTTTGTAGCATAAACATGCCTATTATATTTCTTATGTTTGTCATGGCTGGAATGATTGGAGTAGGTACAATGGACCATAAAGGCAGTACACAACATAGTGACTTGGCATTAGTTTATGTATTCTGTGCTCTTTTGGTTGATTTAAGTAGTTTCAATGGTTAGCATCATGATTTCTTCTTGTTGGTGGTGTAATGTCTAAAAGGCTGCAGAGTAGGGGCAAAGGCCCAAAAGGAGATGTGCATATTATCATGCAACTTATTTATATTAATTCCATTTAATAGCTATAAATATGAGATCAGCAGCATCATGTCTCCAAAGAGAGCATGCTGAAACCCTCCAACAGTGATCATGATGACAGCCCTCTCCCCATCTCGGCTGACACGTGAACGGTTTGCAGGGGCTCATTGCTGGAGCACGTGCCAACATGGTCAAACTCAAGCTTGCACCATGCATTACGTCAGGCCACCATGGCGCCATGCATTAAAACTTTCTCTTTCTACTGCTACTCGATCATCATGGGTTTGGATTTGAACTTAAATATGCTTCCACAGCTGGAGGGATTGCTGAACCAGAATCTTTACTACAGTAACTCATATGTAGTTTACTATGTATATATTTTCATTTTAACATGAAACCTTGAAGGAAAAATAAAATTCATCACATAATTTTTCAAAAATTAACATGAAAAAGATATTGATAATTAAAAGTTCTAGCAAGACTTATGGAAAACAAGTTTGGAGTCTATATGTGTAAAGTACTACTATGTTTATAAATATTTTAATCAACTATCACCAATCTAATGGAACAAGACATGCATGCTTTATATCGTCGCGTATGAAATCTTGATTTCAGAATGGGCACACGTTTATAGAATTCCTAGTTTTCTACATGAATATATACTTGTTAGCCATAAATATAGCCATTTGGGCGATCAATGACAATTTCGTAAATATTGCCAATCAGCCAATAAATACTTCAGTTTTGACACAACTGAAGTATTTTGGCCATAACTTTTACATTAAGTATCCAAAATGGGTGATTCTTAAACCATTGGAAAGAGGACGAGAAGATCTAGAACTTTCATGTTGATGAGATCTTCAGATTCTATTGTTTAGTATGTCAAACGGTCAGTCGAAGTAACCAGTGGCAAAATAGTAAATAATGGCCGAATTGATGTCATCGTCCGAAATGGACGATGATGTCATCGTCCAAAATGGACGATGCCATCCAAATCTCAATCGTCCAACTTTCCTATCGTCCAAAATGGGCGATCATCGTCCAAATGCTAATCGGTCATTTGTGCAGTCTAATGGTATTAGCCATAACTTTCTCATCCGATATTCAAATTGGACGTTTCTGGTACCGTTGGAAAGATAATTTGAAGATCTACAACTTTGATGTTCAGAGTTTTGCCAGATTCCAAGGTTATCATCGGTGAAAATACAGCGGAAGACAGGAGGCGTTGTTTAGTGGCGGTTCCAGAGCAGTTTAGACCAGTTATGTTGTCGCGCCCCGACCTGCGTAGGCCCAACCGGGTCGGGCGACGCGAACCGGAACCTAACCTACTGCGAAAATTTTGGTGAGGTTTTCCTCTAATCGTAGTGGTTATCCTAACAGTCTTAATCATCCTGTATTAACAACAATTACAAACCTCAAACACTGGAGCTGAAATAGATACAAAACCTCAAACAGGGAAATTATACATTTATCATTCCCGTAAGAGATTATCTATAACAAAAAGGGTAAAACAGTATGATCGCCACCTCTCAAGCACCGCCAGACGCCGCCACGTCACCAAACACCTGCTCGGTAGGGGCCACCGAAGAAGAGCTCGCGCCAGCACCTGCAAAACGCAGCCCGGGTAGGAGTGAGCACTAAGCTCAGCAGGGACACTACACTACGACACTCATAAGGGAGGGAACACAACAGTGTCGCCCCCAAGCAAAGCCTAGGTGTATCACAGGGGTCCCATAACTCCACCGGATGCCCCTGAGAGCCTCAGTCATGATCTTCCAGCGAACTGGTCACACACTGGGTCACACTCAGTAAGGCAGGAAACGGCACTGCCAACTCACAACATGATCCTGGGCACTGTTGGCGGATAGCACCGCTGGGTAGTCACACCTGCCACCCAAGAGTTCAAGAAGGACTGGGTACCGGCTACACCTGGACTTGGCTCGAGGCCGACACGACCTCTAAACATCAAGCAACACCAGTATTCAAGTCATCTACACCTATCATCGAAAACGACTGAACACTACAGATCGAATCCTGGACCACGCTACCTGCAACGGTCCTAAGAGATAGATCCGGGCCACCCGGAAGCCCCGGATCGGCAACACCCTAAACAGATGCAACTAGTGCACAACACAATGCATGCTATGAACATGCGTAGAATAAATACATGTAAGCATGCAGCAGGATGTGATGATATAAATACAAGGTCTGGGCACGGCACCCTGCCGGCCCGGGGTGGTGAACAAATATTTAAGGTTTAGGGATTGCTGCATTGGTACCACCACTAGCTGCCAGCAGCCCACCACAACACCTGCACCGGGAAACAACCCCGCAAACAACAGCTCACAAATATAGCAGATAGAGCCCTCGGCGCACGCCGGCATGCAAGGCTATGGAAAGCTGTAGGGCTACCCGCCCGTTTATTCTAAACATTCCGGGAGTCATCACTCTCCCGGTTCACCACTGCCCTATTATAGGGCTAGCATGCTTAAACATATGTACCAGGTATTAAGACAATAAAAAAAACTTTCATACAAAGCCCCGCGGGCAAAACCCACTTAAAAATACCCTTTAGCCACTAAGGGATCGATCTCCCTTTCCAAGGGGATCGATCTCCTTAGCACTTAGGGAGAACACGTCCCTGTCAACCGAAGGAGATCGATCTCTTCCTCCAGAGGGATCGATCTTCCTCGTGACCTGGGACTCACCTCCACCAGCCACCAAGGGATCGATCTCCCTTCTCAAGGGGATCGATCCCGCTCGGGCTGGGCGTGACACACCATAAGGGATCAATCTCCCTTCTCAAGGAGATCGATCCGAATGGGTTCTCCGACGTACTTCCGGCAAGGAATACCGCCGGAAAACACATCCGAACTTAACCAAACTCTGGGATCTGATAGATCAAGATCCCACGAGTCCAAAACCGGTGAAAACACGAGAATTAAACATGTATACAGAGAGATCTAAGCAAAAGAACATGAATCAAACCGGAAAACTCAAAACCCCGAACTAAAAGTAGGTAGGAATCCCTACCGGAGTAAGAGCGGCTTAAATCCAAGCAGCTAGGCCTTAGATCTTCCTCAAACGAGCTCAGATCCAGTAAGAACGCGGCTTAAATCTCGGAAAACCCAAAAAAATCAAAGGATAATGATCTCGTTTGCTTTATAGGCAAACGAACCGACATAAGGGAGATCGATCTCCCTTTGAGGAGAGATCGATCTTCCTTGTCAGAACGGGTTTGACTTTTTGGCACAAGGAGATCGATCTCTTAGCTAGAGAGGATCGATCCCACTTGTCCAGAAAGCTAGACTTGGGCTAAAACTCAAGCCCAAGCCCGGATCTTTCGATCCCGGGTCCCACTAACCATTCTAAGCAAACATTACCACAAACATGGTCAGTGTGTGCACACGCGCGAGTGTGAAACTAGCCGACAAGGTGCAATTTTTACCAAATTGCCCTTGCGGCCCACAACGAGCCACAGGAGAGGAGGGACGGGTCCTCACATATGCAGTTCTGGTGGTTTCCATTTTCAAAGCAACAGTTGCAGCAACTGCAGAGTGGTTTCCTGACAGTTTCCAAATCAGTTACCAGAAACTCTACAAAAGCCAAGAGAAAGAAGAAAAATAGGCCCCGGCCATCAAAGCAAACCAGCTTTTTATCTTTTTATGTAGCATTTTACATTTATCAATGTAGTCTTATTTATCTTAATGAAGCCTTTTTCATTCCTTTTAATTTCTGCATTAATGTCTTCTTTTCTAGGAGTAGTGCTACCATAATTCAATCATAAGAGTAGCATATTTCTATCATTCATAGGAGTAGATTTATCACTCATAGGAGTCGTTATAAGATAGATCATCACCATTATTCCCATTTTCTGCTGTCCATTTTTCATTTTCCAACCTCCATTTCCCATTTTTCATTTTCCATTTCCATTTTCCATTTCCATCAACTTCATCATCAACCAAAATTACTTATTTGTACACTTTAACACCTCTGATTCGATCATTCGAAGGAGTAGAACTAAAAACCACAATCTCCTGATATTCGAATGTGGAAATAGATTTTGACCTTGATTACAGTCCCGGTCAACGGTTATAATTTCTGTTCTAACAATACTAAATCTGGAATCACTTTATGCTGCAAAAAACTATCTATAGATATTAAAATGAAAGAGAGTCATCTCAATCATTACCATCGTACCACCCTCACCTAAGCCATATAAAATACAGTCAATCATTCATCTTAACGCACACATATCGAGATGAATGAAAATATATATATGGTAAACTACATATAGCTCTGTAGTCATGGCTGCCACTACCACAATCATCTCCCTAATCTCCTATTCGCTTTGAAATAGCTGATAGAAGAATATTGTTCTTTTGCTATCGTGACTGACAATAGTGGAGAAAAGAAACTTGCTAGATGAGAAAAGAGAATAATTAATAGATCATAACTCACGAGATCAAAGTAAAGTATAGACCGCATACATTTAATAGATCATATTAAAAGATAAAGAAAATATGGGAAGTTGGAACGTTAGGGTATGCAATTGTGCATACCTATGGTATTTAATTGTATATATAACAAGGGTATTTAAGTCAAATACATATATAATCCGGTCAGGTTCATGTTTTTTAAGCCTAAAACCAAACACATCTCATACCCGTTAGAGTTTATCTTCCCTTCCACATACCCGCTCTAAACCCATTAAACCTAATATCAAACACATACTATTAGGACCGGGTCAGGGTGGGAACCCACTTAACCGGCCCATTGTCATCCCTATTTGGATGCCAGCTCTCTGTTTGATTGCAAGATTTAAGGTTACATGCGTATGACCGAGTCAGCGGTTAACTTGACCGAGTCAGCGGTTAACTTCACCCGAGTCTCAATCGAATTTTGTTTAGGAATAATTACTTCATGCTGCTTTGATATCATATTCTTCGCCGATCAACCCAAAACGTAAGTGTCCGATCGTGAACATTGCACTAAAGAAGAAAGGTTCAAGTCTTCAACCATGAATATTAAATTTAAAGGGCTGCTGAAATGTACGAGGAGGGACGACCATTCAATCTGAAAGCTTAGCTAATAGAAAAATGCAATTATATATGTTAGTCTAACACAAACATATGGAGACCAACCTATTGATAGCTAGTTCAGTTCATAGGTTATTTCGGATTTGAAGAGGATTGATATTAAAGAATCCTTTAAGTTCGGCATTATTTTTCACATACCATTATCCAAATCAACATGCATGAGACCTAGGTTACAATGTGTTAGAACAGAAATTATGCAAAAATGTCAAAAGAGTCTAACACTTAAGAATCAGGAAGATTGTGGTATAGTTCAACTCCTTCGAACTATGTTCAAACAGAGGTGTCGAAGCTGTAGAGATTGGATGAGAAAAGAAATAAAATAGAGGGAAATTGAAGATGATAAACTATGGTTGAACTACTCCTAGAAATGAAGAACTGGTTGCAGGAATTTAAAGGAAAGAAAAAGATGTCATTGCTGTATTTAAAAGCCTATATTGTAAATAGATCTGAGTCTACTGATACATGCTAAAAGATAAATAAAGTGGTTTTTGCTTATGATTTCGGTAGAGATTTTTTTCATCATCTTGGTCTTTTATAGAGCTTCTGGTAACCACCTGAAACACCCACTACGCTACAATTGTTGCTTTGAAAGTGGAACTATAAGGATCGGTGCACTCGTCAACCGATGCCCCGCTCTGGAACTATAAGGATCGGTGCACTCGTCAGCTTGGTCCTCAACTGGATGAACGCCTGCTCACCAGCCTCGTCCCAAACAAATGGGACCGCCTTCTGTGTCAACCTGGTCATCGGCCCTGCAACCCTGGAGAAGTCCCGCACGAACCTCCGGTAGTAACCCGCCAAGCCGAGGAAGCTGCGGACCTCGAACACTGTCGCCGGTCTCTGCCACTGTAGCACTGCCTCGATCTTGGCTGGATCAACTGAAATACCTGCCGCTGACACCACGTGCCCCAGAAACTGCACCTCAGGAAGCCAAAACTCACATTTGGAGGCCTTGGCATATAGCCAATGCCCCCTGAACAACTGCAACACTATCCTCAAATGCTGCCCGTGCTCCTCTGCGGTACGTGAGTAGACTAGGATGTCATCGACGAAAACCACCACGAACTGAACCAAGTACGGTCGGAAGACCCTCTGCATCAGATCCATGAACGCCGCCGGTGCGTTCGTCAAGTCGAACGGCATCACCGTGAACTCGTACAACCCGTACCTCGTACGGAAAGCCGTCTTCGGGATGTCGCAATCCCGAATCCGCAACTGGTGATAGCCGGTACGGAGATCGATCTTCGAAAAGACCGAAGAGCCTCGGAGCTGGTCGAACAAGTCATCGATCCTCGGCATCGGATACTTGTTCTTCACCGTCACCCTGTTCAGCTTCCTATAATCAATGCAAAGACGAAGCGTACCATCCTTCTTCTTTGCGAACAAGACAGGAGCTACCCAAGGTGACGTGCTGGGACGGATGAAACCTCTGCCGATCAACCCGTCCAACTGGACCCTCAGCTCCCTCTACTCTGCTGGTGCCATCCTGAAAGTTGGCAGAGAGATCGGCCCGGTACCCGGTACAAGATCTATCTGGAAGTCTACTGCTCTGGAAGGAGGAAGGCCCGGTAGCTCGTCTGGGAAGACGTCAGCAAACTCACAAACAACTGCAGGTAAACTGCCCTCTCGACTGCCCTCTACAGCGAACAAGGGAAGGCGCGCCAGTAAAGCTGACAGCTGGCCCTTGCGCCTGAAAAGACAAGCACACAAGAGGGAATCGGCCGACTGGCGATCCCCCAACAGAACGAAACGAGCGCCGTCAGGTGTCCAAGCAGTCACCCTACGATGGCCACAGTCGATGACGGCTCGGTATGAAGTCAGCCAATCCATACCGAGAATCACGTCGAACCCGACCATGCCTAGCACCCGAAGATCTAGAAAGACACGGTGGCCCCCAACCTCCAACTCGCAAGAACGGCAGATCAGCTCAACACGAGCTCCTCCGCCGACGGGTGTGTCTAAGTGTAGTGGGACTCCAAGTGGCTCAGTCTCTAGCCCTAGCCATGCCACACAGTCGCTAGCTACAAAGGAATGAGACGCCCCAGAATCTATCAGAACATCTACAAATGAACTGAAAAGCTGGAAGGTACCTCTGAGAACAGGAGGGTCAACTGGAGCTGGTGGAAGTGCTAGAGTCTGTTGGGGTGGCTGGTACTGGTAAGGCTGAAAGGGTGGCTGAACAAAGTCTGGGTACTCGCAGTCTGGAAGTGCGTACACTCCCCCTCTGGGTCCGCCTCGACCTCCGCCGTGACCTCTGCCTCTCCCGGCGCCTGGTGTCCGCCAACCTCCGGCTGCTCCGCCACGAGCGAACTGTGCCCTCAACGTCGGACAGTCCCTGCGAATGTGCCCCGTCTGCCGGCACTCGAAGCACACAGGAGGACCAAGCGGTAGCTGCTGGCTCTGGCCTCCTCCAGACGTCTGCCCCTGAGGCCCAGCCGGAAGAAGTGGCTGGCCTCCCTGCCTGGGCTGCTGCTGGTGCTGGGGTGGGTAACGCTGGTACGGCTGCTGGCGTCGTGGGTACCTCTGACGTGGCCTCCACGAACCTCCTCTGCCCTGAGCTGCTCTCTGTGGCTGCACTCCGCCACTGGTGCTCACAGACGACGCAGGCTGGATTGCCCTGGGCCCTGGCTCCTGCAACTGAGCCTCCACTGCCAAGGCGCAGTCCAACACCTCTGCGTACGTGCTAGATCGCTGAGCCGCGATCAGATGCCTGAGCTCGGGCCTAAGCCCCCACTGGAACTGCTCAGCTCTGGCAAGAGGATCCGCCGACACCGCCCCGACAAATCTGGCAAGTCTCGTGAACCTAGCTGCGTACTGAACAACCGACTGAGTACCCTGAGAAAGGGTCTGGTACTCACGGACAAGGGCCGAGCGCGCACTGCGGGGAAAGTACGCACTGAGAAACAACGAACGAAACACGGCCCACGATGGGTCACTCCCGTCCCTGGCGGCCTGGAAAGAGCGCCACCAGTCCAAAGCATCCCCGTCGAGCTGGAACGCGGCAAGTCTGACCCGAACTCGGTCATCCTGGACGAAAAGAGTGTCAAGGACGCGATTGACTCCCTCCAGCCAGTCGCCCGCCACCGCTGGGTCGCCTCCAGTACCGCTGAACCTAGGTGGGTTCAGCCTCTGGAAGTCGACCACCGCTGTCGCAATAGCACGCTGGTCGAGTGGAGGAGAGACCTCCTCGGCGATGAACGAAGCATCCTCCTCCAGCACAACCTCAATCCTAGGCTCTAGCTCTCGTGCAGGTACACGGGGCACGGCTGTGTTGGCCCCTAAGGCCCGTCGGGCAGCGCGCTGGTCGCGCGCGGTACCCTGACCCAACACTGGACAGCTAGCCCTGCTCCCTGGCATATGCACGTTTATCAGAGACGACAAGTGTCCACCCGTAAGAAAACAAAACACAGCAGCAATCAATAAGATAAAAGCATAACACATATGAGCACAGTCAAGCACACAGGGATGCTCTACTCCTAGAACTATCCCAAGCCGCGCTCAAAATCTCAACCGCAAGCCTAATCCTATCCCTGGGACCTACAGCCCGCTCTAATACCAAGTTGTCACACCCAGACCCAGAAAACCTATCCAGGACGGGGCATGAGGGTTCCTATCACTATTCATCATCAACCGGCGCGGTACAAAGCGGAAAAGACGGATAATTTAAACAATTATATTCCATAGGCTAAACAGATTTAATCATAATATGTCATCAAGTTGTACAATGTCTAAGTTCCAATATACATATTTGTACAAAATCCCAAAGGTTCTCCAAAATGTTTACAACATATAGATACATATAAAAAAGGGGTACAACAGATCATCCTCCAGCAACCTTAAGCGCCTCTGGAAGTACTCGCGCCGCCAAAAGCCAATCATGCCGGCTCCACCGAAGAAGAACTGTCGCCTGCACTTGCAAACGCAGCCCGGGTAGGAGTGAGCGATAAGCTCAGTAGGGTTCTACTCTACGGCACACTGAAGGGAGGAAAACAACAACAGAGTTGTCTTCCAGCTCAAGTCTAACGGATGCCACGGGTCCCACAACCCTGTCGACTCCCAAGGGATCCTACTCTTCTCAACAGACCACGCTGGGAAACTCAACCAACACGCTGGGAGGAAAGAACCGGAACTAGTAGGACCACCATTACCCAGCAGGAAACCACTGCCTGGGGACCATGTTAGGGACGTCGACACCCATCCTTAGAACTTAGCTTCGGAAGACAACCCGACCTCTAAACCTCAACAATGATCAGAGTCAACTAGCGTGAATCCTCAAAAACATGAGACTTGATCAAACAATCACATCCTACTCCTGACTACCCATCCACGGTCCTAAGGCTAGATCCGAGCTGCCCGAGAGCCTCGGATCGGCGACCTAAACCATCGCCCGCCTAACCTCAAATGCCTCTAATGCACACAATGCATGGGCCTAGGCAAACATCTATCTAGATGTCTCTACATGCCACATCAACAGTTATGAGTTCCACATATATACAATAGCCCTCGGCACTCGCCGGCAAGAGGCTAAGGTTCCACAATTCTTCATTGACTAGCACTCATAGCTAGTTAATGGCTAGGCAAACAACTAAGCATTTAACTACAATCACACAAGTATTAAATGCAAGTAAAGCCATAGATTTACCCAAAAAGAGAGTTACTTGAATCGATTCTCAAACCCGATGGAAATCCTTTGAAAACCTCATCAAATCCCCCTACATGCTTCCCAACATGTTTACATACTAATCCCCCATCAAAACCATCCAAAAAATACCTGAAAACCAAGTTCAAAGGGTCACGGACGATGTCAGGCCACGGACGATGCCACGGTCGATCCGGCGATCGACCGTGAGACCCATACGAAGAAAACCACGGGCGACGGTCGATCCACCCATCGACCCTGAGAAGCCCAAAACCAAACAGCGCCTGACGGTCGATGCGACGGTCGACTGTCAGGAAAAAGGCGAAAAGGAGAAGATCCACGTTTGATCGATCCATCGACCGTGGGAGTCCAAAATCTCGACAGAGCCCGACGGTCGATCCGACGGTCGACCGTCAGGTGCAGAAAGGGTAAAACAACACTTGACGGTCGATGCACCGATCGACCGTCGAGCCTTGGCACAGTTCATCAAAACAGTGCCGGAAATCCATTTCTTTGGATTTCAAGTATCAAATCACGTTGGAATAAGATGAAATCTTGCAAGCAAGTATATTTAGCAAAGGGGAAGCTAATGGAGTGAAGAAATCCAGTTTTCGACGGTTAAATCTCTTATCTAGGTCCAAATGGACAAAAACCGACAAAACGACGATAATACGGAAACCAACTGTTGGAATACAGAAAAGGTAAGGTAGGAATACTTCAAATCCTTCATACAACATGCACAAAGAGTTACATAGCATTCTAACATGTATTCCTATAGCGAAAATACATAAAACCTATCCTAGGAGAACCCGATCCAAGGATCGAGGTAGAAACACCTACTTGAGCAAGTAGGGTAGCTCCTCCACGCGTCCCGCTGGTCAAGCCGACAAGATCCGCGATCCGAAGCCCAAGACTCCAAACCCTAGCTCAGCCGAATGAGAGGGAGAAGGAGAAAACGACAGCAGAAGAGAAGGAAAGAAAGAGAAAGGGACAGACCTTTTATAGAAATTCCAAATCTATCTCAGCCGTCCAAATCGATCTTCCCCGATCGAGCTCCGGTCCTCCGATCGGACGCACCCTAGGGATTCTAATCAAACACATACATCAATCAAAGTCAGTGTGTGGAGCGCGGGTGTGAAATCAACCACCAGAGGGCATATTTACCAAAATGCCCCCGGGGTCCAAAACCGCCACAAGATCGCCCGATCGTGCCCGACGCGGAACCAAACCAACAGGAAACCGGCTCTCGACCCACGTGGTCGAGTCAGGTCCGAGGGACGGGCCCTCACATGTCCCGTATCAACTGATGCAGTATCATGGTCCAAACAAGTGTTTGATTGACCAAATACATCAACCAATATAGCATCTACCAATGTGAAAGATGCCCTTGATGCTAGAGGTGGCGATTCGGGTTCATGAGTCAGGTTTAGGTCGGGTCAAACACCAATATCTCGACCCAAAGGCCCAAATCGAACCCGACTCGTTTAATAAACGGGTCAGATTTGTCAACCCGAACCCGACCTAATATTAAACGGGTGAACCCATTGACCCGTTTAATATTAGCGGCGTTGCTTTGTTGTTCCCGATGGATGCTATTCCAAGGGCATTCTCTAGCATGTCACTGAAATAGCAATATGATGAGCGACATGAACTTTGGTTGTCCTACATGAATAGATGCAGTATCATGGTCAAAACCAGTGTTTGGTTGACTAGATCCATCAACCAATACAACATCAACCAATGTAAAAAATGCCCTTAGGTTGATGCTAGGGGTGGTAATTCAAGTTCACGGGTCGGGTTTGGGTCGGGTCAAACACCAATATCTCGACTCAAAGTGTCACACCCCGACACAAAAAACCCATCCGGGTCGGAACGTGAGGGACCTAAACCTATTCAATCATCTCTGGCGCATTTATATAATGATTTTCACAACTAATTTGAACAATTTTATCAGAGGAGCAGCATAGTAATTTCTAATAAACTACTAACCATAATAGTCCCAAATTAACATCAGAGTAAATATGATTACATAATTTATACAAACCTCTGAATTATACAATTTACTCATCGAATACAGATTCATAAACATCTAATCCTTGAAAAAGGATATTATATATTTAATACATTTATCAAAAGTAATCTATAACAAAAGGAACTGTTGAAGCTGCCAACACCTCAGGATCCTCGAGCATCTCCTGAAGTCACTGTGCGTCTGCGCCACCAAAATATGTCCAGCTGGTATTGCAGAAGAAGAGCTGACGTTTGCACCTGCAAATGCGACCTGGGTAGAAGTGAGCAATAAGCTCAGTAGGGTTCTACTCTATGGCACACAGAAGGAAAAGGGAACTACAAAGTCCCGGGACTCCATCTCATCTCTAGGAGAAACTCACGTTACGTCCACCTCCTACCCCAGGACACGTGCTCTGTGACCTCCACAATCAACAACCATCCCTCTCTCTGCAACCAAGCGCTCCAGCGCTGAAATAATAGGGTGTAGGACACATGGTGGCACGTAACTTTCCCTAACATAGATACTGAGACTGCGACTGGAATCTTGAGCGACCTTTACACCTCAATCAGAATAATCATAGACAGCTAGACACCATCCTCAAGAATACAAGATTCCAACTTAATGCAATCACGCCCTAGACCTTACTATCCATCCTCGGTCCTACAGTTAGATCCGAGCTACCCGAGAGCCTCGGATCGGCGATCTGAAATGCCTAATCTGAAATGCCTCTAATGCATGCAAGTGCATGAACCTATAGAAGTATCTAACCTAGATGTCACTATATGTCACATCAATATAATGAGGTTCAACATGTTAAGCAGATAATAATTATAATAAAGAATACAACCTGATTCTTTAACAACAATCGGCAACGCCGTTATACAATAGCTTTCAGTGCAATCTGGCACCCGACAGGCTAATATTCCATAGTTATCCTGCAGATAACCGATCTACAATTACAACGATAATACTACCAGCCAAGTTACTACACCCCCAGCGCACGCTGGCAAACAGTTGGGCTATACTAAAGCAGTAGGGCACATCTTTGGCCAAATTATTCTTTACATTCTCGGAAGTCATCACTCTCCTGGTTAACCACAATGCATATTAAAGGATCCGAACCCACATATGGGTCTAAGACCTATAAGGCTATATACAAGTGGTTAGGAAAGTGAATAAAGCAAACACAAACTATTAGAATGCATGCTTAACATGAAAATGCTTGAAATCGAAAAATCAACCAATCCATTATACGAGTCGTCGCAAAATTAGAAGATGAAATCATCAAAATCCCTATTTAAATATCATACTAATCATTGAGAAAGACATAGGAGAAATCAGGATTGAAAGGAAACCAAAATGGTTGAAATCGGAGTCAATTTTAGCAATCAGCGTATAAGAGATCGATCTTCATACCCATGAAGATCGATCTTCCTTAAATCAACACTCTATCATGACACAAGAGATCGATCTTCTACCCAAGAATATCGATCTTTCTTTAATTCATGCTTTATCACAGTCTCGTAGAAACTTTGTCATAAATCATAGGAAAATTAGCAAATTTATGAAATCAGTGGATATTGAAAGAAGACTCGATGATCTACAACTTTCATCTTGAAAGTTTCACGAGATCATGCTCACAGAAACTTGAAAACGAGCGTGAACACGATTGTTTAGCTAAAAACAGAAAACCTCCTTACCAGCACATAAGAGATCAGCTTTCATACGACAGCAAGGCCTATACAAGGAGATCGAGCTTCTCTCCCAAGAAGATCGATCTTCTCTATGCATGTCGCGCCCTGACCCGCGAAAGCCCAACCGGGCCGGGCGACGCGAACCGGAACCTAACAAACGCGGAAGAAAAGCTGGCGAGGGTTTCCTCTAACCTATTGTTCTCCCTAGCAATTCACCAAAAGCACCCCCAATTAAAACAACATTAATCAGCAAAACCTCGAACCACAGATTTAAGAACTCCAAAAAAGGTTTAATATCCATATCCTCGGAGAGGGGGGAAGTTCAAATACAACATTACTCCCGTAGGAGACTATCTAACATAAGGATAAAAACATTAAAGGATCACCAGCTCTCAGACTCTGCCTGGCGCCGCCGCACCGCCGACCAACTGCCCGGTAGGGGCCAAGGAAGAAGGACTGACGCCTACACCTGCAAAACGTAGCCCGGGTAGGAGTGAGCACTAAGCTCAGTAGGGATCTACACTACGACACACAGAAGGAAGAGGGAAACGCAACAGTGTCGCCCTCAAGTAGAACCTGGGTGTATACAGGGGTCCCATAACCCCACCGCGTGTCCCTGAGGCCCCGATCATGATCTTCCAGCCGGGCTGGTCACATGTCGGGTCATACTCAGTAGCAGGAAACAACACTGCTGACTCTCAACAGAACACAGAACATTGTTTGGTGGGAAAAGACACCACTGAGTAGGCAACTCCTCTACTCAAGAGTTTAAGAACGCCGGACACCGGCTACACCTCAGATTCGACTCGAGGCCGACACGACCTCTACAATCATCAAGCAACAAGTGCACCAGTTGTGAGGGCCCGTCCCTCAGACCTGGCTCGACCGCGTGGGTCGAGAGCCGGTTTCCTTTTGGTATGGTTCCGCGTCGGGCACGATCGGGCGATCGTGTGGCGGTTTGGACCCCAGGGGTATTTTGGTAAATATACCCCCTGGTGGTCAGTTTCACACCCGCATTGCACCCACGGCCTTGGACTGATGTATGTTGTTGTTTAGAATGGTTAGGTGGACCCGGGATCGGAAGATCCCAGCTCGGGCTCGCTGAAGCTTGCCTTTGGGCAGCTTACGGCCCTTGAGCGACCGATCGGGCTCGTGAGCGAGTCGGCGGGCTTTTGACCCGTTGGATCGGTCCGGCCCGTTAGTGGCCTTTTAGTGGGGGCAGTTGGAGCAGTTGGCTCCAACTCACCTTTTTCCCCTCTCTTCTCCTTCTTCCTCCCGATCCTCCTTCTCTTCTCCTCCTGCCAACGTTCCTTCTTCTCCCTTCTCCCCTTCTCCTCCGGCTGGGCTAGAGCTTGGAGGGCTGAGCATTGCGGAGCGGACCTTCACGGCACGACTGACTGGACGCGTGGAGAAGCTTCACTGCTTGCCCAGGTAGGTGTTTCTACCTCGATCCTTGGATCGGGTTCTACTAGGTTAGGTTGTATGTGTTTTTGCTGTGGAATACCTAGTAGAATGCTTGTAGCTCCTTGCATATGTGGTGTGCTTCTTTCTCTTGTGTTCTTACACCGTGAATCCAGGTTTTTGCCGGTCGTTTTCCGTATTGTCGAAGCTTCGTCGGTTTTCGTCCATTTTCCACCTAGATAGGAGATTTCAAGATTTAACCGTCAAAAATAGGATTTCTTTACATCATTGGATTCCCCATAGTTAAATACGCTTGCCTACAAAGTTTCATCGTTTTCAAACATGTTTTGATCCTTGAAATCCTAGAAATATGATTGCTAGCATATTGCGTCGTGAGCTCGACGGTCGATCGGTGTATCGACCGTCAGGCTCGACGGTCGATCGGTGTATCGACCGTCGGGCTTTAATATGCTTACTCTGGGTCTGACGGTCGACCGTCGGATCGACCGTCGTATCGTCCGTCAGGCTCTGTCAGGATTTTAGCCTCCCAGGGTCGATGCATAGATCGACCGTGGGAGTCCTTCCTTTTCGCCATTTACCTGACGGTCGACCGTCGGATCGATCGTCGCATCGACCGTCAGGCGCTGTTTGGTTTTGGGCTTCTCAGGGTCGATGGGTGGATCGACCGTCGCCCTTGGTTTTCTTCGCATGGGTCTCACAGTCGATCGCCGGATCGACCGTGGCATCGTCCGTGACCTCACGGTCGATCCCCGGATCGACCGTGACATCGTCCGTGACCCGTTGAACTTGGTTTTCAGGTATTTCTTGGATGGTTTTGATGGGGGATTAATATCTAAACATGTTGGGAAGCATGTAGGGGGATTTGATGAGGTTTTCAAAGTATTTCCATTTGGTTTGAGATTTTATTCAAATGTTCTTTCCTTTTAGAAAACCTATGGTTCTACTTGCAATTAATACATGATTGATTGTAGTTGAGTGCTTAGTTAATTGCTTAGCCATTAGCTAGCTATGAGTGCTAGCTAATGAGAAATTGTAGAACCTTAGCCTCTTGCCGGCGAGTGCCGAGGGCTATTGTATATCTGTGGATCTTATAACTGTTGATGTGGCATGTAGAGACATCTAGGTTAGATGTTTGCCTAGGCTCATGCATTGTATGCATTAGAAGCATTTGAGGTTAGGCGGGCGATGGTTTGGGTCGCCGATCCGAGGCTCTCGGGTAGCTCGGATCTAGCCTCAGGGCCGTGGCTGGGTAGTCAGGATTAGGGTGTGATTGTTGATCTGAATCTCTGGTGATTGAGGATTGCGATAGTTGGCTTGAATCAGTGTTGGAGGTTTAGAGGTCGTGTTGTCTTCCAAAGCCAAGTGCTAAGGATGGATGTTGATGCGTTCCCGACGTGTTTCCCCAAGGTTTGCTATTCCAGTTTGGGTAAGGGTGATCCTGCTTGTTACTGTTTCTTGGCCTCATGGTAACTTGTTCAGAAGAGAGGTTTCATGACATGAGCCCTTGGGACATCAACTGGGTTATGGGACCCGTGGCATCCGTTAGACTTAGGCTGGGAGACAACACTGTTGTTGTTTTCCTCCTTTCAGTGTGCCGTAGAGTAGAACCCTACTGAGCTTATCGCTCATTCCTACCCGGGCTGCGTTTGCAGGTGCAGGCGGCAGTTCTTCGTCCGTGGAGCCGACGGGATCTGCCTTTGGCGGCGCGAGCACATCCAGGGGCGTCTGAGGTTTTGTTGGAGGATATGACTGTTGTACCTTTTTGATATATATATGTATGCATGTTGTAAACCCTTGAGGATTTTGGAATCATGTATCATATCTGTCTCATGGGAGTTTTGTATCGAATATAAACTGTACAACTTGCTGATGTATTACAATTGAATCTGTTTGCCTCTGGATTATAAATTGTCCAAATTTATCCGTCTTTCCGCATTTACATCGCGCCAATTGAAGATGAATAATGATAGGAACCCTCACGTCTCGGCCCGGATGGGTTTTCTGGGTCGGGGTGTGACAACTTGGTATCAGAGCATGCTGTAGGTCCTAGGGATAGGATTAGGCTTGCGGTTAAGGTTTTGAGCGCGGTTTGGGATAGTTCTAGGAGTAGAGCATCCATGTGTACTTGACTGTGCTAATGTGTGTTATGTTTTTTTTATTGATTGCTGCTGTGTTTTGTTTTTTACGGGTGGACACTTGTCATCTCTGTTGAACGTGCAGATGCCAGGGAGCAGGGCTAGCTGTCCAGTGTTGGGTCAGGGTACCGCGCGCGACCAGCGCGCTGCCCGATGGGCCTTAGGGGCCAACACAGCCGTGCCCCGTGTACCTGCACGAGAGCCAGAGCCGAGGATTGAGGTCGTGGTGGAGGAGGATGCTTCGTTCATCGCCGAGGAGGTCTCTCCTCCACTCGACCAGCGTGCTGTTGTGACAGCGGTGGTCGACTTCCAGAGGCTGAACCCTCCTAGGTTCAGCGGTACTGGAGGCGACCCAGCGGTGGCAGACGACTGGCTGGAGGGAGTCAGTCGCGTCCTTGACACTCTTTTCGTCCAGGATGACTGAGTTCGGGTCAGACTTGCCGCGTTCCAGCTCGACGGGGACGCTTTGGACTGGTGGCGCTCTTTCCAGGCCGCCAGGGACGGGAGTGACCCATCGTGGGCCGTGTTCCGTTCTTCGTTTCTAGGCGCGTACTTTCTCCGCAGTGCGCGCTCGGCCCTTGTTCGTGAGTACCAGACCCTTTCTCAGGGTACTCAGTCGGTTGTGCAGTACGCTGCTAGGTTCACGAGACTTGCCAGATTTGCCGAAGCAGTTTCAGCGGACCCTCTTGCCAGAGCTGATCAATTTCAGTGGGGGCTTAGGCCCGAGCTCAGGCGGCTGATCGCGGCTCAGCGCGCTAGCACGTACGCAGAGGTGCTGGACAGTGCCTTGGCAGTTGAGGCTCAGTTGCAGGAGCCGGGGCCCAGGGCAGTCCAGCCTGCGTCGTCTGCGAGCACCAGTGGCGGAGTGCAGCCACAGAGAGCAGCTCAGGGCAGAGGAGGTTCGTGGAGACAGCGGAGGTACCCACGACGCCAACAGCCGTACCAGCGTTACCCACCCCAGCACCAGCAGCAGCCCAGGCAGGGAGGCCAGCCACTTCTTCCGGCTGGGCCTCAAGGGCAGACGTTCGGAGGAGGCCAGAGCCAGCAGCTAGCGCTTGGTCCTCCTGTGTGCTTCGAGTGCCTGCAGACGGGGCACATTCGCAGAGACTGTCCGACGTTGAGGGCACAGTTCGCCCGTGGCGGAGCAGGCGGAGGTTGGCGGACGCCTGGAGCCGGGAGAGGCAGGGGTCGCGGCGGAGATCGAGGCGGACCCAGAGGGGGAGTGTACGCACTTCCAGACCGCGAGTACCCAGACTTTGTTCAGCCATCCTTTCAGCCTTACCAGTACCAGCCACCCCAGCAGGCTCTAGCACTTCCTTCAGCTCCAGTTGACCCTCCTGTTCTCAGAGGTACCTTCCAGCTTTTCAGTTCATTTGTAGATGTTCTGATAGATTCTGGGGCGTCTCATTCCTTTGTAGCTAGCGACTGTGTGGCATCGCTAGGGCTAGAGACTGAGCCACTTGGGGTCACACTGCACTTAGACACACCCGTCGGCGGAGGGGCTCGTGTCGAGCTGATCTGCCGTTCTTGCGAGTTGGAGGTTGGGGGCCTCCGTGTCTTTCTAGACCTTCGGGTGCTAGACATGGTCGGGTTCGACGTGATTCTCGATATGGAATGGCTGACATCGTACCGAGCCGTCATCGACTGTGGCCGTCACAGGGTGACTGCTTGGACACCTGACGGCGCTCGTTTTGTTCTGCTGGGGGATCGCCAGTCGGCCGATTCCCTCATGTGTGCTTGTCTTCCCAGGCGCGAGGGCCAGCTGTCAGCCCTACTGGCGCGCCTTTCCTTGTTTGCTGCAGAGGTCCGTCGAGAGAGCAGTTTGCCTGCAGTGGTTTGTGAGTTTGCTGACGTCTTCCCAGACGAGCTACCGAGTCTTCTTCCTTCCAGAGCAGTAGACTTCCAGATAGATCTTGTACCGGGTACCGGGCCGATCTCTCTACCAGCTTTCATGATGGCACCAGCAGAGCAGAGGGAGCTGAGGGTCCAGCTGGACGGGTTGATCAGCAGAGGTTTCATCCGTCCCAGCACGTCGCCTTGGGCAGCTCCTGTATTGTTCGCAAAGAAGAAGGACGGTACGCTTCGTCTTTGCATTGATTACAGGAAGCTGAACCGGGTGACGGTGAAGAACAAGTATCCGATGCCGAGGATCGATGACTTGTTCGACCAGCTCCGAGGCTCTTCGGTCTTTTCGAAGATCGATCTCCATACCGGCTATCACCAGTTGCCGATTCGGGATTGTGACATCCCGAAGACGGCTTTCCGTACGAGGTACGGGTTGTACGAGTTCACGGTGATGCCGTTCGGCTTGACGAACGCACTGGCGGCGTTCATGGATCTGATGCAGAGGGTCTTCCGACCGTACTTAGATGAGTTTGTGGTGATCTTCGTCGACGACATCCTAGTCTACTCACGTACCGCGGAGGAGCACGGGCAGCATCTGAGGACAGTGTTGCAGTTGCTGAGGGGGTATAGGCTGTATGCCAAAGCCTCCAAGTGTGAGTGCACCGATCCTTATAGTTCCAGAGCGAGGCGTCGGCTACAGTGTCTACTGTGACGCCAGTGGGGAGGGCCTACGCTGTGTGCTTATGCAGGAGGGCCATGTGGTGGCCTATGGTTCCAGGCAGCTGAAGGCCCATGAGAAGAACTATCCGATCCACGATCTCGAGCTTGCGGCGGTTGTCTTCGGTCTGAAGACGTAGCGGCACTATCTCTATGGTGAGCGGTTCTCGGTGTACTCTGATCATAAGAGTTTGGGGCACATATTCATACCAGCTTACCCATTTAATTGTTGCAACGCAGCCCTCCAGCAAACAATTCATAAGAAATCGTAGAAAAATCAGAAAATTACGAAACAAGATGGAATGGATAGCTAACGAATAGATCTACAACTCTTATGTTTATAAAAATCCAAGATCATGTACACGCCAGCCGAAAAACGCGCCGCAAGCCGGCTGTTCTTCAAGAACAGCAGAAAACTAGAAATCCGAGACTAATCATACATAAAACCTACTCAAATCTCAACTGATTAACATGAAACTTAAATCATTAATTCTAACAGGTATAAAGAATCCAACAAATCAAGGATCAACAAGATCCAACGGCTAGATCTAGAGAAAACCCGAAATAAACATCAGTAGGTATAACCCTACCTAGCTGCGCTTTCCTCGGCTGATTCCCCGCGATTTGATCACCAACAAGCCTCCAAACCACTTCAGGGATCTTCCTCTCGTTATCACAGATCCAACGAGCCTTAGAACACCGAAAAAGATGGTCGGAGGAGGGAGAACGGCGAAGAAGAAGCTCGCCGGTGGAGAAGGGAAGAAACAAAGCACTGCGGGAAAGAAGAGAAAGAAGGAAGAAGAAGAGAAGAGAAGGAGGAAAAAAGGAAGGGAAAAAGGGGAGGGGAAAGCCGGGAAAGAGGGGAGAAAGGTGAAGGAGGGGAGGGAAAGTCCTCCCCCTCTGACAGAGGAGAGCGACGGCCAACGACCGTCCTCTCGAAAGAGAAGAAAACCACCGACTAGCTACAGTGTCTGGATCGATCCAACACCATACTGGATCGATCCAAGACAAGGATGGATCGATCCAACACTAGTTGGGATCGATCCACAGGGTCAAAAACCCTCCGACTCGCTCACGAGTTCGATCGATCGCTCTTACGAGCGACCGATCGCTCGAGGGCCGCCAGCAGTCCAAAGAAGGGCTGTTGCGCGCCCGAGCTGGGATCCTCCGATCCCGGGTCCACCTAGCCATTCTAAACAAATACTAACACATACAAGGCCAGTGTGTGCACATGCGGGTGTGAAACAAACCAACAAGGCGCAATTTACCAAATTGCCCTTGCGGTCTACAACGAGCCACAGGGGTAGAGGGACAGGTCCTCACAATGCACGTCCTCTGTCAACTGAAGAGATCGATCTTCATACCCATGAAGATAAATCCTTCATAGTCGGCAGTCTATGTGGCAACTAAAAGATTGATCTTCATGTCCCGAAAATCCAATTTCTTGGATTCGATCTATCAAAACTCGTTGGATTAAGACAAAACTTCGAGGGGATATGCAATTGGAGGTGGGGAATCTATTGGTACTAATAAGAAATCCAACTTTAGATGATCAAATCCTCATATCTTAGATAAATTGGATAAAAGCCGACAAAACCGACGAAAACTCAATTACGTGGATTTGATCTATTAAACGGCGATGAAATCCATTCAAACTTTGAGGAAAGCCAGATTAGATTGTGGGGGATCCATTCATGCAATAAAATCCAAACTCAAATCGTGAAATATCATATCTAAGCCGATCTAGCCGAAAACCTGACAAAAATACGGAATTCATCCGATAGAATACGGAAACGACACAATAGCAACGTGTAACACTTAATAAGGAACTAGAATACAGGATTTCAAAACAATCCAACAAGCAAAATTACACCAAAACACAATTTAACAATCCTAGGGTTACCAATACACAGGAATTAGGTAGAAACACCTACATGTATAGACGTGCAGGCGATCTATATGATCCTTAACTCCGATCGCTGCGGATCCATTCCGAAAAGCCGTAGCCGGAGCTCCACGCCGGCAGCCAACGAGGGAGAGAGGAAGAGAGAAAGAGAAAGGAAAAAGAAGAGAGAAAAAAGAGAGGGGTATTTATAAAAAGCTAGAATCGATCACAACCGTCCATTTCAATCTTTCTCGATCGAGCTCCGATCTTCCGATCGGAAGCGCTCTTAAGGTTCTAATCAGTACATCAATCCAAGATAGTGTGTGCACTATGCGGGTGTGAAACCGACCGCCAAATTGCCCTTGGGGTCCTAAAAAAGCGATGCGATCAATCGATCGCATCCCAAGGCCAACCGAGTCAAACCACAAAACCAGGCCCTCGACCTAACGCGATCGGACCAGGTTGGAGGTACGGGTTCTCACATTTTCAGTTATCTTTCGATCCTGATAGACACCATTGTGCAAAACAACAAGCAAGCTTGGATTCAGAGGGAACTTGGAAGGGGTTGAAACTGCTACTTAATTCCAGCGATTGGAAGACATGGGGGGATATTTGCAGCATGGCGTCTGTATCTTGGGAGGATTACTATGAACCACCATTCCAGTCAAGTGATGCCTGATATAATATCGTCATGTGAGTTTGAACAATTCGCTGTTCCCGCTGTGTATGGTGCTACGCAGGCTGTGGACCGCAAAGAATTGTGGGAGTATTTGGCAAGATTTAATTCAATTGGGATTCCTCACTTAGCAGCGGATGATTTCAATGCCATTTTGTCGACGGGAGAGAAGGAGGGTGGGGTTCCATTTTTTTTTGATCAATCTGAAAGGGATTTCTTCAGTTTCATATCAGCCAATGATATGATCGACTTGGGCTTTACTGGTCCTTGCTTTACCTGGACTAACAGCCAAAGTGGGAATGACAGAATCATGGAGAGGCTTGACAGGGCACTGGGAAGTAGGCTATGTAATGAAGCTTTTCATGTGGCATCATTCAAACACTTGGCGAGGGTAGAATCAGACCATTCTCATCTACTGATCTCGCTAAAGGAGGTAATTCCATACGTAGGCCCATCTACTTTCAGATTGGAGCATTCGTGGATGAAAGTTCCAGCCCTCAAAGAGGTTATGGTTCAAATGTGAAACTCACCTCGGTTTCATAGTAATAAACAGTATGTGTTTTTCTCAAAACTTAAGGTTTTAAAAAGGGTTAATAACATTTTACTAACATATAGTTTGAAAATATGTCAATTTACCTCATATATTTTAAAACGTGACAAAACACACCCTTAATTTTATCAATGTGGTTGTATTACACCCAAATGTGACAAAACACACCCCATATATAGGGGGTAAATTGGGTGTAATACGACCACATTGGTAAATTAAGGGTGTGTTTTGTCACGTTTTAAAATATAGGGGGTAAATTGACATATTTTCAAACTATAGGGGAGTAAGATGTTATTAACCCTTTTACAAAATTCAATGAAGGATTGGGATAGAAGGGAGGCCAGGGAGGATGTTTTTGGCATTGGCAAGAGGGTGGAGGTGTGTTTGGAGAGTATGTACAGGTGGGAAGAGGAGGGAGGGCTGTCAGAAGTGGAGGAAGGCCAAATTAAGGAGTTGGAGAAACAATGGGAGAGCTCTATTGCGCAACAGCAGGCAAGAGCTTCCCAGAGGGTGAGAAAGATGTGGCTTCAGTCTGGAGATCACAACTCTGCATTTTTCCACTGTCTAGTAGTAGAGAGGTATTGTAAATCTAAGGTGAGGGAAATCCTAGGCAAGAATGGTTTGCCTGTTAGTGATCTGGTGGGGGTGGGAGAGGTGTTTGTTGATTAGTATTCCCGGTTATGGTCTAATAGTCCTACTGGTTATTCTGATATTGACTTTTCACCCCTCCCTTATGTTAATGAGCTTGATCATGGATGGCTAGAAGATGATGTCAGTGAAGCTGAAATCAAGGAAGTCATGATTGGCATGGATAAGGAGAAGTGCCCGGGGGCCAGATGGAATCCCGGTTGAATTTCATATTAAATTATGGGATGTGGTTAGATCTGATTTTGTAGAGTCAGTTCGAGATGTATTCCTCAAGGGCCGTTTACCTCCTAGTTGAAATGAAATATTCATCTCATTCATTCCAAAGTGCAAATTCCTGAATAAGGTGATAGACTTTAGATCTATAAGCCTTCGTAATGTTGGTTATAAGGTGGTAACCACGATACTAACAAAGAGAATGAAGGTTGTGTTGGGGGGTCTCTTTGGACAAGAATAGTCGGCCTTTATTACTAGAAGGTGTATCCATGACAATATAGATGCGGGCAAAGAGGTCCTACATTCAATGAAAATTGCTCCGAAGACCAAAAGCTTGATGGTTTTGGAGGTAGGCCTTCGAACAGCGTATGACTGGGTGAAGTGGGGATTTCTTAGAAGTGTGCTTGAGGCAATGAAGTTCCCATCACGTTGGATTCAATGTGTCATGGCATGCGTTGAGGGTGCTTGGTGCTCTTTAATCATCAACGGCAAGCTGCATGGAAGAATTGATGCTCAGTGTGGGAATAGGCATGGGACCCTATCTCCTCCTACCTTTTCCTTGTTGTCCAAGAGGTGTTCTCAAGGCTTCTCAAGGATCCTATATTTGGCATTGAAGGTCTTCGGTTTAGAGATTCGAACTATTCTCTTTCACATATATTGTATGCTGATGATTGCTTGGTGTTTACAAAGACAAGATGTACATAGGCAAGGAAGATCAAGATGTTACTTTTAAGGTACGAAGAACTTGTTGGTTTGGAGATGAATAATGTGAAATCTAGTATTAGGTTCTCGCCAATTGTTAAATAAGAGAGGAAGGCTACTATTTGTCATATGCTTGGTCTCTCGGAGGCAATCAGAGGATGGACGTATTTGGGGACTCTAATGGTACCGGCAGAACGAAAGCTGAGGATTTTTCGGAAGTGCTTGACACGATGATCAATAAGGTGTTATCTTGGCAATCAAGATTGATATCGGATCTGGGGTGTTTAATGCTTTTGAAGTATGTTCTTCAAACAATGTTGGGGTTTGTAATGGTTACTACGCATGTCCCGGTATCGGTCATTGAAAGAATGGACCGTATACGCTGTGATTTTTTGTGGAGGGGAAGGAAATTTGGCTTCAGGGTGGTGGCTTGGACCCTTGTTGTATGGCAAAAGGCTTTGAAGATGAAAATGGTTGCACAATTCCTTGAGAATGATGGAAATGTGTGGAAGGACTTAGCCAAAGCAAAGTATCAATGGCAAGGAGCTTTATCGATGGTAAGGGGATCAAGTGCTCATTCCTCTCATTGGAGGCATATATGTTTAGCTGCGGATGAGTTGAGGAAGGGATTAGTTTGGGAAGTGGGTCTACAGAGTAGAGTTAGCTTAACTCATGATGTGTGGTATTCGAAGATTGCGATGTATAGGTGGCCAAATTTCTTCAATGTGGAGGCTGGATTGGATGGTTTACTAGTTGGAGAGCTCACAAAAGGAGATGGGTGGAATACTGAAAAGGTAATGGAGGTTTGTCATCTATTATTAGCAAATTGCATACGCTCTGAAGCTTCACCTACAAACACAAAAAGATATATAATATAAGCAACGTTCTATTTTTGGTATTTTGTAATAGAAGAAAGTAAAGCAACCTAATTGAAAGGAGAGATTTATCAAGTAAGAAATTCAAATCAACAAGTCCCCGGCAACGGCGCCAAAATCTTGACGCACCCAAACCACTCGTCGTAAAAGTGATTAGGGCGTCGAGATTACAATTTATATCGAATCCTAACTAACTACTACGTAGCTAGTGGGAGTCCGGGTCGATCCACAGGGAAATGAGAATTGACTAACGTACTCGATAGATAAGTCCAAACAATTAGCTAAAATAATTTGGGTTTTGGAGTAATGATGATTAAAACAATTAACTAAGTATAGAGAAATAAAACTAATATGGGGAAGTCTTGGGACTTTCATTTCATTGTAGGTTCTAGTGTAGCCTCCTAAGGAATTGAGGTGTGCAATCCAATTGGGACGATCGAAATCTAGAAGTCGACAAGCGGGTGGTTAGCCTCACTTATCGCTCAATGGAAGTCGGGTTAGAATCATCCGCTGGAAAGAATCACATTCACAAAGTCGACGAATGAGTGATTAGCTTCTATCGTCGCTAACGAACATTCGATTAAGATCGATTCATCGCAAGAAAAAGGTATTGTATGGAGTCGGGCATTGGATCGAGATGGTTCTAGCACCTCGAATCCAATGCAAGAGAAAGATAGAATGGATCCTCTAATTAGAGAGATAGGGATGGTTCTAGCATCCCTAATATCTAATCTAGGGCTAATCATCCTCCCAATGGAATTGGATGTGTTTCTAGCACATCCAACTCATTGGGGCATAACAACAAACACCCATCATGCACAAGTTCTAGCTCATACCAAAGAAGGGCATTCATCCATTCAACATATAAGATCCATGTACAAAGATAAAGAAATCATGCTCAAATCCATACAATAAATCATTTCCAAAGATTACACATCAAAAACTCTAAGAAAACTACAAAAGAATCCCACAACTACATGGAAATCCCAAGAGAAAGGAAGTTAGTTACTCATCTTGGATCGATCAATGGATGGAGGTTGATGAAGCTCTCCTCCCATGGATTTTCTCCAAGAAATCCTCCTCTCAATTGGGTAAGAAAACTAGAAAGGCTGGAGAAAGGCCTCAGAGAAGATCCCTAAAATCCCCCATAAGGGGTCTATTTATAGTAAACAAGCCTCCACCACTCGGATTAGATTTGGACCATTGATTTTGCTCGGCTGGCACAAAAGGATCGATCCTTGTAAGGTAGAGGATCGATCTTCCTTTTCGTGTGATCGCTGGTCCCGTGGAGGATTGATCCTCCCATAGGAAAGGATCGATCTTTCTTCTTGAGTTCTGGCTGTGCCCCGATGAAGATCGATCCTATAATGGATGGAGATCGATCCTAGAGAATGTTGCGTTCTGTTACTGGAAAATGCACATGAGAGATCGATCCTTCCCATAGTGAGGATCGATCCTTCAGAACTTGGCTCTGTCCACTACAACAGAAACGTTATTTAGCTGTGATTATGGGGATCTTCAGCGACCATTACAATTGCCGCCCTTGGATTCACCGGTGATCACCCAATTGCCGTTAGAAGTGGGGTCGGGAAAAGGATATGGCGGCCATTACGACGATAGCCGGTGAATGTTCCAACAATCGCCGTTATAACTTGTTTCTTATACCGGCAATTAATAACGGCGATTCAATGGCCGGTATTGGTCGCCTCTAATGCATCGACCTCAACCTTCTAACGACATTTGTATTTGTCGCTAAATCTTCCAAAGTATAGCGGCATTTGATATTGCCGCTACAAGTGTAATTATAGAGCATGTTTAGCGGCAATTGTATACGTCGCTAAAACTAGCAACATTCGGTGGCTATTGGGTTTGTCGCTAAATCTGGATACTTGTAGCGGCATTTGATATTGCCACTAGAAGCATTTTGATTTTGATTTCATTTGACAATTAAAGATCATTTTTAACGGCAATTTTAGATGCCGCTATAATTAACAACATTCGATGGCAATTGCATTCACCGCTAATAATATTTTAATAGTCAACATTCTACTGTAAATTTATTTGACATGACAAATATAGGAAGATAAAAACACCTACTACTACACAAAATACAGATCTACAACCGAAAAATTGACCATTGCACTTCACAACTAATTCCCATTAACAATTTACAAGCATCTGCTACAAGCTCATATACTAACAAACCATACAACTATATCAAAACATGGTTTGCAATGTATCTTAGTCTCAAAAACATCCATAACAAGTTTCGAATCAAAAGACAGATGTTCATTAACTCTAGCAAATAAGAAAAGACATTCAGTCTCAGTCTTAGGTATCCGATCTTCAAAAACTCTCTGGACATGAAATCGGGCCAAAAGTGCTTCACAATTCCTTGTATATTGGAAGATAAAAAGAAAAGTTAATTGACACATGCTATGTAAATATTGTGAAACTCCAATTTTAGTGAAAGAAAAGTGAGCTAAAATCATTACCCAATCTATTAAGATATAACTTGTATGTGTATGCCTCAATGAGCACTAGAGGAGTCAGAGTATTCACTCGAGGAGTCAGAGTTTTGCTGCAAATAAACAAATATCAAAACATTAGTACGAGTTATATATTTGACATAACCCAACAAGTCAAATGGTAAATGTTAAAAGACAATACTACCTGTATTCTGGGTGTTTCATTAGATCCATGATGCACAACTTGCGGAGCTATACTAGCCATCAATGTCCTCATTTTATTAAGTTCAACTTCCACCCGCATTTGAGATTCTTTCATCACCCTCATTTCATCTTCATGATGCTTCTCAATTTCTTTTATATCTTCCCTTAGCTTACGGGCAATCTCTTCAGACGCTGCATTATTTTCAGAATTCCTCCCCATTTCCTATGCAGATGAGGCACCCCACAAACTAGTAGGAGTTGGACCAAGTCCCAATCCACGGACTTGACCGCTCCTTTCTGGTTCCATCACTTGGGAATATATGTCACCTTCCCAAGCAACCCTTCGCTCAGATGGTTCATCAACATCTAGAGTTTGACTTAACATTTGTTTCATCATTTCCTATACACATTTCAAAGTAAGAAGTCAATCATATAAATATTTAGAACAATAAAATCTTGTTTCAGTCAAGGGCGGAGCCAAGATTTTGATCTACCTTGGGCTGACAAAAGATGAAGGCAAAAAAATCAATAAATTAAAAATTTTAACAACATCCAATTTTTGCACATAATACAACCTCTTCTCTAGGATGAGTGAACTTTCACTAATATCGCCCAATCTCATTCCAGTTTTGGTCGTACAAACTACCATTTGTTTAACTGACATCAAATTTGAGCTGGTCATCATCTAGAAAGTTGGTAGTTCAAGTCATGGTGACAAAACTCAATATGTACAATGCAGTGCATGCATCTTTTATTATCAGGAAAAAAACAAATTAAATAGACAAGAACCATTGTAGTTGATTCTAGCACTAGTTTGCAATTACTATACTGAACTTAGGCATTAAAACACCAAATTGGAAAGTATTATAAGTTCTACGAGACCTTTGACCAAGTACTTTGGCAAACAAAGCTCCAGAAAAAAAAAGAATTCTTTTACTCAACCATAAAAAGCAAAATCAAAAGGCAAGTTACCAAAAGAAGTAGAATAGTAGAATTCTTGCGGTTTGAGACAATATACAACACTAGCATTTTAGATGAACTATATTTCTGATTCAAAGAAAGTGAGACATGGCCGGAAGCATAGAGCTAGCAACATGCACCATACGTAGTAAAATTTAGTCAATTTCATAAAAGAATGATAGCTTACATGTATCTTTCAATGTAGGAGTTCTTCCAATCAACTATGCTATTCACCTAAAGAAAGCAGAGAGCTAGTATCAGTAATGCTACCAATGGTTATAACATTATCGTGAATGAATGAGCACATTGATTAAACATTATAAATTAAGATCCCATCATGATAGGAAATGAGAATATATAGGTTGGTAAAGAAATTAAATTGATAGAAAAATTCAGCATGTCAACAAAAATCAAATAATTTACACTCTTTTTTCTAGATCTCTACACTTGACTGTATCATAACAGTGTTTAAAAGTAGAACAACAATCCTCTGGGTTGTTGGGAATTTTAATTCTTTCAGGCTTATGTATATCCCAAGAGAAGTGAATATGGAGGCAGATGGTTTGGGAAATCACGTTAGAGTAGCTCCTGTTGTTTGTAGGAGGGAGGCCATCCCCACAAGGGAGCCTCCAGTTGATCTTCTCTTGTAAGCCATTAACTCAGTTGCTGCTTCGGCTCAATTTTGCAAAAAAAAAAAGCGGAACAACAATCCAGGGACTAACTTTTATTTCTACTCTATGGGCAAGTTAATGTCACAAATTGATCACAACAATATCTTATTGCAGAAGATTAAAAGGGGAGAACGAACCGCTTTCAAGAGAATCTAAGTTTCCAAGTATTCTTGATCTAGCTTCAAAACACTCCTCTGTTTTGTTTATCATAATCAAAATAACAAGATTCTTAACCAAATTTCAAAGGGTTGTTTAATTATGTTCAATGCAGAACTCAATCAAAACCTAAGCCAAACAAGACCTATGTTAGTCTATGATCTCAAGCTAATCATTTAAAAATACCTCTAGAACTATAAACCCTACACTTAAAATCAGGTGAATTCTAAATTCAGGTGAACTCCAATGCCTAGCTATAAAAGATACATGACCTTATGACACTCGTAGTAAACAATACTACTAGCTTGACCAATAGCTCAACACTATGACAAAATTATGTTATAATATATTTGTTGGCATCATTTGGTTGTTTTTTATAACTTTACTTTAGAAACTATCAGACTAAATAAATACATGCTGCACTATGATAAGGAGGCCACTAATAGATTATTCTTATCAATTTGTTATCTCAACTAAAACTATTTACGAAAGAGGCCACAAACTAATCCCTCTAATTTAAAACCGGGTGATCTCCATATCCTGCTAATCAACATAGCAAAGTCATGCACTCATTGCATGAATGAGTGGTACCACCAGCATAGAGTTGGCATCACATGAGAGTTTTTTTAGAACTTTACTCCATACACTGTTAGATCCCAATAAATACATACAACACTACCACAATATGAATCTAGGGCTCCACATGTGTTTTGTTTGCATCGACCACCACATGAAACAATAAAAAAATAAACTCACGACATGTGTGGAATGAACATACCCAAAGCAGCAATGAGCACAAGCGCCTTGACAAACAAATTCCCCGATCTCAAGAAACAGCCGAACTCACGATGGATGTGGACTTTGCCAAGAGCACGAGAATTTGGGATGAGAAATCCCTAAGAAAGAGCCACGCGGAACTTGGGATGAAAAATCCCTAAGAAAGAGCCACGCGGGAGATGAAACTATGATCCCGCGTAATGAAAAATAAACGGATCCATTTATTATCTATAGCGGATCGGGTTTCGTGTTAAATCCAATAAAAGTCCACACATAATTGAAGCTGCGATCGAGTTGGACACGAATTCGACATATTAATTTTAACAGACTTAAAATACGTTCGAGTTGGAGAGATGAATTGATTTTTTTCTATAGCAATGAGATTCAACAAGTTCAATTTCTTCACAATAGATATGTGACAATTGAGCTATGTGGTCGGTTCCATTAGAATAGAAAACACATTATTTCCATTTGGGGCCTGTTTGGCTCCAGCGGATCCGCGGGATCCATGGGATGGGATCCGCGAAATCCGCTCTCGTAGATCCCGAATCGGTGTCCGCTCGAAAAGCGCCAAATGCACGGATCCGACGGGGTGGGATCCGCGCGTCCCCCCATCCCATGGATCCACCAGGATGGGGGTGTGCCAAACAACCCCTTAAGGGACTCCAACCCAGCAACCCCGACGAGCTAACCGGAAAACTTAACCCTCGCAATTTTGCATAGTGCAATATGATCTAGCCAGCTATAGAATCCATCGAGTCCCGAATAACTTGACCCTCGTAATTCTCTACATAGTACAATATGATCTAACCGGCTATAGAATCCAAGGAGTCTAATGCACAACAGATCTAATTTGAGTAAATTTTAATGTTGTTTGACCAAATTATTAGGCTTCAACAGTATCGATTTGGTTAAGATGAAAGTTAGACTAGAATAGGATCATAGTTGGAGATTATTGACACCCTCATATGATGATTGATTGGAGGTCGAGAGTAAGGTTGTAATCAAACCGGGCATTAATTGAGAAGCTCAGAATTGAGCTCAATTAAGCTTGGCTCGAGTTTGATTAAGCGAACTATAAATAAGGCTCCATACTTTATCGACCATCTTTGGGCTCGCCTCGAAAGCTAGTGAGCCAAGCTCAATTAAAATCCATTGCCGCTCTAAAAGTATATGCGGCGGAACTTTAACAGAAAAGTTATTTCTACAAGTATTTTCCGTGGTTAAAGCTTATTTCAATTTCTCAAAAAATGAAGGATGGTGCACTTAATAGCAACAATTGATAAATGCCACTAAATAAATTCCGCTAATCTTTCAGTGGTTATTGCCAGTATTTGCCGTTACAAATTGATCTTTCAGTGGCTAATCTTTCAGTATTTGCCGTTACAAATTTATCAATTGAATAGCAACAATTGATAAATGCCACTACACAATTGCCGCTACACGTTTAGTAGTGATTGTCGTTAATAGCCGTTGAAAATGAATACTTCAATGGCAATTGAATTTAATTGCCGCTATATAATTATGTTTTGCGGCAATTCAACTTTATGGCCGTTAAAAAGGTCTGTTTTTATGGCATTTATTCATTGGCCGCGTTAGCAGTGATTTTGTGAAATGACTAGCGGCCATTGATGAATTGCCGCTAAATAAATGCCGCTAAATGACGTTTTTGTTGTAGTGGTCACTGAAAAATGCGCATAAGGGATCGATCTTCGCTTTATGGACGATCGATCCTTGTTGTCCCGATTGGATTCTTCTTAATGTACTTCAAAGGATCGATCCTTCTTCAATAAAGGATCGATCTTCTTCATAAAAACTGGTCCGAATGACATCGTTTAAGCTCGAAACTTGATCCAATCCTCGTTGAGGGCTCTTGTACCTGTCATAGGGTAAAACTCGTCAGTAAGGCCTTGCTCGGAGACTAATAAGGGCAAGTTAAAAGGGTGATTTATGCACTTTTCACGTCTTATCAGGGCTCATTGAGCTTTTAATAGTGTTAAGAAGATTTCTTCTACTTTAGTATATTTGTTTCTAATCCACGAAAAATATAGAAGCAAAGCATTGGTGAATGATAAATTATGATCTAACATCTGGAGGTTGCAGGTCGGGCCAAGGATCCGGCACTTTGTCTGCAGGGTACTAAGAGGAAAGCTGCATGTTCGTGAATTCTTATCCATCTAATCCGCCTCATACAATGGTTGCCAAACATGCCCGTAGAGAATCTGTCTATCTTCATATAGGAATTGTTCGAGAGGTGGGGAGACGACTGAAACTATTGAACATGCCATCTTTGGCTATCGATTTGTTCGAGAGGCTTTCAGGGTAGTTGCGGAGAAGGAGGATTTGTCATTGCCAAGATGAGAACCTGAAAACTTGGTGGGTTTTATGGTGAGTTCAGGTGGGGGAGGTGATGCTAAACGGTTGAAGGCTTTCCTAGCGATTGGAGCTTGGGTTGCATGGAAGGATAGGAATAGCCTTATCTTCTTTGATGAAGGAGTTAGTGCCTTTGCTTTGGCATACAGGATTAGGAGGATGGTGATGAATGTTTTCGACAAGTACTACCTACAGAGAACCAGGGTGAACGGAGGACGGGTGTTCGGATCGTCCAGTCAGACGCCTCCGTTGACGTCGGGTCTGGCTTGACGGCGATTGGAGCTGTGGGTTTGACAGATGAGAGGAGTCCGGATTGGGCGGAAGGAAGGCTCATTGGCTATGGTTTTGTTCTATAGGGAGAGATGGAGGGCGTGATTTTTGCACTTAAAATGGCATTATCTCGTGGCAATGAGGCAGTTGTTATTGAATCAGACTCTTCGGAAGTGATTTAGATCTTAATAGGGGCTAGATTGTGGCCGCGAGAATTGGAGAACTTGGCTAATGAAGTTTGGTCTATTGCTTTGCAGTTCGTTTCGACTTTGCTTTTGTACATCCCTAAGGATTGTAATGGTCGGGCCAATAATGTCGCTCGTTTTTGTCGCTACTCCGAGTCCTGTTTGTCCTGGACACGAGAGGATGGCCATGAGTTCTTGGATAGTCTGTTGTAGTTTTATTTCCTACCCTTAGGGCTCAATTCATAAAAAAAACAGTTACTATTCTGCATATATACCCTTATAAAATATAAATTGAATTTTAATTATTTCAAACTTATCATAGTAAAGTTTAAATGGATAAATGAGATTTTGGAGGATATTGTATTATATTTCGCTCTTTAATATTTAACTCTTTAATTTCATATTTCACCTTATAATTTATGAACTACCACCAACTAGTAACCCATATACATTAACTAGTGTGGGTTCATGCCACCCTGCAGCTTCTATTTGTCTACGTTTTTCCATTCACAATTTCAATCATGTCTAAGTTTCCAATCTCGATCATTGGATATTGAGTTGAATGGACTTCAATCGTTCAATATACATTTGTTCTCTCTCCGCTCCATCTTATAAGGTTGATAAAAAATCCCATCAGCATTAAAAATATGGTGAGTATCTTCTGCTCAAAATGACAACAACAACATATATGAAACAACCTCAAAGATTGTAAAGGGAAAGTTTAAAATTATGGTATCAAATGTGATAATATGGACTCAATTGCACATATATTCTTCAAAAAGACTTTTTGCATATAGACCCCTTTGAAAAGACTCAATTGCACATATATTCTTCAAAATTCTCTTTTACTACAAATGTCCTTTGACTAGCTCGACTAAATCATATCATTAAGAACTCTGATTATTCGAGTGAAAAGTTATCAAAATACCATTGTAATTTTTCGACAATATATATGCAAAGTGGTCGTGTGAGAGTATAGGGCATGTTTGATTTCGTGCATCATGGTGCATCGCTCGTGCTATGCACCCTGATGCACCAATCCCCTGTTTGGTTTGTAGGGTGCATCGAAAGATGCACCTTGATACTTCGATCCATCGTTTGGTTCGCACGGCGCATCGCGCGACGCATGCATCACATGATGCATTTTCAGCTGATTTCATGCATCATATGAAACGCCCAAAATGGTCGTTTCATACGATGCACCATCGCGCAAGCTTTCACCGGCGAACCCGACACTGACCCAAAGGCAAATCAAACATAATATAATAAAATTTAGCGCCTGGTAAGTGCAAGCATCAAAAGGTATAACACCACCATTTTGCTCTCGCATGTAATTTCTAACACGTTCAGCAAAAAGATTTGGTAACCCGTCTATGAATTTAGACTTCCAATGACTACTATTCGCGTCATTAAGTTGCATAACTATGGTAAGAAACACATCTTTATACCATCGAAAATGAGTGAGAGTAGGACATCGGAGGTTTTGTAATAAAGTGCGTATCCGCTCCCCCTGACCAGTAATATTACCAGTAAAATGGTCCAGAATGGTCAAAACTAGAGTGTAAACAACATCAGCTTGTTGGTGACTATTTTCAATTTTAACGGCACTAAGGATTTCAGTACGTTGATCTGGTTGAAGATAATTATCCCACCAACCCTTTAAACTACCAGTAAATTCGCAAGTAAAAAAGGCAGCTACTTGCTGATCTGTATTACCATTATTACGACAAATAGTAGCATACATCATCATTCGATGTGCCATATTCAACACTTGATGATCACTCATACCATCTATGTTCCATTCATAGATATTACGACCCGAATAATCTTGTTGTAAAAAAGTATCATTTTCTTCGAATAAGAGATCCATCGGAGAAGGTCTTTTGTAATAGAATTTTTCTAGATTACGAGGTCTGTGTTCAATCTTATTAACAGTTTGAAACTGCTGTTCAGTTTCTAGAGTTATTAACTCAGAATCAGAATGTTCAATCTGATTTTCTTCAGTCACAGTATTAAGGACTTGTAATTTAGCTTGAGCCAATTGTTTGCTAAGAGATTCTATAACTTCTCCTGCTAAATCTTTTTCTAATTTAAAATTCGATATTTCAGCATTCGGTTTGACATAGGGTCTGGTATGTAGTTTGACAGCTTTATCTTGGGCCAAATGAAGATTGGGAATTAGTTCACCAAGTTTAGTAACTAGTTTGTCAATTGTTTTTTCTACACGGGTCAATGTTGACCTAAAACTTGGGAATAGACATTAGCATAATTATTCTGTTTAAAAAGCTTATTAAGTTCTTTAATCGTTTCATTGGTCGTTTCAACAGGTTTAATAAAAGCAGTGGCTTCGAGATTAGAGGTGGAGATTCCTTCTAATTTAAGAGGTTCCGTAGGGGGGTACAAAGACCTTTTTTGCACACCATCTACAGTTCTCCAACTCTTAATGTAATTTTCAATGACATTTATTCTAGCAGGAGGATCATGTTCTTCAGCAATTTTGCCTGAATTATGTTCTTCGACTATTTGATTAATGATGGCATTAATTTCATCTTCTTTTTCGTTAGCATAGTGATTATAAAACCAAGGAGCAAAAAACTGAATCTGGTTTTTTGCTTCTAATTCACTATAGTATAATTCTTTATAAGAATTTCTCTGTTCCTCATTAAAGGTTGCGAAAAACCAATCACGAAATTGTTTATTATATAACTCTTGAAATTCCTTATTAAGGTATCTCCTGAGGGGACTATTGGGTCTAAAATCCATTTACAACTGAAAACTTATTTCGGAATCTATATTAGATCCCTTCTCATAAACCCCATGAGGGATTTGAGACTCAGAAATTCTAATAGCCTGAATAGGGGTTCCTTCACGGGAAACCGATTTCCTAGAAGAGGTAGTAATATCAGTGAATTTAATAGTCCTATTAGGATCAAAAGTTATAGTAAGTTCACCATCATCAGTTTGAGAGATCTGATCAACTTGTTGGTTCACAATTGGTCTAGGTGGGATGGCATTAGCAAATAACCAATTGTCAGGAAAATTAATTTCATTCCATTTGATCTGTCTATTAGTAGCAATATGAGAGGACAGTAAATTTGTCTCAATTAAGACTGTTTTTCCCGGGAGGATAAATTGTTTTGCTTTAGGAGCTAAAGTGCTAAGGACCTTGTAATGAATTCTATAAACGATAGCTATAGTTTCAGATTGAGGTAGGAATTCATAACCATGAGTCTTGATATTAAGACTAACCGCTTCAAGGATGTTAGGATCAGTCAGAGACAGACTCAAGTTTGGGTAAACATTAAAATACACTGTTCCATGGCTAAGACTAGTTTCCATAATTCCCATTAGGGATTGAGGCCAGTTAAGGCAACGAGCATCTCTCAGACAGGAGAGAATAGAGGCATTTAATCCTTGTAAGGTTAGTGGTTTATATGCCACTTGAATCAATCCTATATGAACATAATTATATTTATCCATATATGGTTCTAAATCTTCTTCAGCCAGAAGCTTAATAGTCTGATCATCTTGATCCACAGTTACCGTCTTTTCGACAGTTTTAATTGCTATCAAAGATTTTCAGAATCCAATTTTGTAAATATCCATATTAGGAACATCAGGTATAGCCCAGTTATTTAGGGCTTCAAGATCTGAGGGCAATTCAGCTAATTGGGCATTCTTTAATTTTTTATCTTTTCGTGAATTAATTTTTCGAAGAGAAGTTGATGCCATGGTAACTCGAGGTACGCAGACTTAATTAAAGGAGGATGGAAAAGGAGGAGAATGGTTGCAGATTTCTAGTTTACTCAGATTTCGATCTAGATCTAAATAGGGGCTTATGCTCGTCTGCCAACGAATTATAGGACTTACCCAAAACGCCAACTCCAACTAACGGTGCCAAACGTGGCTTGGGTGACGATCCACAAAAGCAGTAAATAAATCTTAGCACGAAATCATAGTAAACAAGAACATAAGCAACAATTCTTCTAACAATTACATCATGCTTTAATTAAATCTACAAACTACTCGACACTACTCACACATGGCTCTGATACCAGGAAGGCGGAGGGAGAGGTATTGATTAGAAATCAATATCCAGAGAGCTGGCGCTCGACGCTACCGATCTGTTTGACGAGGCGCTCAAGAAGTAAAAAACCTTTTGTTAAAAGGAAGTTTAAGAAAAATACATCACAGAAGAATACTACCCACAAGCGTCCTAAACTTGATAAAAGTAAAGCAAAATGCTTTAAATGTGGTAAGATTGGTCATTATGTGAATCGTTGTTATACTAAGAAAAAGATTAATGAAATTGAAGATGAAGGACTAAAAAAATCTTTATATAAAGTTATGATCAGTACTACTGATTCTGAATTAGAAAACGAAACGCCTACCAGTACCTCTGATGACGAATCTTCAGATGAAGAATCCTCAAAGGAATCTAAGTGTACTCAATGTCGTGATCATCCTGGGAAGGATTATTGGAAACAGATTGCTGAAATGAATAATCTTTCTATCAATATGATATCTATCAATAAAGAGTTCGTAGCTAAATTATTAACTGAAGGAGAAATCTCTCCTGACCTAAAAACTCAGTTAATTGATCTCTGTCTTAAAAGCAATCAAAAAATTGAAGCTCCTCGAATTGATAACACCTATAGGCTTTCTGAGGTCTTAAAAAGAAGACAGGAAAAAACTGTTAAAGCTCTGTCCTTAGCAGAACTTAACAGAGAGGTTAATAACCTTAAAGAAGAAATTAAAATGCTTAAAGAACAAAATGATTATATATTCTCTTATATTGAAGCTAAAGATTTAGATGAATCTTCATCTAAAAAACCATTAGATATAAGTAAACCGGTTGAGACTGGTCAATGTTCTAGTCCTCCTAATGAATTTCTTGTTCAAATATTGCAGCAAGTTACCACTCAAAAATGGTATGTTGAAATCACTTTAGTTCTTTCTGAACATGAAGTTATTCCTAATCTCATTGCTTTAGTTGATA
Source organism: Narthecium ossifragum (assembly GCA_963920575.1). Taxonomy (NCBI): domain Eukaryota; kingdom Viridiplantae; phylum Streptophyta; class Magnoliopsida; order Dioscoreales; family Nartheciaceae; genus Narthecium; species Narthecium ossifragum. The sequence continues at coordinate 17,643,808 of OY986975.1, read as the reverse complement.
CTGGTGCTGATTTAAATTGCATTCGTGAAGGCATTATTCCTTCAAAATTCTTTGAAAAAACCACTCAAGCTCTCAGTGGAGCTAGTGGCAACAAATTAGAAGTTAATTTTAAACTTCCTAAAGCCTATGTCTGTATACAAGATATTTGCATTCCGACTCCTTTTGTGTTAATAAAAGAATTATCTCAACACTTAATACTCGGGACACCCTTTTTACATAAAATTATGCCTCTTGAACGGGTTGATTCATCTCGGATAAGTGCTAGCTATAAAGGATCTCCAATTACTCTGTCCTTTATTACAGAACCACACACAAGGATTCTTAATGAAGTTAAAGATATTTTGTTAAAAGAAACTCAAATAAGTTTTCTAAAAGAAGAAATTTCTTACATTCAAATTGAACAACAATTACAAAAGCCTGCTATCAAGGATCTAATAGATCGAATTGATAAGCATTTCCAACAATCTGTTTGCGGTACTATCCCCAATGCCTTCTGGGACAGAAAGAAACACATTGTGGAACTACCCTATGAGGAAACCTTTGACGAACGAAATATTCCGACTCGGGCACGTCCTTACCAGATGAATCAAGAATATCTTGATTTATGTAAAAAAGAAATTGCTTCTCTAATAGAGAAGAAGTTAATTAGAAAATCGTACTCCCCATGGAGTTGCACAGCATTTTATGTGAATAATGCAGCTGAAAGGGAACGAGGAGTTCCTCGATTGGTAATAAATTATAAACCTCTTAATAAGGTGCTTAAATGGATAAGATACCCTATCCCTAATAAGAGGGATTTGCTTAATAGAATTTATCGAGCAAAAGTATTTTCTAAATTTGATCTAAAGTCGGGATATTGGCAAATTCAAATTAATGAAAAAGATCGTTATAAAACGGCCTTCACAGTTCCATTTGGCCATTACGAGTGGAATGTAATGCCATTTGGTTTGAAGAATGCTCCCTCAGAATTTCAGAATATTATGAATGAGATTTTCATTCCTTACACAAATTTTATCCTATCCTACATTGATGATATACTTATCTTCTCGGATACTATTGATCAGCATGTGAAACATCTAGAGACATTTAGACATTTAGCTATTCATAACGGATTAGTTATATCTGCCCCAAAAATGAAGCTTTTTCAAACAGAAATACGATTTTTAGGCCATAATATTGGTAAAGGAACAATAGTTCCTATTGATAGAAGTATAGAATTCGCTTCTAAATTTCATGATATTATTACTGATACTAATCAATTGCAGCGCTTTTTAGGAGCTTTGAATTATGTGTCTGACTATTATAAAGATTGGGCTCAAGACACAGCCATTCTCTATAATCGTTTAAAAAAGAATCCTTCTCCTTGGACTGAGGACCATACTAATGCGGTTCGATTAATTAAGACTAAAGTTACCAATTTACAATGTACACATCTGCTTAATCCAGATTGTCAAAAGATTGTTGAGACTGACGCCAGTAATATTGGCTATGGAGGTATTCTTAAACAAAAATGCCTTCCTTCGAGTAAGGAAGAATTAGTTCGTTATACCTCTGGTAAGTGGAATTCCACTCAATTTAATTACTCTACGATTAAGAAAGAAATGCTTTCTATTATTAAATGTCTTTATAAATTTCAGGATGATATCCTTAATCAGCCATTCCTTCTCCGTATTGATTGCAGCTCTGCAAAGAGTGTTATTGAAAAGGATATTAAGAATCTTACTTCAAAACAAATTTTTGCTCGCTGGCAAGCGGAATTAGCTGTTTTTGACTTTACTATCGAATTTATTCCTGGCAAGCATAATGTCTTACCCGATTTTCTTACTCGCGAATTTCTTCAGGGTGCTCATGCGCCGGACTGAGCCCCCTCTTTGGGGGCGGTGGAGCCGTGGTGGTCGTGGTAGAACTGATGGTCGAATCGGCCAAGGCAGAGGTTATACCTCGAGTTTTGTTAGAGGGAACACCTCTAATTCAACTGAAGGAAATACCTCAGAATATGGTAATAGTTGGCGTACTATTCGTCAACACCAAAGAGGAAGTAATACTTCCAAACTTCAAGAAATAAACCCTAAGGGAAAAGGAAATATTCCTAATGATGAGATAGCAAAATCATTTGCTCACACTACAAAGGATAATGATCTTGGAATGCTCACAAAATCGGCTTATGAGATCATATTTTACATTGAGCCGGAAGATATGTGTTACTCTGATAATCCAGAGAAATTGCGCCAAAAATATTTGGACAATGCTTACTACCCAACTTCAGTTTATCATCCGAGAAAATGGATGGAATCCCTGTTAGCCCAAAGAGAAGTCTACTTTGAGCATTTCTTCAAAAATTCTGATGATAGGCGTCCACCTACTTATAGTAAGTGTACCATCAAAAACATTTTGACTCCTAAAGAATGGAGGTTTAGTACTCAGAAACCTATTCCTTTCAAAATTGACAAAGAAAGTTATACTTTCAATTATTGGGATTATAAGCATGCCTTTTATACTGCATTACTATGCGAAAATGAAAATTTGAAGCATACTTGGTTTATCAAACTCTGTCCTGAAGTTCTTCATAAGGACTTTCCAGCATGGATTTATGACTGGTGGCGTAAATATGGCGCCGAACTTGAAATATTGCCAGAACCAATTCTTGCACTCTATGATAAATGGGTATCAACTCACCCGGTGCTCTCTTTAATGAAAGAAATGGATGTTGTTGAGGGAATGTTCCCTCTTTATTTCTTTGCTGAGGCAGAGATTCCATGGATATGGAAATGGACTTCTTCGGTGGATATTGATGAACTTTTCTGTCCATGCCTTATCCGGCAATATCAAATCAAATGGTGGAAAGGTCTGGATGTTACTACGAAGGTCTCTGAAATTTTAGAGATAATAAAGGCTAATGAAAGTCTATTAAAACAAAAAATAGTTCATGAAGCACCCAGAGAAAATCCTGTGATGCGACTGCAGCGAATATTTGAGCGGCAGTTCCCTCAAGCTTCTGAGGACGAAATCATGAAGAAATGTTATGAACATTTAAAGAATCAGTTCACTAGCCATTTCTCCGGCTCTGATCGGATTTCGATTGGTTCTGACCATCCTATGCACGATGCTCAAGACCCCTATGGTGACCACGAGGCTATTTGGACTCAAGTCATTTCCCAAGATATGCCTGGGAAAAAGAAAGGAGTTGTACCTACTACTAGTGGAGCATCCACCAGCTAAAGGAAGCATCTTTCCTTTTGGCTAAATGACGAAGAATTTTTCCTTTATATACTATCAGATGGCCACTCAACCGACTGCAGTCTATTCAGCACACGAAGTGGAGGACCCTACCTTTTTGAACAATTATTTGTTCCACTGACCGACATGATTTGCTGTAAAGAGAAATATTCTCTCACTTATTGTTGGATGCACTCATAGAGCATCTCTTGCCTTCCTATATAAGGAAGTGAACCTCTCTTGGTTCAGCACGCTGGATTTCGCCCACTCTTCTCTTCTCTTGTAACCCTTCTTCTCCCCTGTATTACTTCCAGTGGAATAATAGCTTGAAGTTTTTCTGTAAGTTTTCCTCTCTTCTGATTTGTTTATATAGAGATATTTTTTGGAAGTAATATCCAAAGGCTGGAACTTTCATAGTTCAGTTCTACCTTCCGATCTCGTCAAACAGATCGGTAGCATCGAGCGCCAGCTCTCTGGATATTGATTTCTAATCAATACCTCTCCCTCCGCCTTCCTGGTATCAGAGCTATGTGTGAGTAGTGTCGAGTAGTGTGTAGATTTAATTAAAGCATGAGGTAATTGTTAGAAGAATTGTTAATTTTAATTTTAATATATAAAATTAATTTTAATATATATAATATTAAAAAAATATCATATAATATATATTAAAGTTTTAATATATATAATATGTATTAATATTAAAATATTATTATTAAAATATCATATAATATATATTAAAATTTAACTTTATTGCATCATTATATGAAAATTATACGAATAATACATATATATATTTTTTTTAATGTGAACATTATATAAATAATGTTGCATCATATGATCCTAAAGGCAAACCAAAAATCAGCATCAGATGGCCGATGCATGCATCCTATGTTGCATATGCACCAGCGATTTGCGCAACCAAACGCCCCCTAAGTTATCTTAAAAACATCATAAAGTAAACAGTGTTTTTCATCATTTTGCACATAATCATTACTAGTTATGATTTTACATTCTTCCTCCGTAAAGTTTTCAAGTTGTACATATCATGCAATGCATTAATGACTTTGCATATATAGCTTGTAAACTTACATGGAAGTTCAAGATCATTCAAAATTCATCATACTCAAATGAAAGTGATCAAATTAAAAGGATATACATGCCAAAGAAACATTTTGCAAGGTATGTATTGAATTTTGAACGATGTTTATGCATGGGTGCGTTGAAGTACATCAGATGTTTTACTCTGTACATAACATTTTTGTCTTTTTGTGTTTTTAATAGTCCACTATCGAATTTTATATGAACATGTTCGATAATCTATCGAATAGTGTAATCAGCACACCATTTTGATAGTCTATTACTGAACATGTTAACATAATATCAAAAAGTGGACTACCGAACATGTTAACATACTGTTCAGTAATGTACAAGCGAACATAAAAGATTGATGTACTGAGCAATAGTTGTGGTACATATAGGCTCATTCTAATGCAATTGAGGCCTCTTGAGGTGCATATAATAGGCAAAAACCCATTTTTGTTTTTACAATAATATCTACGTAATTAAGACTATTTGGAGATGTATATAATGCAAAAATCCCTCTACAAATGTTAACTCGACATGACTCGATCCAATGAGATTACTGACCCGAAAATTAACCCAAACGGGTCTGTTAAACATCAACGTCAGCATGCCGTCCATGTTCCAGAAACAGAACATATCTTGCTAAACACCCCTCCCTCACACCTATAACTACATCACAACCCAGGTCCACATCCGTTTCCCTTTCTAATTGGGAATGGATTCCCCGCCCGTTGCGATCCACAAACTACCTGGCACGGCAATCGCGGACTAGTTCACGATCCACTACTCCGCGAAGAAGGGGATTAATGACGCCATCAAAAGCACGTGGCATTTCCTATCACGCTTCACGCTTCTCAAAGCAATTACGCAAACGTGGTTGAACCGTTAAAGCGCTGCTTAACGTCCTCCCCAGGAACACCCTATTTCTTTCTCGCCTAAGAATGGCATTCCCGTGGTTTAGAGGAACGAACATGGTGCTATTTGGGAGATGGGTTTCCTCGTTAATTTCACCGTTTATTCTCTCTCTCTCTAATGGCCTCCCTTAGATGGGTCCGCTACTCTACGAAGAAGGATTAATAACCCTAAACCAAGTACGTGGCAATACCTATCACGCTCCACGCCTCTCAAAGCAATCAGGCAAACGTTGTTGAAGCACCGATGCTTAACGACCTCCTCAGGAACACCCAATCTTTTCTTGCCCAATAATGGCATTTCGGTAGTTTAGACGATGAACATGGGCTATTTGGGAGATGGGCTTCCTCGTTGGTTTCACCGCTTATTCTCTCTCTAATGGCCGCCCTTCGTCCGTCTTCTTCTCTCCTCCGAAGACCCGACTCTCTTCTTCTGGAAGCCATATAAGCTCTCTCGCCTCTCTCGTCGGAGGAGTAGTTGATCGCATCGCCGTTTTGATTTCGGAGCCGGCGGCGGGACGGCATGGCGGGGACCTCTCTCGGCGCGCTCCTGCCGTCGTGGTGGGAGATTGAGGTCACCGTCGCCGCGGCGCTGTTCGTGATCGCGGCGTATTCTCTGATCGAGAGAGTCTATTACGGGGACGGTGGGGGCGGGGGGGGAGGGGGCGGAAGATGAGCGGGTGATCATGGCCGGCGGTGATGCGGCGCTGGAGCGAGAGGGGCTTCTTCGGGATTCGGATGATAAGGATAAGGTTGGTTGCGGGATTCTTTTGTTTTTTTGGAATTATGACATGATATGATGTGACATGACTGCGAGCTGCGTGTAAGAAATATTGAGGCTTGGATTAGAGTTTTGATTAGAATGGTCATTTGATCAACTTAATTTTCAGGAGTTCCAGTTGGATGCCTATAGATTGTAGCCTAGTTGCAATTATTAGCGGAGTGGAAAATTTGCTTTCCTTTGATTGACTTAATCTAATTGGAACATGATGGCCAACAACATATTACGTTCAAAAAAATGTCATCATTTATGAGTACTTTGTTAATGTAATTGGAGCAACTTGACCATTCTGTTCACACGGTTTCTTTGGCCATCATCCAATTTTAAGTCCATAGATAGAGAAACTCAGAATTTCTGACCTGAGTTACGTGATTTTTTGGCCAACTTTGATCTGTTTGACATTCTTATTAGTCAAAGAGGTTGCTGCTGAGTAGGATCCTTGAATTAATTTCGAAGTCATACTTGCTTTGCAAATTTGGTAACTGGCAATAAGGAAAGTAGGAAATGGGATGAAGATAGAGTGAAAAAAGTACTAGATTCATTGTGTTTTATGGAATTTTAGGTCAATTTTAAAGAAATGTGATTTCGATTAAAGGGATAAGTGGACATCGATGGAGCCAAGTGGTTAGTGACATTATAACATTGTGGCTGGGATGATACCTGGAACAAATGAGAAGAAACAGATATCTATGATGGTTTGAGATAACAATTTGATGAAGAATGCTAATTAAGAGGAAAATATCTATGAGGTGCATGGTTGGATCCAACCTCACGTACTGTATTGATACTCGGCACAGAACTTAATTAGGAGGAAAATTAATATATTTGACACCAGTGATTGCTGTGCGAGTCAACACATGATGGCACGGATTCTTATTGTGGTGATAAAACTATCAGAGTGATGCTTATATTGGCACAAATCCTGCGCCAATACATGTTAGCTCAGAAAAACCTCGTGTTGTTGCCACAAAGTCTGTACCCAGTGACGGTACATGTCGTGCCTACTGGCACATATCGTGCTAGTTGGAGTCTGGCACGACATTGGCAAGGTAATCCTTGCTTAGCACAGTAATCCTTGCTTAGCACAGTAATCCCATGATGAGTATATGTATCGTGCTGTTTAGTTACAGGCTGGTATGTCTCGAATAGCACTGTTATTCATAGTAATTTTTTCCCCTATAGCTGGAGTCTGTCCGAGGGAGCTGGAATCTGTTCTTAGACTAGGCTGGCCGAGGGAGCTGGAATCTGTTCTTAGATATATCTGGAGTCTATCTTTGTACATTTTTGAATGTTCTGTTTGTTCATATCCCTTATGAGCTCAATTCGTTTGCAAACAGGCTTGCAAGTTCAGCCTCGGATGGCCCTTAGGGGCCTCCCACTGCTGCCATGTAAGTTTCTTTTTCCTTTCCCCAGCCCTTCGGGCTTAACTAATCAAAAAAAAAAATGTTTTCCCTAGTTGCTTTATCATATTTCTCCATACTTGAGAATGTGTTTGTTTACCTTTTTGCTTCTAGGATGAAAGGAATCTAGTGGTGATGGATAATTTGATGCATTAGTAAGTTTTAAGGTCATTTAAAAATCATTATGTTGTGTATTGAGCATTTTATCCATGCAAGTTGGGTTGTTGCTACGATTTCTTTTTTTTTTGCAACTTAATATCAATATTTAGTGTTACATCAAGAAATGATATGTCCAATTGTTTTGACGTGCAGTTCTCCACTTATTTTGTAGATGACCCAGTTTAAAGGAGATTCTCAAGGAGGTTTTTCTTACTTAATAAAGGTAATTCTTCTTCAACACGCAATAGCCTATTTAGTGCATCAAGGGCCGATGCATCCTTGTTTTAATTATTTTATAAAGTGTGGAATAAAATTCTATATGTAATTCTGACTATACTTTTGCTTCTTTCTTATTCAATATTTGTACTTGTTTTGTATTTTCAGGTAGAATTATTGGCTGCCAAGAACCTAGTTGGGGCGAACTTGAACGGGACATCTGATCCATATGCTATAATTACTTGTGGTGAACAAAAGAGATTTAGGTGACTACAACATGCTTTCTTGCATTGCTAGGCTTTAGTGCTCATAGTTGAGCTTTCCGGTGGTCATCAAGATTTATTGATTATGGTCACCATATTCTAGTCCATATCTATGTTGCTTACACCAATAAAAGGACTAATATAGAGATTTGAAAGGATTAATAGAGAGGTTTTAAAGGCACGTGTAAAGGTTTGTGCTCTATGTTGTGAGAGAATATTAAGTAGTGTACTTATGGTATAATATGTAATCGGAGGAAGCTCGTATCTTTAGCGGCACTCAACAGTAGTTTTTTTATCAACATTTTTGGATTTTTACAACCAGCTGACCTCAGTGAGTGGAAATATCACCTAACTAGGGAAGGTAATGAGCCTTCGATGGCTCTTGGCCTGTCTGGTTGGTTCAAGGTTTGAGGGTCTTGGACCTGTGCTAGTCTTAAAAAATTAGAACCCGAGTGATTGCATGAAGGGTTTGGGCTTGGTTGCCCTCTATATTTGGTCCCAACACTCAACTTCTGCTTTTCATAATCTTTTATTCCTTTAACTATCTTTGTTGGCCAAGTTCTAGAAGCCAAGGCCAAATTAAAGCCCAATTATTGAACTTCGTCATGCTCAAGCAAGAACTATCATAGTTTTGGGGATCCCAATTCAAATTAGTGTCTGAAATTTGGGAGTTTAGTTCTAATTTCGACCTTGAACTTGGGCATTGGGGACATTATCTTCTTTGGATTCTGGACCACTCCATAATTTTTGCATCCAGGCTGGCTGGTTTCTGCCTATCCTTTATTGGTTGGGGCTGGTCCGGGGGCTAAGGGATTTTTGGCTCTTACGTAGCCTATTATCATCCCTATAGTAGATGTAATAAAAGTCATTACATATGTTACTTGGGATCAGAGTTCACTTACTTTTGGTTCTAAATCAGCTCTTAAAATTTTTCCTAATTTCCTTTCGCCATAAAAATCTGGTCTTTCTGCGAACAGCCAAACCATTTCTTTCTACTTGGATCCACTATTGTTGACTTTGTCATGAGGGGCTATATGGATAATGGAAATTTCTACTGTTCTAATCGACTTGATATCAATTTTTATTTGAACAGTCTTCAATGCTTCATTTAATTTTGGCATGGTGCTTTGGCAACCATGGAAACCAATTAAGCTTGTGCAGTTTGTAAGAAGCTGTACAACTATCCAATATAATATCCTTGTGCCATGGAACAAAAATGCTATGAAGGTTTTGGATGATAAATCTTTTTCTTGTTTAAGCAATGCCCTTTCCTCATTATGATGATGGGTGATTTACAATGAATATTTGTCATAAATATAACCTCAGCATGCACCCATCCGTAAAATTTGCCACAAACCACAAAAATGACTTGAAGCATCAAAGTTTGTAGTAACTTTTTCGGCTGTACAATTACTTTCTCAATCATCTTGTGCAGGGATTGCATCTGCTGCTCACGATTTCTATCCAGATATCCTATTAAGTTGTCATTCTTCTTTCTTCCCTGTTAAGCGCAAATGCAACCTCTCGTTCTCCTTTAGTCTTCATTGCTCATGCTCAAGTCATCCCAGTTGGCTCTTTAATATAATTATTAGTATGCTTCCTTTAGTACTTACTCTGTCCTTGTATACTTTGAAAGAGTATGATTCAGACCATAGTTAGGTCAATTTCTAGTATAATGGTGGTTTTGATCATAGATGCTGATTGAAATTAATGTGTTTCAAGTATAATGTGATTTCCTTGTATACTTAAACCTATTGTTCTTGCTGTTATGGATTGAAAAATGGAGTTTTTATGACCCTTTGCTATCTGATGGCACTTAATTATCTACATGTTTATGCAGTTCTATGGTTCCTGGTTCAAGAAATCCAATGTGGGGAGAGGAATTTGATTTTTATGTGGACACGCTTCCTGTGAAGGTTAATTTATTTCTTTGCTCTAATTTTGACAATTTCACATGGACATGTTTCCCGCAAGTTGTGTAATAAGTAGTTTAAATACTTGCCCCCTCTGTAGGATTTTCATAGGTTTTCTGTGTCTCTATCAGCACTAGTCCAGTAGGTTGGGTACAATCATTGGAGCTCACTTCTTAAGCACATGTTTTGAAGAAAATGCTAATATAGTTTCTATCCTCTGAAGTCGTTATCTTGCTTGTGTCCATGCCATGATGTGGTGTGATGAATCATGCAATCAATTTGCTAATGAGTCATAAATCTATTGCGGCCTCGTCAGAGACTTATATTATTGTTACGGGGCCATGCATTTCTTGTTCACTTCTGGTGTTATTTTCTTTTAAATTCCCTGGGTATTGAGCAATGGACATTGGCTATTAAAAAGGGTTTCTAGAACACAAACTGTTTATTGAGCTATGTATGCTGCTGCAAGCAAACTACTGGCTATTTTGGACCCTGAATTCTTGTTCTGTTGGACCATTGACCTCTGACTATACCATTTGACCTTGTCTGTTTAACTTATTAACATGCTTGACAATGTCCCTTGTAAATATGATGCCACGAGTTGAGCCTTTATGAGGGCATTATGAGGACAACGAAGGCTGAGTTCAAATCAAGATAAAAAGTTGGATCAGAGAAGTTTTTTGAAAACGTCGCTGGTGGTATATGGATCCTACAAAATGGAGGTTTATGTTGTTGGCTGTCTTTGTGATGCCGCGTCAGCTTCAAGAATCACCGCTTGAAGTTGATGACGACGCCTAGGAATCACCACCAAAGAAGGAAGAAACAAGCAAAAGCTTTTAATTTCAAAATCATCATCCCCTGTAAAGATGCAGGGGCTCATGTATATAGGAGATGAAATGGACTCAGCCCAAGCGGTTACAACCATCCAGACTTAGTACAACGGATCAACCAATAAAATAAACAATCAAGACAATCAACTGAAGTGAAATAAACAAATAAAACTCGACTCAACAAATAAACTCAATCCTCATCCATCCACAAGCTCACTAGTGGACCTCTCCATCAGCGACGAAAGTAAACACGGTCGAATCGGCCTTTGGTGTCCGCACCAACTCCCCTGAGGTTGGGAAAACTCGATCCCGTCGAGTGATGACCTGGACGATAGTCATATGCATCCAACAAATCTGGGTCCAATTGTTGCAGCTCATTCCTATCAATCCAGGTGCAATCGGACTCTGGGTGACCTCGCCAGCGAACTAAGAATCGCTGAATATCCCCATCTCTTGTAGATACAAGTTCATCATCAATGATAGCATCAATACACTCTTTTCGTGCTGGTGAAGGAGTGGGTGCTAAAGGCTCAGGTGAAAATATAGGCATAGGATTGTTGGTGGGATTAACAAAAGGATCATCTGGAATAGGCATGGGTGTAGTGTAGACAACAAGATCTCCAATATTAAAAGTAGAACTAATCCCATAGTTAGAAGGTAGATCAATAACATATGCATTCGATCCAACCCTCTGCAACACTCTAAATGGTCCGGCACTACGAGATTGTAGTTTTTTAATAGTACCAGACGAGAATCGTTCCGGCCTAAGACGGATCATGACCATATCCCCTACTTGGAATTCTTTAGCTCGTCTGTGTAAATCAGCTCTAGTTTTATAACGAGCATTGCTCGCCTCTATCTTTTTACTGATCTCCTGATGTAACTCATGCATATGATGTGTGAATGCCTCTAAAGACTCTGATATTCTAGTATGCAATAATGATGTGGGAAGGAGATCTAAAGGCTTCATAGGAGAGAAATCATGCACAATTTGAATAGGACTCATGCCTAATGTCCTATTAAAAGAATTATTGAAAGCAAATTGTGCGGCAGGCAGAATGGAATTCCAGTTTCGTTTATGGTTGCCCACTAAACATCGTAAAAGATTACATAGGCTTCGATTGACCACCTCTGTTTGACCATCTGTTTGTGGATGATAAGCTTTGAAAAACTTGAGTTTCGTGCTGAGCTTGTGCCAGAAAGTTTTCCAAAAATAACTCATGAATCGAACACCCCCATTGGAAACTATCGACTTTTGGAGGCCATAAAGCTTTACTATCTCAGCACAGAATAATGTTGCTATCTTGGACGCATCAAAGGTCTTGGAGTAGGGAAGAAAATGAGTTATCTTAGAAAATCGTTCAACCACCACTAATATGGAGTCGTGTTTACGAGCGGTGCGGGGTAAACCTAGTATGAAGTCCATGCTTACATCCTGCCATGGACGATCAGGGGCGGGCAGAGGAGTGTAGAGACCTATGTTTTGTTGCCGTTGTTTGGCCAATTGACAAGTGTGACACTGGCTAAATAACTTGGCAACATCACATTGCAAGCTGGGCCAGTAAAATTGGTGTTGCACTTCTTCGATAGTCTTATCACGACCAAAATGGGTGGCTACCCCCCAAGCATGTGTTTCCCAGACTAAGAAATCACGAACAAATGTACGTGGAATACAGAGTTTGGTAGCTTCTTCTGATTATACAATTTCAACAAGTCTGGGGTGGTTTATGCAAAATGGTTGAATCTAGCTACTGCTGAGATGACTTGATCTGATTCAAGTAGACTTGATTGGACTGGTTCAATTTAATTAGACTCCTGGCTAATGTGGCTTGACCCAATCTGATGCTGCTTGGACCTGGCTGGGTTATTGGACCAAGTTAGTTGGGTTGTATTTGAATTGAATTGCAACTGATTGAGCCACTTAAATAGTTTAAGTGGACTGCGGAATGGCTGGACCCAATCCAATCACAATCCCTAATCTCGTGATCGCTTGAGGAGCATAACGGAGATCGTGGTGATCGCGGAGGTTGCGATGATCACGGTGGCGGCGATCGGCGACGCTTAGATCGCGGAGATCACGATGGTTGTGGACGGCTCTCGCAGAGATCGTGGCGCTGACGGCGGTTGTTGATGGCGGAGGCGGTGGCTGTCGTCGACGACGGCAACAAGAACAGAGGATAGCGTTGATATCCAACGGCAACGGCGGTCGGTGATGAAGGAAGGTAAGATTAGAGGATAGGAAGTAGGTGAGAAGGGTATTCACAGTAGATGGAGGAAGAGAGGAAAAGAAGAAAAGTGAAGAGAAGAGGGAGTAAGAGAGGAGGAAGATCAGGGGTGAAAAAAATCTCACAGTTGCTTCTCTTTTTTTCAGAGCTTGCTAGTAGCCCTTTCTCTCTCTTTTTTTCTATGCCGATCTTTTTTTTTGCTTTCGCTGCTTCTCTCCTCTCGTTAGCTAACTCATTGAATGCATCAAGATCATTGCATTCGTCAAAATTGAAATCTAACAGTGGTTGGGTTTGGGTCGGTGGTGGTGGTGTAGGTGTCGGTGGAGGAGGGTGAGTAGAAGTAGATGGGGGTGTGAGTGAGATGAAGGTAAGGTGGTTGCTGAAAGAATTCGCGAGGGTAAAGGGGATCAGGGAAGGAACAAGAACAGGTTTTGCCGCTACCGTTGGACATCAACTTGGCTCTGATACCAAAAATGATGTAGGACGACCTCCAAGAATCACCACCTAGAAAGTCATCCTTCGACCCTAGGAATCACCACCTAGGGGAGCCTTGGGCATCGCCACCCAAAGGAGAATAAGCTCTTCTTCAATTTTCATTCATCATGACTTTGCCAAATGGGCATACAAATTCCTTATTTATAGCCTTTTCGAGAGACTAACCATAATAGGAAATCTAAATAAACATCAACCCAATCCTAACAAATCAACCAAAATAAGAAACTAATTCTAAGAAATCAAATCAAATTTGAATTCAAATACTAACAAATCAACCCAAATAAGAAACCAATCTTAAGAAATCAAGTCAAATTTGAATTCCTTCTAGTTATGGAATTTGCTCCCGCGTCATTTTGGCTTTAATCGTAGTCTGATCTTGATTGTTTGTTAACTAATGAGTTTTTTAATATGTTATAAAGATTAATTGGTATTTTTGTGCATTGTGCAACATATAGCATATATAGCTCTTCATTCAATATATGCGCTTATCTTCTTAAATCTCAACCTCTTGTGCAGCTATTGGTTGATTTGATGTGTTAGTGGATGAATAATTGAATATTTCCCCTTGAATGATTAATGTAATACAATTGTAGTTTGAAGCAACCGCAGGCACGTGGCGGGAGGTCGGCACAGCTCAACACTTGCTGCCGGGACCGGCGATGCCGATCCTATGTGCTGGCGGCATGTTGAGGTGAGGGTGATAGAGGAATATTCATAAAAGTAAGAGGAGAGTTTCGTGGTGGTGGACTTCGGCCACGATTCCTGCGGAGATGAGGGCGGATGAGGCCGCCAGAGAGGATTTTGGTAGAGGTGAGCAGCGCCGAAGGCAAAATGGCGTCACGGGGGAGGGCGGATCATGCGATCTCGAGAGAGAGAGATGAAGAGATAGGGTTTTAGGGTTTTAAACATTAGCTTACAGGTTTCACACCCGAAACCAATTTAATTATAAACAACATAGCCATTAGCTAAATAGTAAGTAAAGAGGGACCCATCAAAGGTTTTAAATCAGATTAGACACATTTACCTGAAGCGAACCCTTTACGCTCTTTAGGTAATGAACCGGCATCAGCTATGAGCCAGAGCCGGGTTCAAATATCGAGCCGATCCCTCATTGGCTCAAGAAAAGTCAACCAGCACATACAGTGCCAATCAGCAATGAAATCCTTGGTTTGAAGTTCTCTGAAGATGTTTAATGCTCGATGCTACGAAGTAGAAATAAGTACTAATGAAATTTGTTCAAGCTGTGTTTCAAGCTGCATTTATGGTCATAGGTCATATAAATAAGGAAGGAATAGATATCCAGCTCCAAGTGCAAACCAATTCGAAGTTTCGGGTTTGATTGTGGTTTTGGTGAAAAGTTTCAATTTCTGTTTCGGGCCATTTCAGTTTCTGAGACAGACCAAAAATGACTACTTTAAAAGTTTCGATTTCTGTTTCGGGCCATTTCAGTTGCTGAGACAGACCAAAACGAATACTAAACTCGCCAAATTTCGGGTACGGTTTTGGACAAGTTTCTACCTAAATATGATAAGTTGCAGCTGAAAAGGATTTGGTTCGATGAAAATTCAAAGCATGGTGCAAACTTGAGCAAATGGATACAACCGTAAATTTGCTTAAGTTTTAATAATTCTGAGTGGTATTTATTACTTTAATTCGAAGTCTTTGTTTGACCTCCATTTGGAATCAAGAGCATTCAACCTTTGTTTCCTAGCCTTTGTCTGCCCTAACATATTTGAGTTAGCCTGATTGTTCTATGCGAATGATTACTTGTGCTTCATACACGAGTGTACCATGATGCTGTAGACTTTGCGAATGATTGTTCTATGCGAATGATTACTTGTTTTTGCAGATGATTTACTTGAAAATGCATCTCTTGTTCTGTGAAGTGTGAACAACTTGCTTCTGGTGCTTTTCTTGTTCAAGCTATTGAGACTTTGTTCCTTGTAGATTAATGTGACAATTCATGACTGGGATATAGTATGGAAAAGCACAGTTCTGGGGTCTGTGGCTGTTCCAGTTGAAACCGAATGCCAAACAGGAGCCATTTGGTACTCTTTGGATAACACATCAGGACAGGTAGAGTTCTCTCCATGCAAATGAATCCTTTATACGTCCTTGGAATCCATCATGACTTGCATCCACTGAATTATTGTTTCGTCAGGTCTGTCTCCATATTAAATCGATTAAGCTCTCTTCAAATACTTTTAGGTAATTTCTTGCCCCTTTTTGGACTTTGTTGAAGTTTTGTTCCTGTCATATGCTCGTTTTTTATGCTGAAAAAAGTATTGTTGGTGAATCCTTGTTTCTAGCAGCTTTTATAGTTTGCAGTTTCACGAGCTGATTTGATATTTCTTCTTTCTGTCAAGTGAAAAGAAAAGTTTTTCAAACTACGATCTAAGTTTTGGCACATAGTGCTTGTCTGATATTACAGTGGTATTAAGATAATAATATTATTAAAATCCATCAGAGATAGTCCTAACTTTATGTAAAATAGAAGAGCATGGTGAAGTTTCGAAATCATCTCGGAGATGGTGCCTTTCTTCTACTTTTTCTCCACCTTTCTTTACCTCTTTCTGTGCTTTCCCTTTCTCTTCCTTTCTCCTCTCCTCTCCTTTTCGCTTCTCGTTTTCCTTCCAAATGAGGTTACAGTACCTAAGTAGATTTTGAAGCCTGGCACGTACAGTTTCAGCTGATGCTTAATGTCTCAACCGGACTGGGTTTGAGATGTATGTGGCATCGCAGTTATTTATGATCCCCAGAAATTTCTCAAATATCAGTGGTTTCTGCTGTTTTCACTCTTTTTGGTGATTTCCATGCAAGATTTTCTGTTCTCTCAATATAGTTCCTTGACTCTTTCCTTACAAGAATGAAGGTGACTTTAACTGGACATCATTCCCAGACATGCTGTGGAAGGCATGAAGAGGAGTGAAAAACCTTAGAAAGTAGTATTGGATCAATAAAGAAGGCCTGATGATTTGTTGTGTAACTTCTGTTATCCACTTAAAGTAGTTGCCTGCCGTGTGAATCTTGAAAAATATGCAACAAGTCTGTTCTTTTAATTCAAGCAAGGGTGCTATTGACATTTTTGTTGTTTTAATTCAAGCTAGGGTGCTATTGACATTTTTTTATTGTGTCTGCAATGTAGCTGAGATGACTACTGAACATGTTCATGCTACTTATATGTCATGTAATACCGGGAATTTTGAAGATTTGGTTATTCGTTTGTATTGACTATGGATATGATATTGGGATACCTAATCAACACTTAGTTGTAGTCATTTTCTAGGTACTTCTGTTAAAATTGATGAGAAGTGTTAAAGTTAGGCTTAGGGCTACTATTCACCATTTTAACATGAGTAATGTGTGAGGATTTGGTGGCGAAGTTGCAAATGTCATGATTGTGTAAGACAATCAAGGGATCAAGCTAGTTCTAGTTTTCTGTTTCTAAACTTTTCTATCGATTTACTTTCGATATTTGAAGTGGATTCTGCATTTTATTCTTTCTAAGCCTGCTTTTTCTGCACGGGTTTGCACAGAAGATAGAGAGAATTTTCAATGTAGATTTTGTTCAGGTGAAGCATTTTGATGAATGGTTTACAATTTTATGCAAACAAGTAATGAAGGATAGGGTCGTTGTATCATGCCAAGGATGTACGGATACTATAATTTATTGTTCGAATTATGTAGACTGAATCTTAGTTGGAAAAATGGATTACGACACTGACTTCCAGTAGGAGTGGTACATCTAGTTTCAACATTAGACTATGCTGCTTGTCGGCCTGGCACATCCATTTTCAGCACAGTTCATGCCAGGATGACAGTGTCACAGACCATGCCAGCAGCATGGCAATCATGCTTGGAACCTAAAGTTGATGTCTATTGTGATATTCCTCTTTAGTGGTTACTCTTCAAAATATTGCATGTTGCATGATTCTTGCTTTCCTTATGATCCTGCTTAGGTTGTTTTATGAATGTTGACAATCGTATATTTACCACTCAGAAAGAGCATATCAGTGCAATTTCTGACTTTTGCTTTTGTGGCTTCTTGCATGAGTTGTATGGTTGTACATGCTTTGCAGACAAATATGCAAAGCTCATGCAAACCACATGCATTCTTGTTTGACTTCTTTTGCATGTTTTACATGAAGAGGATATACAATCACTTCGTTAAGAATTGATTTGTTTGCTTAATTTTTCCTCATATCATTTTTCTTTTGTGATGAACTTTAAATTATGAACAAGGTTAACTATGATTACACAAGACTGAAAATTGACATACTTTATTGAATGTAATGTGTTCTCCTTTAGGGCTTTAAATGGCTTTGCTGGAGCCGATGCTCGAAGAAGGATTTCTTTAGATAAACAAGGGCCTACTGTGGTCCATCAAAAACCTGGGGCTCTGCAGGCTTTATTTGATCTTCCTCCTGATGAGGCAAGTATCATGTATCTTGTTGATGTGGACACCTGTTAATTTAGGTAGAGTTTGTGAACTTTGATTTTTGTTTCGAAGGGTAATAAGGGTAATTAAAGATTCAATGTTACTGCTATAAATCTTGTTTTCTTGTTCAGGAGGTTGATCATAGTTACTCATGTGCACTCGAAAGATCTTTCCTGTACCATGGGCGGATGTATGTTTCTGCATGGCATATTTGCTTTCACTCTAATGTGTTCTCCAAGCAAATGAAGGTTTGCCTATTGATCTTATGCATATACATGACACCTTTTATCTCGTAAAAGTGGATGTTATTATGGTTTAAAGTCTTACAATCTGATAGTTATATAGAAGTCTAGGAGAAGTTTCTTTATGATCTGATTTGTTGCTTGTTCTGTGTATCTTGTGGACATTATGAGAGCATGTTTGTGAGCAAATTATTGTAGTGTTATGTGGTTTGCCGATAGGTGTGATAATTGAACTGGTGTATATGTATGGTCGTGAAAAACGAGAGTAAGCTTTAAACCATGAAACAGTGTGGCTTTATTTCTTTTTGTGAAGTTCGGAATACAGGTACATGAAGGCCTTAAACTCTGAGACTGACTTCTAGTCTGGGATCTTTCCTTATGAATAAATGCAATTATGACACTAAGTTCTCTAAATGAATCATGGTAAGGCCTCTTTTTTGGGTGGTTGAAATACCTTCTGTGTAACTGCATTTTGGTAGACATTTGAAAGTAGTAATTGTGCTTGTGCACATTAGTGTGGGATGACCAATGAGATTGAGGATAATTCTTAAGTTGACTGTTGGCTTAATATGATCTTCATAGCTCGCTAAGATGATAGATGTGACCTCCAAATTGATGGCGTCCAAAGGTGAAGAGAGGCCAACTCGAATTTACTGAAGTGATTAATTTAGCAAAAGCATCTCTCTCAGATGACTCGAGGAGAGTCTTCGTGTGAAACTTTACCATCCTATATGGAGCTGTCATGGTCTGTTGTTCATGTGTTTAAGGGCTATTTGTGAGGGTATTGACTATTGACATCTGAATCTAACTTTATTGGAGCTCTGAAGTTCTGTCCAGCTTCCTTTTAAATAGAAAAGACAGTAAGACACATTATGTTTTTTTGGAAAGATTTGCTTTTTTTCAAATCTCTTGTATGTAATCAAGATGCCGGTGGTTCTTTGTTATCTGTTTAATCCATGAAGACGATCTGGATACTCATATATACCCATTCTTGCATAAAGTCTCTGCTGATTGATAGCTCATTGCAATTTGTTGTCTTTTGATAGGTGATTATTCCACTTGGAGACATAGATGAGGTGTGGTGTCTTTTGTATCATTTATTTCTTTATTTTTCTGTGGTTTCTGTCAAGTGTATTATTATGAACATGTTGAAATGTCTTCGTTATTAGCAATGCAGATAAAAAGGAGCCAACATGCATTAATTAACCCTGCAATCACCCTAGTTCTTCGCATGGGTTCTGGTGGGCATGGTGTTCCCCCATTGGGAAGCCCAGATGGTTGGTCTATTAACTAAGCTTTCAGAATGTTTACTCTAGTAGCTCTTTATGACTTAGACTAAATCTTCTTTACTTTGCATTTTCCTCTACTTTCCACCTTCCAGGGAGGGTGCGATATAAGTTTGCTTCATTTTGGAATAGAAACCACACAATTAGAGCTTTACAACGTGCAGCAAACAACTATCGTGCTATGTTAGAAGCTGAGAAGAAGGTCTCTTTATCTGCTACTAATCTGATTAGTTTTCTTATTCGTACTTTGTATAGTTGCATGGACTAAGTTTTTGAAACGATATTGTAGTCACCATTTCTATTCTTATGATATGTGGACATATTTAACCTGAAACATGTGATATTGGTAAGTAACTATTGGACATGTCAAATTTTGTTTTATTAAAATGGTTCCTAACATTGATGACACTTGGATGGTGTCATTGTACAGTTTCAGTTGACTATTGTAAAGTTTGTTGATGTAAACCTCAATTGTTGTTGATTCTTCTTTCAACTGAAGCCTGCATTAATTTGTCACTAAAGACTGTAACTAGAAACTTGAAGTAGCGAATACTTAGTTTGTGGGGCAGAAATCAGGAAGGCCTGACCAGTTATTTTGATAAATTGCATCTTCTCAGTCACATTGTTTTGATAGCTTTTTTAGATGATCTTTATATAAACCAATGTTCTTATCTGGGTAATTTACGAGGCACGCCTGAGGTTTATAATGTTATTGTTTCCCTGATATTTTTCTTTCCATAGTTTTTTTTGGACAAGCCTTTTGTGCTACAGTTGGTCTTGAATGAACGTCCTTTGTGTTTCTTGAGGGCTTTTTGGTTTGCTGCATTGGCGGGCCCTGATGCTGCATAGCGTGGCCGTATGATGTGATGGAGCATCAGGGCACTTTTTAGCATTGTTTGGTGCTGCATTGGCTCTGATTAAGTACGCCAAATAGACACAGCAGCGGCTGTTGCTGCATTGAGCAAAGCAGCACCGCCTGATGCTTCAAAATAAATAGCTCCTTGATGTTCTACAAGGTCTCTAAAATGTGTCAAGACTCGTATGTTTTGTTTTTGCTCCTCTTGATCTCTTATAGGATTTGTCTGTAGAACTCATACGTAGACGTACCATTTTTAATCTTTCTGATTTAGAGAGTACCCACATCCTTCTTTGGAAATGTAGGAGAGTGCACAGTCTGCTCTGCGTGCACACAGTAGTTCAGTCAAAGGTAGTAGAAGGCAGATGCAACTTCCAGAAGATAAAGTTGTTGTGACTGCAAAGTCCCAACCTTTCATTAAAGAAGAAGTTTTAGTTGGCATAATGAATGTAAGGAAGTTAACTTTTCATTATTTTGATGATTGATACTTATTTTTGGATATTTGCAGTTAATTATTTTAACATTCTGTTTCCTAGGATGATTTCCCGTGCACAGCTGAGGAATTCTTTTCTGTGCTATTAAGTGATGATTCAAGGTTCATCTCAGAACATCGATCGGCACGCAAGGATACTAATCTCAATGTAAGTAATGTGGCAGCACAAGGTGTAAGTTTAAACTATGTCTGTAAGAGATAGACTATTCCTGGAGGTATTTTCTTGAAGCTAAATCATTGGGCTGTTCAAGTGTCTACTTGATTGTTATTCTCTTAGCAAATTGTGTTTTATATGAGATTTATGCTTGTCTTAGATCCAAATACTTAGAATGTGTTTGCTTTTAGTGATGCCCCATCAAGGTAAAATCTGCTAGTCACACGGGCCAGCGTGACATGCAAATGTCGTGCCGGTGGCGGTGGGTCACTAGCACCGACACTATGGTCTCACTGGCACATGGATTTGTGCTTTGGTGCCGATTGGCACTGGTCGCCGCACAGGCCGGCATGGACAAGCACAGAGTTTTAATTGTCCAACAGAGAATTTTAATTACTCCTTAGTAATAATTTGTCATGTTTGATGCTTAAAACCAATTGTTTTCAATTTTGATTGTTCAAACAACACTTAATCCACCGAAAAAGGCCAAAACACCCAATATATGTGTTCTGGAATATCAAATGCTTGTGCCATACTGCTAAAACTATGTGCTAGTTCGTGCCGAACCGAGCCAGTGCATGGTTATTCTTTGCGCCGATGCACGTGTTTGGTGGATATGTTGTGGCCTGTAATCTTATTTCTTTAGTAGATATCATGCTTGGCGACCACCTCAGGCCTCGATAATTGGCTAATGCATTATGATCATCAGTCATACTGATTGCAGTGCTTTCTATGCTGCCTGTCCTCGCTGACGATTCTGTACTTGCTGCTACATGTAACTGGTGTACATGGGATAGCTATTACTGGTATGACTGGTGCATATAGGGCAGCTATTGCGGTAGCTGCTATATTGGACTCATATTTGGGATTGCATGAATTTTTGTTACTTATATATGATACACACCTAATGATCATTTCTATCATGGTTGAGAGAGAAAATTGATCTCGTAATAGCTCTGTCTAGTGAGGTCCTTAGAGATCTTCTCTTGTGTCCCTTTTCCAGTTAGGCCAGTGGCATGTTGCTGATGAATATGATGGCCAGGTCAGAGAAATAACATTCAGGTCACTATGTCACAGTCCCATGTGTCCCCCAGATACAGCAATGACAGAGTGGCAACACATTGTCCTTTCAGCTGATAAGACAACCTTGGTATGACATATTTTCTTGATTGCATTTGCTTTGGTGGTGGAGACTGGAGATTACTCCATACATTTTTTTGCTTCTGAACATTTCTTTCTTCTTTTTGGATGCTCTTCGTATTTTGATTTTTAGGATGTTTTAAGTTTCAGGTCTTTGAGACTGTGCAGCAGGCACATGATGTTCCATTTGGTTCATATTTTGAGGTATTAATGTCCTTTGACCAAAAGCAATTTTATTGTTCCATTTGCTCTGTGGATTGAGTTTGCTTAGTAATGTCGAGCCTTATTCTTACAACATGGATGTGCTGCATGCTGGGGTCCTAAAAAGAAAGATGCATTCATCTGCTAAATGATCCCACAAAAGTTTTTTAATGTTCAAATGTGAAATTAGACCATTTTAATTGAAAGGCCCAGGTTTGGTCTCGGCACTGGTTCAAGCCATGATACACACATAAAATGGGTTCAGGGAGATGAAACCTGCCATTTTAAATATTTGGCCTTGTCTTTTCTCATTTCGCATATTGAATTGGGATAAGCTTTGCCACTTACATCCGGCCTTTGCTGACTGATCTTCACTAGATTGATTTAAATTCAAACTAAGTGAAACTGTGAAAGTATTTACTTCGTTTTTAAAAAAAATCAGATTTACTTATTGTGCAGGCTTGTATTCGTGTTGCTAAATATATTAAACATACTCGATCTGTGCCTAGAAATTATGACATTCTTCTATCATGGAGGTTGTGAGAGCTTATGACTTATGATATAACTCTATTTACTTGGTATCAATGGACATTATTACTCTCTCGTCTGTCATCTATCTTAAGCAGCGCCGCTGCATTCGTATGAGATCGATGCCCTCTTCACCAAAATTATTGTTCTCTGAAAGCCAACTAGCTGACACAGCATGACCGTGTCACTCTACTGTGCATTTTAGTCAGTTCATCTGCACTTTACTTTGTAAGGTCTAGATACTTAATGTTGTCTTTCTGTGTTGGTAATAAACATCTTTAGACTAGTGGAATGATAGAATCACATAATGTGGCCTTGCTACAAAAGGACCACGGTTTCCTGTCCAACTTCCTCCTGGGAAACTTCAACTTTTCTCATGCTGATAGTTCTGAAATTTCTTTCGTTTTGGCTCATAGCAGTTTAGCACTGGTCATGCCTGGGTGGGCTAGAACTTAGTTTGTTTTATTGTCCAAGCAGCAAGATTATATAATCAAACTTCTCTAAGACTGATGAGAGGAAATTGTAAATACTAGTAGAATGTGTTAAACTTATGCTGTTCTCATCATTTTCCTATGCTGGAAAGAATGAATTAGTACCATTATAACAATATGATCTCATTTATGTTGGTTGATTCCAAGTTCTCAAAACAGGTAGTAAATGTACTCCAAGTGTGTTTTTCCGGTAAATCCTAGATATGCAGTCCTAAAAAGATGTGAGGATGGCCTTTTTGCATCATAAACCATATCATAATTGCTTTCCCTTGATTGAGAGAGCAGTTATCTGCTTTAAGAATGAAAAAAGACTGCTGTTGCATCCCTTGAAAGCTTCTGCCTGGTCAGAATACTTATAACTGATGTAGGGAGCATAGGGGACTACTTTTGGGTCAATACCTACTGATTGGATGTTTGCACAACCAAATTCATGAGATGACGCCTTTGCAAATGAAAATTTTCGGTGAAGCGAGTGCATATTTTCTCTGCCTATTTGTTGTGGTTGTCGTTTGGTTAAAACTTTAAGTGGTTTAATCATTACAGGTTCACTGCAAGTGGTCGTTGAAGACAATTGCCGAGTCTTCTTGTAACTTAGATATAAGAGTTGGTAAGTTGTACCTTCATTTTTGAATCATTTTGTTTCATATTGCTTCCTTTATATTCTGGATTCCATTTTTTGGTTCTTTTGCGTCAGCCCATTATTAAAGTTGCCGATACAGGGGAAATAGTAGTAATACCAACTAAATTTGGTTGCTTGCAGGTGCACATTTCAAGAAATGGTGCATTATGCAATCTAAAATAAAGAGTGGAGCTGTTGATGAGGTGTGTATTTCTGCTAGTAATTGCTATGAGTTCCTGCATTCATATCTATGCTGATTTTCCAGAGAAAGAACCCATGCAGCATTTTGTGGGGCAGTAATATGGCTCGTATGGTTTTGGAGGAGCACAAGTGTTCATAGTTGAGTTTCCAGTGTTTTTTTCGTTTGTTACTAGTTGAGCCTTTTTCTTGGCTTAGGAGGGAAAATGCTCTACATCTCCAACAAAATTGGGGCCTTGGGGATTTGTCCCCAAGACTAACCCATTACCACCATTGGGTACTAACCACTTGAGCTACTGAAGGGCTGTGTTGAGCTTCCAGTCTCATCAATGCAAATATGCATCGTTAGAGCATTAAACACTGGTTTATTCTGATGACATGTTTCCCTGTCCTTAATGTGTGTGTCTGTTTGGCTTATTGACATATTATAGAGCCAATGTTTAGACAAAAGGGGGTGTGTGTTCCTAGGTTCATTTCTTTGGCCTGTTGTTGGCAAGATGATATTAGGTTCTTCGTCATTCAGCATTCAGCTAATTCGTCCCTCTTTTAGTTTATCTGTATCCTTCTACAAAAGTGAGTTGTTTCCTTTCCGTGCTTTCTAACGATCACCACCTCCTTTTCATTTTGCGCCTTGCACACTTTATACTATCTTCCTATAGTTTCAGCTCTTGTAGCATGCCTACGAACCCGCTCAGCCACCAGATGTTTAAATACCTTTGAGAAGAGGTATGTCCATTTCAAGGCCTACTAGTAATTGCAATAAGGGTGACTGCTCCCATATGATAGTCTGCTAACCTGGAAGACTGTTTGCATGCCGATTGACCTGCCCTGTTTACTATGGCATGTGCTGCCTACTTCCACTGCTTCCACTTGCTTCTTCAGATAAGTCTGACTCTGATTTCATTCTGCTGCTGCACCCCCCATTTGAAGCATCGACTTCCCGACCCACTCGACTCATCAAGAGAGGATGAAATGAATAGAAAGAACCAATTTAAAATAGCCGACTGGTTGTACATTAGGGATTCCATCTAAGCTGCATGAAATGCCTTTTGAGGTGATTATTAGGCACCAATGTTGGGGATCGATATATGTCAAATTCTGAATAATTCAGCAGATTGCAGAAGCAGGAAGAGAGTGTCGTCAAGGAGAGTGGGTGAGGAAGTATAGGAGATGGCTGTTACCTGTATGTGCTGTCCAGTGTCCATTACGAAAATGTTCGGTTGATTGTGCTTACAAGTTTCTAGATGGCCAGCAACTATGTCCACTCATGTCTAATCAATCTGGGTCTCTTACCAAGTAACTTTATTCAAAACACTCTTTCCTTCCTAAGATATCGGTCTATCTTTTTGTTTGAGGATGTCGGTTGTCCTACCTGGATTTATTCTGCCCCATGTTTTCTTGTAGTCTGTGATGCAATTCAACTTCCTTTTCGTAACCCTATTGCTTTTCAGTAGTGATTACAATTTTTGTTGAGATGTTAACACTTGTGGACACTCATTTATTCCTGATCAACATTTGGATCAAAAAGATATACTGAGGCACAAAAGTCGGGTTCACCATATTAACTTTTATGTTGAGATTTGTAGGAGCTGATATTCATCTGTTGTATGTTGGCTGCAGTACAAGAAAGAAATCGAGTTGATGTTGGAAGTAGCCCGCTCATACCTTCAGAAATCCAGATCCACGGACCAAGTGACCAACGAGGTACCAGATACACCAAATCCACCCCCAAGTGGCTGAACAGCATAGAGAAGTTTGTTTTGAACTCACATTCGCCCGAATCTGCGCCATTGTGCTTCAACCACATAGTTCGACTGATCGTGAACACTCCCGATGTTGGATGTTGGTTTCAGTTGCATCAGCTCAGCAACACAACCTTCTTGCTAGAGAATTATTGGTGTATCACTATAAGTGTAAAGATGTCTCATAAAAATGTGTTATATATGTAAGGTCATCTTATGAGCCCGGATTCTTCAATCACTCTACCCAACTTTTGAGGCTGGGTCAATATTCAAGATGCTGTAGATCTTGTTCCAGGGATTCTGTTCCAAAGTGTTCTTCTGAATGTAATGTGGGTTTGTTCTCTCAATAGTGTCCATATGAATTTATTTTCTTGTGCATACTCGTTATAATATTGCAATAATTATTGCACTCGGCATTGGAGATATGGACTGGTTGGCATTTGTGGAATCTATGTATGTTTCTTTTCTCCCACCATTTTGTGGTAATCTTCCTAGATACTATAGTTTTCTCATTAGTCATTGCCGTGTACATATATAGCGCTTTTTTTCTTCTAATGATGAGACACATACTTGAGGAGCTCTGGATCCCTCTCAAACCTCTCCATCTCCTCCTTCAGCCACAAAATCCACACGTCAATCCCCTCCCCATCTCTTGCATCAAGTAGCACGCACACATCCCTCATGTCTCTCAGACCCAATCCCACATCCTACACAAACTGCTGAAGACGCATGGATCAGCAGACCCACCACCCACCACATCATCCCCGGCTGATCCCTTCAGCTTCTCCTCGGCTTGCTTCTTGGCATCGTCTTCTTTTACCTCTGCTATGGTCTTCATTATGCTCTCTTCAAACACCCAATTCTCTCCTCCGAGAGCCGGCCCTTCCGCCAACTCATAGACCCATAAATTCCCAAACGTTTCATCGGATAACTTCGATGGCATCCTCCGTCGCAGATTCACCGCATGCCAGCTCGCCGGCGCCATCCCGCGCAATGCACCGCCATGCAAGTGCCGATACTGTTGGTTTGAAATATATCACACGAACTAGAAGAAGAAAGAAGGAAGAAAAGTAAATACGCCAAGAGAAGTCTGGTTACAACTCTTCATCAATTCATTACTCTACAATAGAACCGTTACATACATACATATAGCATTCAAAAACTAACACCTGTTAACCAAGAGAAACTTCTTTTCATAAAAAGACCCCCCCAAAACCCGTTGATGCATACAAACACCCAACAAACATGGACCTCATCCGTTTGAAGTGCTAACAGGGAAAAAGCTTCGTAAATATATCAGTGACTTGTTCTTCATATATCCTATGACTATGCATATTCAGCTATCATTAGCTCATTGTGGCATGTAAATCAGCTATAGTTAGAAACCGATTAAATTGATTTTAAACCTTCGTAAATGGTATCAGACGCCAAGTGATTCTGAGTCCCTCTCCTTTTTTTTCACGGCTTCATCCGATTCTTCTACAGTGACCTCTTCCACCTCTCTTCTTGTTGTGAAGTCCATCAGCCAGGAGATCTCTTCAAAGTTGCTTTCCTCCAACTATCTCATGTGGAAGATGCAGGTACTCCCCGTCCTTCGTTGCCTGGTTCAAGGCACCTTGACGCGTCCTGCTGTTTCGGATTTTGATCCGGATGTTATTTCTTGGTTGCGTCTTGATTAGATGGTGCTAGCGTGGATTGCTTCCTCACTTTCTGACGACGTTCTTCCCCAAGTCATCCATTGTGTCTCGCCCAAGAGATCTGGATTGTTCTTGAGACCCTTTACGGCGCCGTCTCTCGTGGTCGCATTCAAAGTGTTAAGGCAGAACTCCATTCCCTTTCCAAGAGCACTATGTCTATTCATGATTATACTCATCAAACTTGCGCTCTTGCTCGCACGCTTGCTATGTCAAATGAGCATGCTTCCGATGATAATTTTGTCTTTCTTATTCTCAAGGGTCTGCCATCTGAGTATGATTCTGTTGTTGCTGCCATCCATCTTGCTCGCCCCGCTACCGTCGATTGATGACGTCACGACTATTCTCTTGGATTTCGAGTATCGTCTTCAAAGTATTCAAACTTCTTCTTAGCTTCAGTTGTGTTAACTACCTCTCGTGTTTCTGATCAGCCAGGCACCGTGTGAGGACCCGCTCCTCTAAACTGGCTTGATTGCGTAGGTCGGGGGCTGTGCCATGTTGGTCTATTTCCACGTCGAGCGTGGTCTGTTGATTACATTGTTGATTTTGAGACTCCAAAGGCAATTTGGTAAATTACACATTGTCACCCGCGTAGTGCACACACTGCATTGAGTGATAAATGTGCTTGTTAGAATCTTAGGCGAGCTTGGGATCGAAAGATCCGAGCTCGGGTGTGAAAGCTTATCTTTAGGGCAGCTGTCAGCCCAGGAGCGATCGATCGCTCCAGAGAGCAACCAATCAGACTCCATGTCGACACCGACGTTGAGCTGACAGGCACTGAACCGACTTAGTCCCACCGATCGCTACTTTGTGTGATCGATCAGACACGGCCGATATAAGAACCCGCCAGCTCCTCTGTTTCTTCTCCGGAGAGAGAGAGGGAGAAACTTGCATGGGGAGAGAGACTATAGACGATAGACTATAGAGGAGGTGGCTTGTACATATTGCCAACAGTTTTATATCTTGGCCATTGGTCAACGATCCGATGGCTAGAATCTTAAATCTCTATTAAGGGGATAAACCATAAATAAATAGGGGCATTTGGTAATTTCAACCACTCCAGTGGTATTGTTGGATTATGATAAGCGTGATTTTAAATACACCATAAAATTTACTAAGTATACAGTGCTATATGTTTGGTGGGCAGCCACCACCAAAGTGTACTACATGATGGGCAACCATCGAATAAATAATAAGTTTAAAATGTATGGTGTATTTAGAATCACCCGATAAAAAACACACATTTTGATATTCCACAACTCCTGCATTGGCGATTTGGCCCATAAATAGTTTTAATGGTATCCTAAATTTCTCATAGTACGATTTAGTTATTGCAAAAATTACATAGCAACTAGTTGTGATCATATCTTCATCATTCTATATATGAACACTAGGTGGGGGCCCCTGCCATCTGGCAAGGTAATCATCAAGTTAATGGGTGATTCGGTTATAAAAATTGAATTTGATTAATGAATTAGTATGGATATTATATAAGGTTGATTGTATTAGATTAATATACTATAACTATAGAATAGATATAACTATATGAATTAAATCAATATTATAAGGGGTGGTTATGCATAACCGTTTTTGCTCCTTATAAGATTGATAAATACCCCTTTGAATCCCTAACACATCCATCTATCTTCCCGCACAAAAACTCTAAAATTCCTGTTATTCTAAATTTTCATCCTCAAGGCTGCAATAAGCACAAAACTACTAATTCCTCTCAATTCCAATTCTAAGTTTATTTTAGTTTTAAAGTTTCGATTAAAAGAAAAGAAGAATAATCTGCTTGAATGAAAAATCCATTACAAAATAAAAGGATAAAGAAACTTATTTCTTATTCCACATCTCGCCTAAATAATAAATAAGTACAAATTTGCAATTATTACAAATCTAGTCTCATCTTTTTATTCCACTCCCAGAAAACTTCTTATTTGCAATTCTCAAAAAACAGGGCACGTGTTTGTAAATTCCTAATTTTGCGGGGGCTTGTTTGTAAACTCCACACCTTACTCCAGAACCAACCGGATCTTAGGGTTTTGCTCTATAAAATGGGGCTCCTCGTCCGAGCCGACCTCCCTCCGCCGCTAGGGTTTCGCTCATCCGGCAAGGATCGGATCAACGCTAAGATGGTACTTGATCTCCTCTATACACGTCTATAGATCTCGATCTTTTGAGGTCTTCTGCTATTAGCTATAGATTTCGATCTAGTTTTTGACGAATTTGCTACTTTGTCAGATGATGCTTTACTTTGCTCTAATCGAACGGATTTAGGATGTGATTTCTACGGCTCGTTGTGATGTCATAGAATGGGTTTTAGGGTTAATTTTTTCAGACTAACTGGATCATAGTGGCAGTTCCTTCTTGTTTAAGGTGATAATTTGTGGATACCACCGGTAGTGGAGCTATGTTTTAGGGTCCTGTTGTTGAGAATAACTGGATTATGGTGTCTGTTCCATTTGATTCTTTGCTTCTTGTCTAGGATGACGATTTATGAATACTACGATCAAAGTAAATAGAATGTTTGTGAGGAAGGCATAGTTCTTTGAGATTTATTTGTTTGCTGAACGCTTATAACTGGGTTGTCACCATGTCTAGTGTG
The DNA here is from genome assembly GCA_963920575.1 of Narthecium ossifragum. Classification (NCBI taxonomy): domain Eukaryota; kingdom Viridiplantae; phylum Streptophyta; class Magnoliopsida; order Dioscoreales; family Nartheciaceae; genus Narthecium; species Narthecium ossifragum. Next base: position 17,613,626 of record OY986975.1, on the reverse strand, counting down.
TTCCATAGACGTATGTTAGCCTACTATGCCTCTCTGTATGGTCGGCGTTCGGTCTATAGTGATATGCCTCTTTGAGTAGCCATATGGTTATCTGGGATATGTCCCAAATCATACCACCTGGCTTAGTTAGGAGGCATATAGAGATGGGTTTTCTAACAACCTTCTTAGGCTATTGGAGGCGACTCTGTTGCATTTGGCATATGGTGTCCTCCAAACAGCCTTGGACATCACTGCTAAATCGTCCTTTGCAAATTAGTAATAGTTTAGTGTTTTGGAATGTCGTAGATGTTCCCTACAAGCAAAACAATATAAAGATAGCTGCTTTAGTTTTGCTCATGTGCCTCTGATTTCCATATTTTAATCTGGATGATATCGGAGATTATATCGCCTTATTGTTTGTGGGCTAATGAGGATAGGTTTAGATTCACCTTCACAAGCCCCTTAAGGCAATACTGACTTCATTGTGCATATGTTGTCCCCTGGGCAGCATAAAATTGTGACATTTGTTGAGAAATTGACATCTTTGTTACTGCATGCATCTAGGATTTTTTTCTTGCATTTTGTTTTCTCTCAACCTTTTTAGCCACAAATTGCATGTAGCTGCCTCTTGAATAACCAGGTGTTGCTGAATAAGGTCCACATCCGGCTCAGACAGAGGCATATAGCAAGAGAGGGAGGCATCAAAATGTTGCTCATTCGATTCCGTTTGAGGGAAGGGAAAGCTTCATTTATTCCTTTGTTAGATGGCTTCTAACATTATTTAAACTGGGTTTCAGATTTGCACATTCATTTGAGTGTATTTTATTCTTTTTATGGGTTTAGACTCTGTCATCATTTCTGGCTGGCTTCTGGCCATGTAATCTTTTGGTTCCTATTCGTTATGTGAAATGATTTGGTTAAATAGTGTTTACGGAGCTATCTGTTGGGCTTGCAGTATTTCTAAGTTGCCGCTTCTGGTGATTGGCGTTAATGCCAGTGAGACTTTTTATTGAGTCATCAGCAGCTTTCTAATGTGGGTCGGGAGTTCAATTTCTACATTAACTGGTAGAGAGCAATTGTTATTATAGATGCTTGAAGTAAAGGCTCGGGTTTATGGCTTAGACTTTGGTCCCATGATGGACAATTTATTTTTTTCTTGAACTTTGGCTTTGTCTGCATTTTGCATCCTTTTTTTCTTGTTGATGATAATTTCCAATCTTGTGTTTCAATTTGTTCTCGTCATTGTACATGGTTTGACATGCAATTTACTGTCTTTTTTTGGGGTGCAGCCGAAGGAAATTCATGAGATTAAGGATTTCCTTCTCACCGCGAGAAGGAAAGATGCACGATCTGTGAAGATCAAGAGGGGCAAGGATGTAGTCAAGTTCAAAGTCCGGTGTTCGAGATACCTCTACACCCTATGTGTGTTTGATCCCGAAAAGGCTGATAAGTTGAAGCAGTCTCTTCCTCCAGGCAAGCCATGTTTGTTTATTTGATACCATATGATTCCTCTCACTTTGAAGACCAATTACTCTTTTATCTGGGATCTGCCTGTGCCTTTTAATTAGGAAAATAACATGAGAGAGCCTATTTTCTTCTTGTTTCCTCCTCTCTCTCTATTGTGTAGGATTTGCCAAGACAATCTCATCCAAAATTTCATGACATGGGTGATAGTTTTCTTCTGTTACATGATGAGGCAAATTCCATTATCTTTCTTATATTTGTAGAGGTGTCAGCATGAAATGGGGGCTAAAATAGATGTAGCTAATTTCGCACTGTCCTGCAACATAAAAAACAAGGTGAAGGGAGAAAATAAATGTATATTGTTACTACAGTGTGTCACAGAACTGCCAAGGTAGACTAACTTAGAGATAGGTAGAGGAAGTTTTGGAATTTGATATGGTTCCATGTACTCTCTAATCTGGTGCCACAACTTTCATTGACTTTTTATTGGAGGTTAGATTTGCATTTTGATTTGGTTTTGGTCTGTAGGTTGACTTGACTGCATGATGTTGGATTTCAGTATATCCAGTCTTGTGTATATGATAATATCTTTTGTTAGGTTATCCATTTTGTGAGTGCTTTGGTTGTGACACGGTGGGACTTGGAGGTGATTTATTTTTGTTAAAACATTGTATATTAAGCGGCAATGAATAAAAGAAAGAACCATTTAATAGGGTGTTTTTAGAATCACTGGTCTAATGATCCGATTTGTCTTCCATTTTGCAGGTTTGAGCGTCCAAGAGATATGAAAGCAAACTAAGAGTAGAGTGCTGTAGCCAATTTTGAGTAGCTCTTCTAAATTTTATGACAGCCTCTGGCTCCCCATTATTGTTAGCTTAAAAATATTGTGTCAGAATTTGGAGATACATTTTAGTATGATGTCATTATCGCCTAGAGAAGCAACTCTTCGAGAGATTCTGGAATGAATTCATGTAATCTGTTTTCTTTGCGACTTTGGAATGTATTCTCCCTGCCTGTGAATCACAGATTTCAATTTGGTGTTGGTTGTTGGCTAAATGATGTGCATGCGTGTTCCAACTCTTTGTTGCATTCTTCCGGATGGCTGATGTTATATACGGTTAGACAATTGGATGTCTGGTTGACATGTATGGAAGATAGGTATAATTTAAGCAATCATCTCTGCTTCAGTTAGAACAACGATGGCGATTTACAGGCTTGGTAGTTGGAAATTTAGCTTGATTGCTAAATTCAACTCCGTAGAGCGCAATACAGGTAAATTGGAGAGAGCGGTATGTGTTCTGAAAGCTCCATAGGTATTTGATCGTCACGTACAACTTGTGGAAAAGTTTTTTCACTAATAAGCTGAATATTATCATTGAACAATTGAGGAGGTGTTTGGTTGCTTGCATCAGCTGATGCATTGCATCAGCTGATGCAGTGCATCAGTGATGCAGCATCAGTTGATGCAGTATTAGCATCATCTGTTTGTTTGGTTATTTGTATCAATTGATGCAATATTAGCTAGTTTTGTGTTTAGTTAGTATGTATTGCTTCAGTTGATGCATGTCACCAAACACCGCCGTCACTGCCATCCGTTCACCTTCGACGACCTCGTCGGCAACCACCACCACAGCATCACCCTCTATCTCCCTCATCTCTTTGCTTCTCCTCCACTCTCCTCTTCCCTCATTTCCTATTCCCTCTTCCCTCATTTCCTATTCCCTCTTCCATCGGACTCTCTCACCCCCTCTCTCCGGCGGCGATGGAGAGGAATGCTGGAGAAGACGCTTGGAGCCATCTCTTCCCTCCTCTCCATCTCCTCTGCTTCTCCCACCCGGACCCCCACCCCGTCCCACTCCCCTCTCCCCTCCTCCCTCCTCTCCATCTCCTCTGCTTCTTCCACCCGACCCCCACCCCGTCCCTCTCCCCTCCTCCCTCCTCCCTCCTCTCCATCTCCTTTGCTCTTTCCTCCGGCGCCCTCTCCTCCCTAGCGGCCACCGCCAGCGCCCCTTGGGCCACCCGCGGCCTTCGTCCGCGCCACCCCACCGCCTCCACCGTGCTCACTGCGGTTGTGCTACCCGCGGCATCGCCTCCCTCCGTTGACGATGGAGAGGAATGCTGGAGAAGACGCCAGAGCCATCTCCTCCCTCCTCTCCATCTCCTCTGCTTCTCCCACCCGGACCCCCACCACCGTCCCACTCCCCTCTCCCCTCCTCCCTCCTCTCCATCTCCTCTGCTTCTCCCACCCGGACCCCCACCCCCTCCTCTCCATCTCCTCTGCTTCTCCCACCCGGACCCCCACCATCGTCCCACTCCCCCTCTCCCCTCCTCCTCCTCTCCATCTCCTCTACTTCTCCCACCCGGACCCCCACCTCACCCACTCTTTCCTTT
>OY986975.1:17560051-17609592 GCA_963920575.1 Narthecium ossifragum | reverse complement strand
CTCTCGCGTCGAAATGTACGATATGCCAAAACAGTTTCACCTAATATCTCGTGCCATCTCCTCGGATTTCCATCTGTATCTATCATCTTTTGTATCGCAGAGGAACAGGGTTTCGAGATAGTAAACTCAACCCTATATTATGCCCAAGCAAATGGCCAAGCAGAATCAACGAGGGTTTCGAGATAGTAAACTCAACCCTATATTATGCCCAAGCAAATGGCCAAGCAGAATCAACGAATAAGATCATAAAATATAACGTACAAAAGATGATAGATACAGATGGAAATCCGAGGAGATGGCAAGAGATATTAGGCGAAACTGTTTTGGCATATCGTACATCTCGACGCGAGAGCACAGGGACTACACCCTATGAGCTGGTATACGGGCACGATGCCGTGCTTCCGGTTGAAGTCCAAGTTGGTTCTCCAAGAACAGAACACCAAGATATCATAAACACTGCCCAATACGAAGAAGCTATGCTCGGAGAACTCGGCTCGCTGGAAGGAATCCTAGCCCGAGCGTTAAATCGAATCGAGGCTCAAAAAAGAAAAGCCACCCGAGCATATAACAAACGGGTGCGGGGGCGGAGTTTCCACGTCGGAGACTTGGTATGGAAGGTTATTTTACCTCAAAAGACTAAAGACCCTAACCTCGGTAAATGGAGTCCTAATTGGGAAGGACCATTTCAAATCCGAAATGTTTTCCATGGAAATGCTTACCGGCTGCAAAGTCTCGATGGTATCGCACACTGGCACACAATAAACGGGAACTACTAAAAACATTATACTCCATCGATATGGGAGGTTAGAAAGAAGTGCTAAAACAAAATTTTCCAGATTTATGAGATCATTTCTTAAAATGTCCACTAAACAGGAAAATTATTACAAGGAGGTCGAAAGTCCCTGACAAGGTCCCATAACATCTCGAATAAAGCTAGCATGCACTCCGAGATAGCAAAATCCGGAGATGTCGAGGGAGAAGTTGAAAGCAAAACTTCGAAACGACGCATGCCAACGTCGAGTTTCTCTTGGTCAGGACCAAGTTTCTTTTCCTCATCATCGATTAAACTGCATAGTGCATCCCGCTCCGCTATCTCCCGGGCCAAAACCATATCTAGATCTTGGATGTGGCGATCTTTTGCCACCACTTGTTGGTGTAAATCTTGAAGAAGTGCTTCCCGACGGTTGGAATTTTCACAGCGAGTAGTCATATCCTCGCGAAGAGTTGATACCTCGGAGACAATCAGCGCCCGTTGGCGTACTTGTTCCATTCTCCACTCCAGTTGCTGATGGAAAGAGACCAGCAAACTCCGGAAATGCTCAAAATTCACGTTGGAAGTTGCGGGCACTTCCCTTAGTGACTGAAGGAGTCGAGGGAGAAAGCCTCCTCTAACAAGCTCACGGATGGTACATGCACGGAAGGGTTCGAGGGCTTGAAAGATGACGGCATGACATGATGAGTCGGGTCGGGAATGCCCATAAAGCGATTAAAAGCAGGCTCAAGGTTGGCCAGATTTTGAAGATACTCTTGAAGGGAAACACGCTCGAAGTCACCCATAACTGGCTTGGAGGAGTCGGAGCTGTGGAGATCCCCGAATGAAGAGTGAGGTCCCACATTGTCAGTCCTCGAGTCAGCCCTGGATGAAAGAGAAGAAGGTGAAGCAACATAATCAAGGCCTAACCAGTTAGCTTCCAAGGCAGCCAAAGGGGCAACGGTTTCCGTCGTCTCGACGACCTATTTCCCTCGATCCATAGGATTTGATGAAGGCTCAACGGGAGAGGCCGTTAAGGTTTCTTCAGGTAAGGAGATCGAATCACCTAAAACGATCCCTGTAGACGGAATGGAAGATATAACCGGAGAAGAGATTCCTTTATCTCCTCCCATCAAATCCGTTTCAATCGGGGTAACATCCTCATGCTCTTCAACGTCGGAGACGTGTAGTTGATGGCCGTTTGACGGTTCAAGGGTATCTCAATAGGAACGGAACGCCCACTCGGTTCGCAATTCGCTTCAAACTCGGGCACGATGTCAGTCGCTTCGGGAAGAGGCTCGAAATCCTCGTGAAGTGCTGTATATGTTACCGTACCATCCGCCGAAGAAAGCCCCGAAGGCTCTACGAGGGAATAGTCGAGGGTCTCGGCCGCACCCGAAGCTTCAGCCTGTTGATTGATCGAACCCGAAAAGGCCTCTGGATCCGAACTCTCATCTGGAGAGGTCATGACTAACCGCCTGCGTCTAGGGCGGAGCGGTTGGTCATCATATCGTCGAGCCGGGTCGGAAGCTAGGGACGAATCCGCCGGTTCTCTGTACTCCTCGGGGGAAGGCGGAATCGGAGCCGGTTGAGTGAAGATAGTGGAAGGTCGACGCACAGACCTGGCCTTGCCGAAAGAGGGTTTCACAGGGAATTTTAACCGAGCCCGGAGTGGCTGATTGTCATCATCATCATCATCAGCATTATCATCCCGTTTCCGTTTCGGGGCTACAACCAAAAGAAAAGTTTAAAACCAGGAACAGAGGATGTACGGAGAAAACAAACTAAGTTAAAGCTCGAGGGTCAAAAACCAACCTTTAGGAGCTTTACCCCTGTCATCCTTAGGTAAGGGAGGTTCATCATCCTCACTGTCGTCATCAGGACGATCACCACCTCGAGGTCCTGATGCAAAATGTTTCAGGGAAAAAAAAAAGATCCAAAAATAGCTAAAAATAAGATCATGAAGTAAAACACTCACTGCGAAGTCCAGGACTCGAATACAGTACTACCAGAGCAGGCGACTGCTTGTTGACGGAGGTTTCAACACGGCGTTTTACTGGTCCCCAACATTGTAAGAAAATCTCAGAGCAACGAGGCATACGGTCAACATCATCAGGAAATCTAGTTTCCGACATGGCCAAGAGGAAACGTCGATGAGCCTCCGCAGCGTCGGCTCTTGAAACTTTGCGTCGCTCGGACATCCGACGTTGGTTGGTAAAAAACGGCACGGGTAGGAGTTGGATAAGTCCAAACTGACGGGCGAATAAGCCAGGAGAATGCGGCTCGAGGTATAAGTCATTGTTCAATACGACCAAATCTCGAGGAATGCACACATCCCTCCAAAAATCGGATCGAGGAAGAATCTCCCTAAATATGTCCGTGCGTTGGAAACCGAGAAGATCCCACGCCATCCATCTGCGCCGAGGATCGGAAGTCGACACTCCTCGGAAGACAACTGCAAAAGAGAGAGTTGGAGGCTGAGCCCGAAGGGCGAGTGAACGGCCCAGGAACCCATGAGTAGAGCGAAGGGTCAAAAAGTTTTTGCCCTCGGCTTTCAAACTTGATTGGTTCGGGAAGTAGGCGTGGGGCCCAGAGCTGCACTAACCACATAGGGCCAGAATACCCTCTCTTGAAACGGCGCCGGAACGCTTCCCCCAAACACCGATAGGCCAAACCAAGGAGGGGAGCGAATGCTACCGGTTGATCGGAGGTGGCGAGGTGTTCTGCCAACGGCAACCAGGATTTGGTCATCTTGGTAGAACGATTGCAACTGATGAACCTATTCAACCAGTAATTGAAAAAGGCAATCAGCTCACGGCGTGTTACCGAGCCCGATGTTTGTTTCCCGTCTTTACAATATTGGGAGTAGGCAGTGCAGGCATCGGGATAGTCGGGAGAAGGGGAAATCCCACCTCTAGAAGATTTCTTTTTAGAAAATCTAGAACAATCCTCGCCAAAAACATGGGTATTCGTCAGGAAAAAGACATCTGCTAGAGAAATGGACATCGGACCGTCCGGGAGCAAGAAGCAATTATTGTCCACGCTCCAAAAGCAAAGGAGGGATAACAAAAACGGACCATCAGCAAGTTGACAGGGGAGACCAATAAGGGCTTCGAGACGCATCAATTTAATTTGACGTTGCCCCATTGAGTCTGCTTTCACCCTTTCAATCCACTCATCAAAATCTTTATCGGGGGCAGGCCATCCTTTCTGGATTCTCCCGTGGACCCATTGATCGAACGAAGGAGGACTCGGCAGGCATGCCAAGGGAGAACTCGTAGTTGAAGGAAAAAAAATGCGCAGTTTGGCGAAGATATCAGTTTTGGAGGATGAGATAGTAATCGCCGGACCCAATCCATACCTCTTCTGGTCGACAAGGTTTTCTTGCTCAAAGAAAATCCTAGGGAGTAAAACAACATCTTCTTTCTCCAAGGAGTCGAAAGACTTAGCAGAAGGGCGCAAAAAGTCCAAGCATGATGTCGTTTGATCGCCAGAAGAGGAAGATGAGGGACTCCCTGAGCCTGACATTATGGCGCACAAGAGCTTAGGAAACAGAGGTGAAGGGTTCACAGAGAGAGGAATGCGCTCGAGAACAAGAAACGATGAGCCCGGATCCAAACCCTAGAGTGTCTAAACCCATCAAATACTTTTTCGCCCCGGACGTCGCTTCAAATTACGTCAAGGGACGAAAAGGGGGGCAATTGTGTTACCGAGGAAAAAAACACTCGAGTGACACGGTGGACCATCACCGTCGGAGACGCCACGTGGCGCCTATCGGAAGGAGAAACGGTGTCGTAGATGTGATGTCGTACGGGTACGGTACACGATTAGATACGTAGTTCCTCGGAAGCTGAGACGTCGACCAATCAGGAGGTGTGCGCTGTGAGGACCCGTCCCTCAAATCCTATGGCTCGTTGTTGACCATAAGGGCAATTTGGTAAATTGCACCTTGTTGGTTTGTTTCACACCCGTGTGCACACAGGCCTTGTTTTGGTGTATGTGTTTGAATAGAATGGCTAGGTGGACCCGGGATCGGAAAATCTCAGCTCGGGCGCGCAGAAGCTTAATTTTGGGCAGCTGGCGGCCCGTGAGCGATCGATCGCGCATAGGAACGATCGATTGGACTCAAGTTTGAGTCGGCCCTGTTTTCCTCCGCGAGGACGCTCGTCGTGGCCGTCACTCCCTTTGTCAGCGAGGGGATGGCCTCACCTCCTTTTCCCCGGCTTTCCCGGCCTTCCCCTACTCTTCCTTCCTCTTTTCTTCCCCTCCTTCCCTTCTCTTTTCTTCTCTCCTTCTCCTTGGCTGGTTCTTCCCGCAAGCAGAGCTTGCTCTGTTTTCTTCCAGCAGCCCGCTCTCTTTCGTCGTTCTCCCTCCTCCGGCCACCATTTTGGGAGCTTGAAGGCTCGTTGGAATCGTGGCGACGTGAGGACGATCTTGGACGTGGTTTAGTAGCTTGGTTAGCAGTGGTTTAGCGGGGATCATCCAAGGATTAGCGGTCTCGGTAGGTGTTCTACCCACTTGCACTCTTTAATGGGTTTCTCCATATCTAACCGATGGATCCGGCTGATCTTCATGTATTAGATGCATCTTGCCTAGTAGAGTTTCTGTGTTAAGTTTCATTATCTTTGGATGGGTTTTGAGTAGGATTTATACATGATTACTCGCGGTTTTTCCGGTTTTCTGTTGTTCATGAAGAACAGCCGGCTTGCGGCGAGATTCCCGGCTTGTATAAGCATGATCTTGGGTTTTGTTGAATACAAGAGTTGTAGATCTATGAGTTAGCTTTCCATTCCATCTTATTTCGCATTTTTCCAATTTTTCTACGATTTCTTATGAATTTATTACTGACGGGCTGCGTTGCAGTAATTAACTGGTAAGTTAGTGTAATTAGTGATTTTGATTAACGTTTTTTCGTTAATCTAATCGTTGGATAAATCTGGATTTTGGGTATGTTGATCCATGCTTATAGATCTAATGGAGGCTAGCTTGGATCCCAAATCCGACGTCGGTTGGACGTCGGATCGACGGTCCAAACTGCAGCTATGTAGAGAACGTTGTTCTTGTTCTTGGACCCTTTTGAGTTGGGATCGATCCATGCAAGTTGGATCGATCCATGCAAGTTGGATCGATCCGATTTCAGGTGGGATCGATCCATGGGTATGTTGGATCGATCCGGGTTGTACCAAGATGGTCTGTTCATTGAGGGCTGTCGGATCGATCCATGGGTACATTCGGATCGATCCAGGGTTTCCCAGGAACAGTATCTGAGGGCAACAAGGATTGGCATGTTAGTGATGTTAGGATAAATGATGTTTGTTATACTGTTATATTATTTGTTTGTTTTACTGCTTTATTTATATTTGTCCTGTTTGTTGCTTGCTTTACTGTGTTTAATTGTCTGCTTTACTGCTTTGTTTATTTTGTCTTGTTTATTATCTGCTTTACTGTTTGATTATCTGTCTGTTTATATTGTTAATTATTTGCATGTTTATTCTATTGTTTTATTGTCTTGCTTCCCTGTGCTTTCGATGTCGTGTCGGTTCTTGTTCTTTAGGGGCCGTCGGAGTAAGCCCAGCCCCGGGCCGTCGGAGTAAGCCCAGCCCAGGCAGTGTCTGATCTAGCTGGATTGTGAATTGTTGGTTTGGTTAAGCCCTGTATCTGCTGGATTATATTATGTATGCCATATTGCATGTTATGTTTTCCTTGTGTTGTGACTTCATACTATGAGAAGTTTGGGTTTAGGGGTTGTACTGGCACAGAGTTAGTACGGTTGGAGTCGCCCTTCTTTGTGTGTGTCGTAGAGTAGAACCCATCTGAGCTTTTTGCTCATCCCTACCTGGACCGCGGTGTTTGTAGGTACAGGTACCAGCGCTTCCCCTGTGGTCCCCCGGTGCTCATCCTGCGGCAGCGCGTCGCCAGGAGACCATGTTTGAGGGTCATGACGGTTTTGTCTGTGCGTTTGCGGAGACTCCAGAAGTTGTAATCTCTTTTTGATAATTGTACATGTAACTCTGATGTTATAACGTTTTGTTATAGTTAATGTTAACTTTACTTCCGCCTTTCGTTTATTGTATACTGTCTCCGCTGTTGGTTGTCAGTAGATGTAGGTTTCCCCCTCGTGTCCCGGTCTGGGGTGGGTTTCCTGGGCCGGGGCTCGACACGCGCATTAAATGCTCCTCGATAATCGGGCTCGAGAAGTCATCATCACGCCGCCTTCATCAGGGTGAGTAAACGAGGAAATGAAGAGTATATATATATACTCAACCTCGAGGCCCGAAGGAGTTCAAAATTAGAACGTGCGTCTGAAGTCAAAGCCTAAGAGTCTCGGAGATATAAAGTCGAAGCTCGAGGCTAAAGAAACCCGAAGGCGTTCGAGACAGGCGTATGAAGTCGAAGCATAAGAGCCTCGGAGATACAAAGTCGAAGCTCGTGATATACAGGCTAAGGTCCTCGAAACCCGAAGGCGTTCAAGACATGTGCTCGAAGTCGAAGCCTAAAAGACTCGGAAGTATATAAAGCCGAAATTGGAGCACTCAGGCTAAAGTCCGGAATCGGAATAACGTCAGCACGATCTTCCCTAAACTCAGGCGGATAAGACGGAAGGTGGAAAAAATACGGGTAGCTCGGAGCTACGTGTCAAGACATCCTCAAGGTCCGGTACGTGATGGGCCACGATCAGTGCATAGTGAAACGGGACGGATCGTGGACGGGAGTCGTGGATAACGGTTAGCCACCATCATAGTGGAGTGCGACTCGAAATATAAAAAGGAGAAATGGGCTAGAGAGAGGCCCTCCTGACAAAATCAAGACTTTTCTATTATTACTCTTCATTAGGCGTAGCTACTGTAACTTTCCTTTCCTGCGTTTACTTCAGAGTTGTAGAAGATTTCCTTGTGCAAAGTTGTAGAAGCTTTCATTGGAGTTTGTAGCTTTTTTTCATCATTCAATGGAAGTATCTAGTTTAATTTGTTTTTCATGTCTCTAAATTTCAGTAGTTATTTCAACCTAGTCCAGGAGTAGTGCAGTTTACTCTGTAGGAGTATTGACTTTTTACTAGGAGTAATTTCATTCAATTTCAAGGTAAAATCGCATAGTCTTTAAAGTATCTGTACGGGAAGCAAAGAAAATCATAAAAGGTCTCATCTGTTATTAGGTGTAACCCACACCCCTTCTGAAAATCTCTGTGCGACGGTTGACACACCTCACGTGCCTGGCGACAACGTATCCTTCACGGGTACAATTTTTGAGCAACATGCTTTTTGGCGACCACAATGGGAGGCCAAAAATGCCACTTAAGTCTACCATCATTGATCCTCAGGATCGATATGAACCGGACGGTTCATCCCCTCAAAATCCGAGGGACTTCCCATTAACCTCGGAGACCTTAGGCAGTGATGCTCCTCATTCCCCAGGCAAGGAACCGGAAGAAATGTGGAAGGATGCCTTGGAGGGAATCAGAAAGGTAACTAACCAGTTTGAATTGATAGTCGCGACCTAACATGCTCGACAACAGTCGACTCGCGTGGACATTTAAGAAGCAATGGCACAAGGCGTGCAGGAAATCACTGGGGAGGTCGACAAGGCCATAGGATCCTCAGAAATCATCAGACAAACCATCTCCGAGATGGGGCTATTCATGACAAACAGGACCGAATCACAGGCCAATAGAGTGATACAGGATGTTACCCATATTCTGTTAGAAACTACTACACCTTTAGTAAAACAAGTAGCTAAAGAAGTAATAGTCGGATTAGAACCCATCCTCGATAAACAAGCCGAGCGTCATCGGAAACTCTATAGCGAAGCAGTTCGAACGGGACCCACAGTCAATCACACAACACCCACTAGGGCAGTCACCCGAGCCGCTGATGCTCCCAGCTCAAGCGTGTAGCCACCGCTTATTGGACATTCGACTGTGACCTCGAACGTTTCCCCTCAAGGGTATGTAGACCCGGGAGGGCCCAATTCTGTTTCGGCCAATCACGGAGGGCAGAAACCATGGGCACAGGCTTCGCATACTTCGGCGACCCGAGGATATGAAGAGAAAATAGAGCCTCCACCAAATTACCCTCCTAGACCACCCGGCCCGATGGGAACCACTACCGTACATTGGGGCCCTGCAGGTTATTCTGGAGGGATACCCTACCAGCCGGGTCATAACGGAGGGCAGAACACTCGAATAGGGCAGGCGTTAAACCATCCCTATCAAAATGCCCAAGGCGAGTTGGGTGGACAAGAGGGACAGCCGATGACGCCCACCTGATCAGTTCATGTATACAGGGGGGCAGCAACCCCATCCGGACCTCACGGCACTCGAGACCAACCCGAAAGACCCCAATATCACCATGGGGGCTACGACGATTGGAGGGGTATGCCGCCGAGGCCACGACCACACAACTGGGAGAGGCCCAAATTCGAACATCCACGGGTTGAAGCGGATTATATCGCTCAAGTAGTTGAGCAGATGTATGGGCCTAGGATTCCACGAGTCGATCGACCCACGTTACGAAAACCATACCCGGATCACATAGATAGGGAATATCCCTACTCACAACATTTTAGAATGTCGGAGTTCACCCTCTTCTCAAGGGACAATGACATGTCAGCCCTAGAGCACTTGGCAAGGTTTACCTGCCAATGCCGAGAGTACGGAGACAATGATTTTCTCAAACTACGGATATTTCATACTTCTCTCACAGGGTCAGCCTTTACCTGGTACATCAATCTGCCCAAGAACTCGATTTTCTCGTGGGACGACCTACAAAGCCAATTTCAGGCGTACTTCTCGAAAACCGACCCCGGGATCTCGATGGCTGATCTCGCTCGGATCTGACAAAAGACAGGAGAGGGGGCTGAGCAATTCATCTCCCGTTTCCTACGAGCTAAGATTAGGTGTAAAACGCCCCTCCCCGAACCTGAGTTCGTGAAATTGGCTCAAGATGGACTTGAATTCGAACTACGGAAGAAGTTCGAGAGGATGGTGTTCAACGATCTGTTCGAGTTGTCCGAGAGGGCCTCGAGATACGAACAGATGCTCCGAGAAGAATCATCTCGGAGGAGAGGCTCGCACGACACCTACCACCAGGAACTAGAGGGCCCGGAGGTCGACCAAGCCGAGTTCGTAATGGGAAACCCATTAACATGCGAACCTTTGACCCGGCTTAATATAGAGGCTCCTAAATCCATGCAAGGGGAAACCCGTAAATATTCATTTGACATAACCGAGGCGGACAAAATCTTCGACTGGTTGGTGGCCAACAAACGCATAAAGCTCCGACATCAAATCCCGGATCCCGAGAGGTTGAAGGGAAAGGAGTTTTGTAAATGGCACGGGGTCATGACCCATGCTACAAAAAATTGCGTGGTCTTTCGCAATACAATTCAAGACAGGATTGAGGCCGGTGAGCTCAAGTTCGCCGACCCGGCGCCTAAAACCAAAGTCGACAACCACCCATTTAGCGCGTCATATGTGGAGACGAATACGATTGAAATTTTTGACTTCGATTCGCATTTGCAGGCAATGCAGGTCGCATCTCGCAATGCCCGTTATTGGCAGGTGGCCAATGAATTGTTCAAACAGCTCGTGATGGCCAAGTGGCTACTAGCCCCGTATTTCTTCGAGGATGTGTACAGGGGTAAGTGCATGTGGCACCTTTCGGATAGTCACACTACCGATTCGTGTCACGCATTCCGGGGCTTCGTCGGACAGATGATCGCGAAGCAGAAGCTGACACTCACAAATGAGCAAAGCAGGGCCCTGCGCATCACCAACACCGGACATTTGCTACCCAAATCCACCCTGAAGCATGCGGCCAAGCCCCTGAGGACCCCACGCCCAATTCCAGTTTGGGATCGCCTACAAGCCATGCACGAGGTAGCCCAAGAAACGTTCCCGCCTCCGACCCGGCAGACGCCGTTCATAGGGATGTTGGCATCAGACCTCGAGTCACTCCGAGATCAGATGTGTCCACAATGTTCCATGATCCTACATATCGAGCTTGTAAACCAAGGCATTGTGCAACACGATCGTATCAAGGAAGAACTAGGCGGTGACTCAATCTTCCAGGCAGCCGCCAAGGTCAATCCGGTAGAACTCCCTGTGGGTCCGGATCCAAACGACCGGCTACTCCTGGAGGCATACCCCGTCAAAAGGCAAACGATTGTTCGTCCATCACTCCTGACAAGGACCGGGATTCGTCCCGCCGACCATTGTTGAATGGGGCCTCAACCCCTACCAGGAAAGGTCTCCAGAAATCAGCGCTGCATGATGCAGAAGCGCACCGTGATACCTCAGCACTATTATGTCACATCTCCGGGCATCTCCCCGCCCATTTATATACTAGGAAAGATCATGATTTTCGGCTGGAATAACCCATTTATATAGCAGAGACACTTCACCTCGGAATTAGGACTCAAACCTGGAGTTAAACTCTAAATTTCCCAATTTTCGTACTGGTGACGTGAGCTGAGCGATCGGTTAGACTCAAAACCGATCCATCGGTCTGGATTGATTACTGGGTCGGTTGACTACCACGTCAGCAATTAATTTCAACCTTTTTAATTTCAGCTTCTATAAATCTGACTTTGCTTCAAAATTGGTGCCAATCGATAGAGAATCTCACAAAGTCTTCAACATGAAAGTTGTATCTTTTCAAGTCTTCTTTCATCTCCCAGAATTTCAGGATTGTTAGATTTTTCTGTGAATTATGGTGATTTATTTGCAAACGGTCTACAAAGCAGTTTTTTTTGCAGAATTTAGTGATTTCTGACCTAATTTCTTGTATTTATTCTCAAATCCTACTTAGACCTGAAATCAAATAATAGGATACTATATACAACTACTCTTGGGCTAACAAAGGTAATATAAATGGTTTAATTATGCATAATCTGTGACTTATTAAAAGCTGAGTGATGTTTAAGTGATATCTCAATTCTACTTGCATCAACAATAACATGTAGATATTTATAGTTGTTTTTGTAAATCCATACCCATTGTCATACTCATGCATATCCCCTTCTTGCTGCTTTGTTCTCTGATACATTTTGGGATAGTGCAACTTTTGTATGATCTACTTTTGGTGCGATATATTGTGTCGTGTTCACGAGAATGCTTTGATATCTTGTTTTGGTAAGACGATTTGCGTTATCTCCAGTGCAGGATTGGGCTGACATGTTACTTAGGATGTATGTAAGATGGGGAGAGAAACAACGCTATAAGACAAAAGTGGTTGAGAAGTCCATGGGAGAGGAAGCTGGAATTAAATCAGCTTCGATTGAAATTGAAGGGCGTTATGCTTACGGCTATTTATCAGGGGAGAAGGGAACACATCGTGTTGTTCGCCAGTCTCCTTTCAATGCTAAAGGTCTTCGTCAGGTAACATCAATTGACTTTCTTTTACTTTTTTCCTCTTGTGTTTTCACAAAGGATATAGTTCTAACTTCTTTTTGTCAGCATCATAAGACAAGTTGATTATGCAGAAAGTTTAGTAGATTTCACTATTTTTAGCCGTGCTTTTGTAGATTGGTTATGACCATATTATTTTACTAGCTGAATCTGCTCGCTCTTAAACCCTGATTCTGAACTGGTAAGAAGTTCATGCTGTTTTATTTGACATTTTTGAGATACTACCTGTGTTGGGTTATCCTGGAAACATCAACATCTGCAGATATCACTTGTATCTGGAATTGCATACATAGTTCTTTCAGGCACATTGAGAAGTGTAGGACGATCCTCACTTTCAAAGACTTGAATAAGTTCATAATCTGGTTATTGCCTTGGACAAATGCCAAAGGTAAAACTGTAATGAACCTGGTACTCATAAATTGATGTGCTTTGGACTACTAATGTCCTAGTAGATCAACGGAATTTAACTACTGAAGTGAAGTTCTGGGGAAAATATTCAACACATTAACCTAGCCTACAGTCATTGTCTTGTTGACAGATGACGGGCCTAATCATCACCTTCAACAACTTAGCTTCCATCTAGGACTTAATGTCTTGTAGTTAAAGTAGATAGAACCGTAAATCTTGTTGGAACATCTGCTTTTCTTATTGGAAACAGCTTCTATTTGGCACATTTGTTGTATATGATAGTAGCTGATATACAGACATGGCAGTGCTCAATTTGGAAGCAGAACACATGACTGCACTATCTAATCCTTTACTACTCAAGTCGCTCCAAGTTCTTTTTCTCTCTCTCTTATTGGATAACGCTATATATCCAACATTAACAGTGAATGAACTTCTAGCAAAACCATACAGTTCCTCTAATTACATTTATTAATTAGTTGCCTAAAACCTTTAATCACCCCCTTGTGATAGTCTACCAAGTAAATCCTTACATAAGTGCATTTCTCATTGAACCTCAAACAACTCATGTAACACTATCCGAATCTGCTCAATAGGTGGTGACTCAAATCATCGAGATCAAGGATGAGAATTATACCAGTCGAGTTCATTAGTATGGATATAACCAATTTTAAAAAAGAAATCCTCAAGTACTTGATTGAGTAGATGGAAAATCTATTTAAAAATTTCTGTAGTTGACCAGACCAATTGATTGATCATATCAGCAAAACTTATATTGACTAATTATTTAAACCAATAAAACGTATATTGACCCAATTGTTTAACCAAATTTAAGGAATCATTTAATACTGTGCTAATCTCGCTCAATAATGTATCAATTGAATCTTTAAGATCAGAAAGAAAAGTTAAAGAAACTGAATTCATTTGTATGCATGATTGATTGTTGGGATTGGCGTACCGCCCGGTATTTACCGACCCAATAGATCGGAGCCGGTAAAGTTTCGGGCCATCCATGCCTCATTGCTATAAACAGCAAGTCCTGGGACTTTCAGAAAGAGAGAGGGAAGAGAAGGGAAGAAGAAGGGTTGGGTCATCATTTGGTATTGGGTGGCCCGTAGGGGGAGAGAGGAGAGAAGGGATTAGAGAAGCTTCAGCCTTTTCACCCTTAAGGTATGTTTTTTGTCATTGTTTTTTCTTTATAATTGGTAACTAATCTTGTTGTTGTGTGAACTTGCTATTGTTGATATGTTTACTTTTAGTCTATATAATATTTGCCAAACTATCTGATCTGCTGATGAATTGTCGAATTGTACAAAATATTTTATAGATAGAAAGCATTTGAGAGCTTTATGCGTGAAATTCAATTAAAAAAGCCGGACAAACTTTTATAATTTCTTCATTTGTTGAACTGAATACAACAATCTAACACAATCACAGTGTCACACTTCAACCTGCTTCTGCATATGCTAATTACTTGTATCATATGAATTATCAGTTAGCAGTATGTTAATAATTCCTTTGGTAATTAGTCATGCTAGTTAATTTTGTGTTAATTAATCATTTTGATTATTATATTAATTATCATGTTAATTAGTTTTTGTTGCTTAATCATGCTAATTTTTATGTTATTGCTCATGTTACTTTTTTTATATTAATAACTCATGTCAATTTTCACATGAATTGCTGAATATTATATTTCGTATAAAAAAATTGAAGTTGCTGTAAAAATTAAGAATTTAATTATTTAAGATACTTAAAAATTAAAAATAATTTGAAATCTGAAAAGTTATAAATTCTAGAAAAATTTAAAAATAAAAATTGTAGAAAAGTAAAAAAATGTAAAAATTTGAAAATTGTAAAAACTGAAAAATTTCATGAATTTTATATGTTTTTAAAGGCGTAATTGGAGATGTCGCTAAAGCAACTTGTGGTAGGGTTGTAATCGAGCCGAGCCAAGCCGAGCCGAGCTTTGGCTTGCTCAAGCTCGAGTTTGGCTCTTTCAGTCGGGCTCGGGCTTGAGTCGAGCCTCAAAGCTTAGCTCGAGCTTGGCTCGCAATATAGAGCCGAGCTTTCAAGCCTAATTGAGCTCGAACTCCGGCACCATCCCCTCTTGCCTCCCCTCTCTCCCCCTTCCTCTGCATCCTCGCCTCGTCGGCAACCGCATCTCTGGCCAGCTCCCCCACGATATATACTATCTCACCCTCCTCGCCGTCCTCAACGTCGCCGACAACCAGATCACCAACTAAGCAAGGAGAAGGTCTTGTCCAAGGCGGGGAGAGAAGGGGGAGACCAGATGCGGACTCCGCCAGAGTAGGTGATGGCAGGGAGGAGGGAGGGGACAAACAAGTGTTGGGTGAAAGCAAAGGAGAAGGTTTTGTTAGAGGACGATCACAAAGAGGCGTTGGAAGGGGTGATGGTCGATCCTGAAGGGATGTTGGCGGCGAAGGAGTAGGTGGGCAATAGGAGAAAGAGGAGCAGCGAAGAAGGTAAAAAATCCCATCTTTGGCATCACTCCTCTCTCCCCCACCCCTCTCTCTCTCTCTCTTAAAGCTGGTCTCTAGATCAATAGCATCCCTCATGCACCTCGATCTCTCCAACAACCAGATCTCCAGCTCCATCCCCGGCAACTTCGGCGATCTCAAGATGCTTAGTTGCATTCTACTCGCCCGGAACCAGATCTCCGGCCAGATCCCCCGGTCCGTCTCTTACATGCCCCGGCTCACCAACCCTGCCCTCGCCCTCACCGGTAACCGCATCGTTGGCGAGATCTCGTCCGATCTCGGTCCCCAAGTCCCTCGTGACCGCCGCCTACGTTGTTGTAGGGAGATCCCGTCCGATCTCTGCAACAACCAGAACAAAGGAGATCGTCTGGTGAGAGCAAATCAAATTCGAGCTTACCTTTAGGATTGAACTCGACCTGAGTTTGAATTTAATCGGGCTCGGGCTACTTGTTAAAAGCCCGGCTCGTTTACATCCCTAGCTTGTGGAGATCGTCTGGTGATAGCATGGAGAGACAGTTGATGGGATTAGACTTCACTGGAGGTTCAAGTATTGTAATATGGTCGGAAAGAGAGAAGAGGTGAGTAGGCTGAACATGCATGTGGCTGGTATAAGAGATGCAAAAAAATTCACTCGAGTGCAGGAGGAGGTCAAGCAAACATGAAGAAGAGAGCCGAGAGACTAATCAAAGATCGATAGATGGGTTGCAGAGTTTTCTGTTGTGAATGAATATGAGGGTATGAGAGATGAGGCAGATGTAGATTCTCGTGCAGGGAGGAATTCCTCGCTAGATGAGAAACAATGGAAGAGGGAGGAGATTTAGCGGCACAAAACACGATTTTGTCCTTCACAGTATGAGACTGATTCTTGTGCTCATTCTATTTCATAGCGCTTTGATGAATTAGCTGTTAAAGCTGATTTCCCGCCCTAAAAGTTCAGAAGAAAGGACTCTCTTCTTGGTATGTTCAGGTTTCTCGGGCAAAGAAGTAGGAGCACAGAACCGAGAGGAAGGAGAAGTGTAAATGTTAGAGATATAGATCTAAATACATTTCCTACTCAGGAGGCCAAACAAAATTGGGCCATGCGGAAAAGAAGAAGGTAATAGGGTATAGCTCCATTCGTAGCCGCGAATACTTTCGATTTATGATCAATATAATTCAGAAGCATGGGTTAAAGGTTGAGCAACCTACACAAAGATATAGCAATCAAATTTGGACAATTAGGTTGAGAACATACGCAAGTATATAGCAACATTTAAGAGACAATGGAATTCTTAAGGTCCACATCCAACATAGAAGAACCTCCTTAGGATGATGCAGATCAAGGATTTCCATACCGACCGGCACAGACATGCCCGTGGCACGTGCCATGCCGACAACCTGCCGGCACGGTACGCGCACCGGTACGCCCCCGTGCCGATCAAGATGAGTGAAATTTACTCGTTTCCAACATCTTCAATTGGCCAAATATAATCTCTTATACAAGAGCAGAGTGAAAACATATTAAAATAATATAATATAATACATGACACATAATCAACAGCTCAATACATCTCTTCTATGAGTACACACCAAGCTCGTTCTCAGACTAACCATAATCTGTCATCCGGTGGTCTAAGATAAATGTTTCTAATAGAACTCAGGTGGTGCATATACTGAGAGAAAGTCATATAAGGAGAATAATAGGCTTCAAACTCTCTAATGAGCGACTGGTACTCTACATCATCACGCTGGAAATCAATGACAGTTTCAGGAGCATGTATAGTCACCACTTCAATCTGATGTGGTTGGTATGGCTGGTTTGTATCAGGATAGTCATATGGATATCTGGAACTATCATGCGAAGTAGATGATCCGGTATCTCCAAAAATACCCTGCATGAAGAGAGGCTCATGTGGCCACTGAGGTTGGCCAATGTGACTAGAATGCTGGGACGTAGCATAACTGTCTTGATCATATCTCTCCATAATGACCATGTCGGTACGAAGGGGCAGACGAAGATGAACTGATCTCTGCATCGATCGCTGCCAATCTCTCGTGCATGGAAGTGTAGTCATGCTTAGTCCCTCCACTTGTGTTGCTCTTCCCCTTTCTTTTATATACCGCATTGGCCTTGGTCCTCGGATGTTTTGCGCCATGATCATAATCCTGAGTAGCATGGTGATAATGAATGTATCTTCTCCTACGGCCCCGGCACCGTCATCACCTCCACTTTCTCGTCTCCGAAGATGACGACTTACTATCAGTAGTCTCGGCATCTTCAACATCCATAGGACTTTTGGATTGGCGTATTGCAAATGTCGACGCAATTGTCGGCGAATGAGAACTTGCAGCTCGTGCCTGTTGGTCTCCAGACACCTGGCTCGTTTGACCTCTCAAACTCCCTATCATCATCCCCAAGTTGGGGCTCATTAGGTCTAGTATGTGATCTGCCTGAACTCACAACAACTCTCTGTGATCTTGCAGGACGCCAATCATCAATAGGATGACCCACATGTTCCTTGCTCCAGGCATCAACGTCGTCCACTCTCAGCTCCTGCGAAATGTACCGATAAGGACGCGGTGGGTCACCAGGCTCATCAAGCTCTGGGTTCGGCTGGTCATCTGTACTCTGCAACCAATCGTTGATAGGATCAGAGTCGTCGTTGAAAAAGCCAGCATCTAAATGTCGACCTCTCCAACATCTTTCGACAAATCCGTGCTAATGTGTCGCAGTCTAAGCCTCATGTTGTGATGTACGTACACCATCTTCTCCAGACGAGCATATGATAAACGATTTCGCACTTTGGTGTGGATGAGTGCGAATGTAGACCAGTTGCGTTCACATCCGCTAGATGAGGTGGTTTGTGAGAGGATGCGGATCGCTAGTTTTTGTAGGTTGAGTGCAGAGTCTCCGTATTGCACCCACCACTCAGCTGTGACATGAAACAACTGCCGCGGTTAGGTTTAGTTATATCAATTAGCTTAGCATACCATAATTGACTGATAGATTAAAGCATAAGCTCACCGGGATCAGCGTTATATCGCGCATTGACCACCACGTTTTCCCCAAAAGATCCCGTAGCTTCTTGAAACAAACCTCCCTGCCTATACCGACATAAGGTATTAATGCTTAACTTCAATTAGGGTTGATTGAGTTTAAATATGGACAAACAATAAGGTAAGCGGCGCTTACCTCGTTAATTGCAAGAGAGGCACGCTCAACATCGGGCTGAAGTTTAAGTATACATATCCGCAATGCTTGCAGTAAATCATGTTACATGCTTAAGCTATAACGGTAGTGTAGTTCCGGATGCAGATAGTAACCTATCATATAGAGAACAAGATTGGTCCGTGCTTATAATTTAATAAATAATCTAAAGTCATTGGATGATGATGGACGTACCTACTAGTGGAGGTCTCGGCTCATCTATGTCCCACCGTCGATCAATGATCCGCAAGATTGGGTCAGAAAGTCGCGTTCCTACTTGCTTTATCTCGTCTTTTGTCATCTTTAGCGCGTGATAAACATAGCCCATTTGAGGCCTAGTGTCACCGTCAACTATACGTAGAATAGAATACAAGAGATTTATGGATCTAATGATCTCACTTACATGCTCCCAGAATTTTCCTGACATGATCGTGTGCTCAGCCTGTTTCCCCTCGCCTTTTTGAACATATTTGGAACTCGTCCAATCACTAGATGCAAAAAACGCCTTCAACCCATTCTTCCTTTTAGCCATAGACTGAAGTGTGATGAAATTAGTTCCGAACCTAATGGGACCCGACCGTATGAGCTCTCCTTCAGTATACTTATTCATTATGGCATGAAGATAAGGTGAGTTGTATAGATATCTGACCACATGTTGGGCTTTCTCCATGGGACCTGTCTAGCTATCACATATCAAAGTCACCCTATAAGCATCCCACTGTCTTAAATGTGGATATATACTTGCGAATGTCCTCGACCTCATCATCCAAATATTTGCCTGCTATGTCTTTGGGAGTAGGTGGCTCAATCCCTGAGCTATGTTTCTGGACTGTACTGATCATAGTTCAAAAATAAGTATTCGCGGCTGCGAATGGAGGTATATGGCTAAAGTGAAACCATTTAGATATGCTGCACCCTATTGCCTTCTTCTTCTCTCCTTCCCATACCCTCATAGTCGTGAACTAGTATGATTTAGAAGCAGAATTTAGAAGATCGATGGGTGTGGGAGGAGATTCAACGGCAAAGAGGCAGATTTGGTCCTTCGGAATATGAGGTTGGTTCTGGTGTTGGTTCTAGTTCACAACGCTTTGACGAATCGGGTGCTGGAGCTGATTTTCCTCCCCGGAAGCTTAGGAGACAGAATTCTCTTCTTGGTATGTTCGGATCTCGCAGGCAAAGGGGTAGGGCGAGGACAGACGTCAAAGGCAGGAAAAGCGTAGATGTTAGAGACATAGATCCAAACGCATTTCCTGGTCAAGAGTCCGAACAAAAATGGATTGATGACTGGAAAGGAGAGAAGAAGGCAATAGGGCGCAACATATCTAAATGGTTTCACTTTAGTCATATATCTCCATTCACAGCCGTGAATACTTATTTTTGAGCTATGATCAGTACAGTCCAGAAACATGGCTCAAGGATTGAGCCACCCACTCCCAAAGATATAATAAACAAATATTTGGATGATGAGGTCGAGGACATTCGTAAGTATATATCCACATTTAAGACACAATGGGATGCTTATGGGGTGACTTTGATGTGTGATAGCTGGACAGGTCCCACGAGGTTGTCCATTATCAACTTTCTCGTATACTGCAACAAAAATGTTGTGTTTGTGAAGTCTGTGAAAACCTCAAATGATATTCACAACGCAAACTATATATATCGCATGATGGAAGATGTACTACATGATATTGGAGAACAATATGTTGTACAGGTAAGCAATTACATGTATTTTTGCCATTAGTTTTGTTTAAAGACTAATGATTTTCTTTTCAATAATTCAGATTGTTACTGATAATGGCGCAAACTTTAAGAAGGCGGGCGAGATGCTTATGGAGAGAAGAGGTCATTTGTTTTGGACTCCTCGTGCAGCACACTGTATTAACTTGATCTTTCATGACATTGGGATGTAAAAATGGTGAAGAGTACCATGGAGAAAGCCCAACATGTGGCCAGATATCTATACAACTCACCTTATTTTCATGCCATAATGAATAAGTATACTAAAGGAGAGCTCATATGGTCGGTCCCACTAAGTTCGGAACTAATTTTATCGCACTTCAGTCTGTCTAAAAGGAAGAATGGGTTGAAGGCATTTTTTACATCCAGTGATTGGACGAGTTCCAAATATGCTCAAAAAGGCGAGGGGAAACAGGCTGAGCACACGATCATGTCACGCAAATTCTGGGAGCATGTAAGTGAGATCATCAGATCTGTAGAGCCCTTGTATTCTGTTCTACGTATAGTTGACGGTGACACTAGGCCTCAAATGGGCTATGTTTATCACGCGCTAAAGATAACGAAAGACGAGATAAAGCAAGCAGGAACGTGACTTTCTGACCCGATCTTGCGGATCATTGATCGCCGGTGGGACACAGATGGGCCAAGACCTTCACTTAGCAGGTACGTCCATCATCATCCAATGACTAGGTTTAGGTTATTTATTAAATTATAAACACTGACCAATCTTGTTCTCTATATGATAGGTTACTATCTGCATCCGGGACTACACTACCGTTATAGCTTAAGCATGCAAAATGATTTACTGCGAGCATTGCGGATATGTATACTTAAACTTCAACCCGATGCTGAGCGTGCCTTTCTTGCGATTAACGAGATAAGCGCCGCTTACCTTATTGTTTGTCCGTATTTAAACTCAATCAACCCCAATTGAAGTTGAGCATTAATACCTTATGTCGGTATGGACAGGGAAGTTTGTTTCGAAAAGCTGCGGGATCTTTTGGAGAAATCGTGGCGGTCAATGCGCGATATAACACTGATCCCGGTGAGCTTATAATTTAATCTATCAGTCGATTATGGTATGCTAAGCTAATTGATATAACTAAATCTAACCGTAACAGTTGTTTCTTGTCACAGCTGAGTGGTGGGTGCAATACGTAGACTCTGCACCCAACTTACAAAAACTAGCGATCCGCATCCTCTCGCAAACCACTCATTTAGCGGATGTGAACGCAACTGGTCTACATTCGCACTCATCCACACCAAAGTGTGAAATCGTCTATCATATGCTTGTCTAGAGAAGATGGTGTACGTACACTACAACATGAGGCTTAGATTGCGACACATCAGCACGGATTTGTCGAAAGATGTTGGAGAGGTCCACATTTAGATGCTAGCTTTTTCGACGATGACTCTGATCATATCAACGATTGGTTGCAGACCACAGATGACCAGCCGAACCCAGAACTTGATGAGCCTGGTGATCCACCGCGTCCTTATCGATACATTTCGCAAGAGCTGAGAGTGGATGATGTTGATGCTTGGAGCAAGGAACATGTGGGTCATCTTTTTGATGATTGGCGTCCTGGAAGATCACAGAGAG
Organism: Narthecium ossifragum; assembly: GCA_963920575.1. Classification (NCBI taxonomy): domain Eukaryota; kingdom Viridiplantae; phylum Streptophyta; class Magnoliopsida; order Dioscoreales; family Nartheciaceae; genus Narthecium; species Narthecium ossifragum. Next base: position 17,588,001 of record OY986975.1, on the reverse strand, counting down.
TTGCTGTGAGTTCAGGCAGATCACATGCTAGATTTAATGAGCCCCGACTTGGAGATGATTGGGAATTTGAGAGCCTCATGCAGGGCGCTAGAGATAAAAGAGGTTAAACGAGCGAGGTGTCTGGAGACCAACGGGCACGGGCTGCAAGTTCTCATCCGGCGACAATTACGCCGACATTTGCAAGATGCCAATCCAAAAGTTCTATGGATGTTGAAGATGCCGAGACTACTGATAGCAAGTCGTCTTCGGAGACAAGAGAAAGTGGAGGTGATGACGGGGCCGGGTCATAGAAGAGACATTTATTATCATCATGTTACTTAGGATTATGATCACGGCGCAAAACATCCAGGGGCCAATGCGGTATATAAAAGAGAGGGGAAGGGCAACACAAGTGGAGGGACTAAGCATGACTACACTTCCATGCGCGAGGGATTGGCAACAATCGATGCAGAGATCAGTTTATCTTCGTCTGCCCTTTCGTACTGGCATGGTCATTATGGAGACAGATATGATCAAGACAGTTATGCTACATCCCAGCATTCTGGTCACATTGGCCAGCCTCAATAGACACATGCCTACCCTCAAGGTGGGTATTTATGGAGATACCGGATCAACTACTTCGCATGATAGTTTCGGATATTCGTATGGCTATCCTGATACAAACCAACCATACAACCACATCAGATTGAAGTGGTGACTATACAGCTCCTGAAACTATCATTGATTTCCAGCATGATGCTGCAGAGTACCAGTTGCTCATTAGAGAGTTTGAAATTTATTCTTCTTCTTATATGACTTTCCCTCAGTATATGCAGCACCTGAGTTCTACTAGAAATATTTATTTTAGACCACCAGATGACAGATTATGGTTAGTTTGAGAAAGAGCTTAGTGTGTACTCATAAAAGAGATGTATTGAGCTGTTGATTATGTGTCATGTATTGTGTTATACTACTTTGATATGTTTTCACTCTGCTCTGGTATAAGAGATTATATTTGACCAATTGAAGATGTTGAAAACGAGTGAATTTCACTCATCTTGACCGGCACGGGGGCGTACCGGTCTGGCGTGGCACGTACCGTGCCGACAACCCGAGCGTACCGGTCTGGCATGGCACATACTGTGCCGGCGGGTTGTCGGCACGGCGCACGCCACTGGCATAGCAATCCTTGATGCAAATATTAGAGAGCATGGCCATTGGAGGTCAAACTTATAGATTTTACATTTACAAATGAGTCAATGGGTCTAGTTATTAAATTCTAAGCTAGGTGTTGATAGTGGTTTTTACTTATGAATTAGGAAAGGGTGACACACGTGTAGGAGCCTGAAGGACTATGTGGGAATTGGAGACGTGCATGCAAAGTAGGTAGATGAGGTTATTCAGATATTTTTATAAATTTATTCTTTGCAAGTAATGTGTTATCAACCTTACCGGTCAAGTAAGAATGTTAAATGCTACAAATCCCACCTCGTTGATTCCAACTGCTCATGTAGGCTAACCTTTGATTCAACTGATCCTGTAATGTGGGTTAGGCCTGGACTAAGGATTCCCACCTTTTCCCCCCCTGAGATCACGGCTCCTCCCCTCCGGCTCCTCCTCCCCTCCGCCTCCGCCTCCACCTCCTCCTTCCCTCCGCCTCCGGCACATACCGTGCCGGCGGGTTATCGGCACGGCGCATGCCACCGGCATAGCAATCCTTGATGCAAATATTAGAGAGCATAGCCATTGGAGGTCAAACTTATAGATTTTACATTTACAAATGAGTCAATGGGTCTAGTTATTAAATTCTAAGCTAGTTGTTGATAGTGGTTTTTACTTATGAATTAGAAAAGGGTGACACACCTGTAGGAGCCTGAAGGACTATGTGGGAATTGGAGACGTGCATGCAAAGTAGGTAGATGAGCTTATTCAGATATTTCTTTAAATTTATTCTTTGCAAGTAATGTGTTATCAACCTTACTGGTCAAGTAAGAATGTTAAATGCTACAAATCCCACCTTGTTGATTCCAACTGCTCATGTAGGCTAATCTTTGATTCAACTGGTCCTGTAATGTGGGTTAGGCTTGGACTAAGGATTCCCACCTTTTCCCTCCCCGAGATCACGGCTCCTCCTCCCCTCCGCCTCATCCTCCCCTCCGGCTCCGGCTCCTCGTTCCCTTTTCCTTCCCCTCCTCTCTCTTCCTCTGTTTCTTTCCTCTTTCCCTCCTCCCCACTCTCTTTCTCTCCTCCCTCTTCCTTCGTTTCTCTTCTCCCTCTTTCCCTTCTTCTCTGATCCTTCCCCTTCCCTGTTTTCTTCCCTCCGATGTTCTCCTCCCCCCCTCTCTCCTCCCTCTTCCTCAGTTTCTCTCATCCTTCCCTCTTTCCCCTCCATGGTCTATAATAGTGAAGGTGTTAGTGTAATTAAGCTGTAGGTGTAATCATCCGAAACTGTCGGTGCAATCATCCACGATGATCCAGTACGTATCAGGTCCGTACCGAGCGATACATTATGTATCGCCCGGCACAACTCCAACACCCCCTCGATACTGATAAGGGGGGGTGGGGGGGGGGTGGGTTATGCCGGCAAGCTGCCGGTACGGTACATACCGGCCGGCATGGACCTGGAAATCCTTGCCGGTAGGTTGCCAGCACGACGCATGCCGCCAGCATGGCAATCCATGGCCTGGGTTTCCTGGCCGGGCTAGGTAATCAAATATACCCTCCCATTCCGAGCCCTATTAAAGCCCTGCTCAGTTCTGGACTGGGCCGGGGCGGGTTTAGGGTCGGACCCAAGCACCCGGGCCCGGTTTTTATGTAATTTATTTAATTATTTATTTTATAGTTTAATCACTTCAAAATTCATCAAAAAATCTTTAAAAATCCGGAAAAAATACATAAAATTTGTAAAAAAAAATTCCTTTATTCTCAACATTAATTTTCAAATACATTACATATTTAGGTGAGGTATTGCATCACAATAGGGTGGCCACATCTCAACTACGTTGGCACCTACTCATCTATAAAATCATTTGCACCTCTAACCTGTGTTCTGAAAACATAAATTACAAATTTAGAAATATAAAAGTAAAATTGCATTTATATAGTCACGCTTCTACATCTAAATCTTCAAATTCTTCCATCATCCCTTCTTTAGCTTGCATGTCTTGAAACCTCATCTCTGAAGCCCACCAATCCTTTAGGCATATCAAAGCTTTGACTGTTATTGGGTCCAAGCTACTTCTGTAGTCATCTAATCTAGCATACGTCCACTGAAACTGAATGAACTCTCGGAAGCTACGGTAGACATCTGAGCGGCTAGTATTAGGCCTGGACAAAAGGCCCTAAAACCCGAGCCCAACCGGGCCAGGCCCGACAAACCGGACACAAGAAGGCTTAGGGTCCGGCTCGATTTTTTTTTTAAAAGTTGAATTTTTGGATTTCTGCTATTATAATATGTAAGATTACATTTTTTCCCTATATAAACGGTCAACGGTTATATTTTGAGGGCAATTTTGACATTCGGTTTTTGAACTTTAATTTTGAATTCAAATCTTTTTCTTTTTTCTTTTTTATGCCTAAATGTTATCTAGAATGACCGTTTTGCCCTCAAAAAGAGTTTAAAAAACGGTCATTTTTTAGGGATAATTTTGTCAAATGTTTCTTGACTTGCTTTTTGTTGTTTTAAAGTCATAAATAATGACTATTTTCCCCTTAATAAACGGTCAAATTATTAGGGCACTTTCGTCATTTTTTACTTATATCCAATTTGACCCCAAAAACATTCATAAATGGATATATTTCGGGTACAATTTTGGGAATTGCTCTTCATACATGTACTCTATAAAATGGACTCACTGTCTTTAATTTGAACCCAACTGTTCTCAAAATTTCTGAATCTCTAAGAGCTCTCTCTCTTTCCCTCATTCAAGGTTCGGGCTCCCAACTCCAAGTCTCCAACTCTAAGCATCCACTCTCCAGCTACTCACTAGATAGATTCCACCTTGTCGAGCTTTTCAGCATGGGATCAGCAACCCATCAACCTTGATGAGGAGTCTACGCAAGGAGGACAAGGGGAAGTCGCCGCCGTTGCTCCTTTGGTGAAATGGCCGTGAAAATCACATGGGAAATTTTTGAATGAATAGAAAAGAAAGAAGACCCAAATGTTCCACGTAGGGATACCAATGGGGCGGAGTGGGGCGGGGTCCCCCTTCCCTCGGCCTTGACCCCGCAACCTAACCTAGAACCCCGACCCCGCCCCGCCCGATAGTTACTGCACCCCGACCCCGACCCCGCCCCGCACACCTGAACCCCGCCCTCACCCCGCTCCAAATTTTTTTTGACACATTGATTACATTATATCTATTAACACACTAAAGATTTATCATCTTAAAAAGCAATCCAAACAAAACTTGTCTCTATGAAATGATCCAAACATGAATTGTATCAATAACAACTCAAAAATATTGTCCAAACATGATTAGATTAAGACTTTTTAGGAAAACGAATTATAATAGAGTAATATATCATTATATTAATTATTATAAATTTCCAATCAAGACGGGGCGGGATGGGGGTGTCCTTCCCCGACCCCGATTGGGGTTTTACACACTTCCCCCAAACCCGATTCCGAACTTGTTTAGGGTCCCCCGAACCCACCCCATTAGGTACGGGGTGGGGCAGGACCCGTAAGGGCGGGGCAAATTGCCATCCCTAGTTCCACATAAGGTCAACGACGTCAAAGCTAAGTGATCGATCTATAGGGCTGAGTTGGGTGCTCTCCATAAATCAGGTATGAAACATTTAATTCAGCACGGGCCATCAAAGGGCACAACAACGTGGCAGACAACAACAAGACATCTACATGTTCTCTCTCTACTTTCTCATATGATCCAAACAATTCAAGAATGCAGATATATAAGAAGTTTTCACGGCGTACTGCACAACGAAATGTTTTGCGATCGAAACAAAAAAGCTGATTTCTTACTTATCTTCTATTCTGAGCCGGTTTTCTTACTTTCGATATTTGAACATCTAATCAAACGATCTCTTATCTATGCATTACTATCCATTTTATAGATCAAAACTGGGTTTTATAGAAAAGAATTTTGTCCTTCGTCCCTCTTGAAGATTGTCATACCGGCAAGTTAATTGCCGATACGATTCTGGCCGAACTTACTACTGCTGGCATTAATTATAAAATTTTTTTGCCTAACTTTGGACAATGCTAGTTCTAATAATATCGCCGCAGCTCGGCTCAAAGGTGATCTACCTCTTCCCAGTAACGGGGACTCGAGCGAGATGAAAATGCCGGTTGATTGGGTCTCGCCATACTTAGCTTTGTACTCATTGAACAATGTTTCAAAGGCACGGTGAATTTTCGAGAGATAGCCATCATTTCATGAGAGTACATCACTTCAAAAAAATTCATCAAACGTACATCCTTCATGTTAGGACTCACTAACATCCCGAAACCAAGAAGATGATGATCTACTAAGAGCATAGTCAACATATTCATTCATGGCAACTGGCAACTCTATACTCTATAGCATCATTTAGCATGAAATAGGTAGAGTTCCATCTTGTTTTTACATCAATTTGAATCTTTTTAAGTTTCGGTCCATGTCTCTTGCATATGGAACAAAATTTTGTAAATCTTGTATCAGAAGTTCTCATGCTGTAGGCAATATCCCTTACCTTTTGGATTCTGTCTTTGACATGCTTATATGCAGTTTGGACCGAATGTCAAAATTGACCTAGAAATATAACCGTTGTTGGCCGTTTATAGAGGGCAAAAATGTAATCTTATATATTATAATTGTAGAAATTCCAAAATTCAGTTTTAAAAAAAAAATCAGGGCCCAACTAGGTACCCGACCCGGGCCCTAAGCCCTCTTGTGCCTGGTTTGCCGCCTAGCCCGGGCTCGGCTGGGCTCGTGCCCGGGCTCAGACCAGACCCGAGTTTTAGGGCCTTTTGTCCAGGCCTAATGTGGGTAAACAAAATGGGTCTTTTTAAAAGGCTCGGATCTATTCATTACAAGCACTTCAATGTACTTCAATTGGCATGACTTCTGTAGTTTTGTTTTTGTCAAATAAACAGAGTGCTTTTTTTTAGTTATTTACATTGTCAATTGAGTGCAAATTCATGTTGACATAAAACATATGATATGCCTACTAAAGAGTGTTTCAATTTTGTAATACGGGATTAACATTCTTGGAAGTGGATACGCCTTTTTTGAGTTCCACTCATATTTACTTCTTAAGACAGTTGCATCTGCAGCAGTCAAAACCATGGAATTTGGTAACTGAATTATTGACATTGACACGGCAATGAAGTTGGATCCACAGGATTTACCCAGTTCTCCAGTAGGAGTGCCAGTGGAATCCACGTAGCTGCAATTAGTCACAACAATGAAGTGCCAATGGAATCCATTGTCATGACATGAATTTGCCGATTATATGCAGATTTATAGCTTGCATGTTGTGTGGCGTCTATGTCTTATTAAATAAACAAGGAGTCATTTTTGTTGTTATGTCGGCACTCAGGATTTCTGGAACTGTTTTTGACCATCTCTGCGGTTAAAGTGGCTGGCCCATATTATTTGCTGATTTAGTTTTATGTCAGAGTTATTATTCTGAAGTAAGGAATTTGCATATTTAGAGAATAATCATTAACGTATATGTTCTAATTCCTCTTTTGCATGGTGAATTTAGACAAGCTTTGCTGGAGTTGAAGTTATGCCTCTTCTTCCTGAAGAATCATTGAATGTAGAGATACCTGAAGAAGACCTGGAAATCAGCTTTACAAGAGCAGGAGGAAAAGGGGGTCAGAATGTGAACAAAGTGGAAACAGCTGTTAGGATTGTGCACATTCCCACTGGTGTTGCTGTTCGTTGCACAGGTTTGTGCTAATGTTTGTTAGTTTTCACCATTTCTTGATTATTTTGTGCTGGAAGTCACCCCATAAAAGTGTTATCCCTCTTAGTAAAATTGAAGTATACAGAAGGAGTACAATTGATCATCCTAAGTCCTAACTCCTAACTATGGGGAAGCAATGCCTTTTGGAAAGTATATTTGGCACAAATTTAACTTAAGGAAAAAAATTTAAACAAATTTATCTGATGCCAACACAATTTGCACAAATTTATCTAATAGCACTCTCCACAAAGTGCATTCATAGTGTTCTGTAGGCAAATAATATGAGAGATTACAAGTGTCATTTGCAACAACTTTAATCTGTTTGATTACATATTTTGTAGACTTCATTTGATGTTTTCCTTTGTAGCTCTAATAGAATTACTGCTTTTACGTCACTCACCTCCTCTGATCGCATGGATCATGTTCATTACATATGATATATTCTTGCGGTTGGGTATCACAAGGATTTTGCAAAAGTAATTTTTCTCCTATTCTTTCCTTGAAATTGGATGTTGAGAATAAGATGGATAGCCAATATACTTATCAGTGATTATTTCAGGATTGTTAACATCTGTTTGTTTTATTTTATTTAATATCCAGAGCAGAGAACACAATTAGCTAACAAGATTAAGGCCCTCAGTCGTCTGAAGGCTAAATTGCTAGTTATAGCAGAGGAGCAACGTGCTTCTGAAATAAAGCAAATACGGGGAGATGTAGTGAAGGCTGAATGGGGCCAACAGATTCGGAACTATGTCTTCCATCCATATAAGCTTGTAAAAGATCTGCGGACTGCGTGTGAAACATCGGACATTACTTCTGTGATGGATGGTGATCTGGAGTCATTCATCAAAGCTTACCTTAAGTACAAGTATACCGCAGGTGTTACAGAAGGGAGCTCGTAGCTTGGCAGTTTTTCTGCTGCATTCTATGTAAGTACCTGAATTACGGATCTGCTGGTTTATGCATGCTAAATATTTGGACATTGTGTCCTGTTCCTCTTATTTTCAAAGAATTGTCTGAGTTATGGAATCTGGATCATTTATAAGAAATGAAGTTTCCAGAAGATTCTTGAACCACTTAACATATGGATTGTGCAAAGCTAGGAAAGAAATAATTGACAATAAATGGTATTCTAGCTTGTCTTAAATCATGAAGAACAGTACTTGCATGCTTTGGAAGTTTAATTTTCAGTCATTAGTGGTACTGTTCCCCCTTTTTTAGTAAAAATATACGATCAAGATCAAGACTCAGCTTTTGTCATCTTATAATCATCTGATTCACTGGTTAGTTTGTGGTTGTTTGGATTTCATGATTGCAACCTGAATCCTGTTAAGACAAAAGAAACTTTAAGACGGGATAATCTCATATGCTTTTCATTTTATTTGCTGTTAGATTTTCATCACTATACTAGCTAGATCCTACAATTTTTGTTGTCTTCGACACTAGGGGATCCTTTATACTTATCGTCATGGGAATCAATGCTTGAGGTTATGCTTTGATAATTGACTTAGAGCAGAGTTTATAATCAGACAAGTAGAGGTTCGTGTTGCAAACTCCATGGTAAGCTGTCTATCAGACTAGTGCCTACATGCAATCCTGGGTCCTTTTATCTGTTGTTATCAAACCTAGTATTCGATCGTGGTTGTGGATGAGGAGGGTATGGCAGTATTTGTAGTACCTGAGGTTCATGACGGAGTTCTGGGGTCTTGTTGTTGACATTTTCTTTGTGTGTCTATATTAGTATGTCCTTACTGAATTTATTGCTCACCTCTTATCGGGCAACATTTGCAGGCCATTTTTCCTTGGGAGTCTCTTCAAGTGGTGGCACAATCGCTTGAGGAACAGCTTTGAGGACTTCGCCGGTTATCTTTACAGCTTTATTATATTTTCAGTTATTTTAATGTATTTGGAAGACTCATGAGAAAAGTTTTGTAAATTTTTTATTCGATATAATGTTATCTCTCGAGTTTCCCCTTATTATTTTTAGTGAGGAAATGTAAATGTGCCGGTTTATGTTTAGGTGCTATTCGCATAACATTTTTGACCCAACACACCACAGTTTTGAATGGTTTGTTTTTTATATCCATAATACCCTAATGTCAAAAGACTTAAATATCCTTATCAAATGTGGCGCATGGAGTCCCTTGAACCCTCATAACCCAAACCCTAAAACCCTAAACCCCTTTCCATCACAAAACAATACACTACATCTTCAACTCTCCAACCCAAACACTAAACCCTAAAACCTTAAACTCCTTGTCCAAACCTCATTCTTCAACATAAATCACTATTCTTCAACCCTCCTATCATTTCTCCCTTCTCCACTATAACCTCCCATTATCTTACATTATTCCTCCCCATCCAACAAGCCCCTCAAACTCCTTTGCTTTCCACCTTCTCCATCCAATAAGCTCTCAAACTCTATCCCCAACATACATTGCAATCTCAATGTTTGTCGGGATGAAATGGATAGAGGAGATGAATGCTGGAGCGAAGAAGTTGAGGAAAATTGAGAAGAAAATATACGTGCCAAACTGATCAAGGAATGCTCGCTGTTTTTTACCTATTCGGTAGTACCAGACCAATAGCCTAGTTATTCAATCGGTACTACGACACCGATAAAATAGCATACGTATCAGTACGACAATGCCGATCAGAGCATCCAATATAAATATACGAGGCCCGAGGCACCCCACGCATACTCACACACAGTAGTCAAGTCTGTGTGAGCAAGGAGATGGGACACGTGCACCTTTGACCCTGACATCCGCAAGGGTAATCGTCTTCTCATCACAATATAGGTGGAATGTGTTCATCTCTGGGTGTCATCTTTTGACAAATGTTGACACCAGGGCACTGCTAATGGTGTTGTACGAACAATCCATCATATGTCCTAAATCGGTAGCCTGCACAACCTACTGAAAGTCTTGCCTATCAATGCCGTCCCATTTTTTGGTTGATAGCCCATGTGCGTAAATCTTAAGTAGTCCGTGTTCCTGCATTAAGAAAAAGGGGGGAAATGAACATATCGATTGGTCAAACATGGTAAGATATAAACAACGAAGTAAGCTTTGTATATCTCTCCGGCCCATATATGGTAGGCGACGTGTGTTTTGAACTCAGTCAAAACAATCCGATCAACAGGGCCATCAGGGATAGGTCCATCGTCGTCTGCCATCTCTTCCTCTTGAATAGGCTGCTCACTCTCCTACGGGATGTCCTCAGGGACCTCTCTCCTCCTCCTGGCCGAGGCCATCAGTCGTTCACCTCGGGCCGTTGAAGATGATGATGCCCCGACATGTTTCCCCTGTAGACGAACCATTTTGTTGTTTCAAAAATAAAATGCAAAGATTAGTTGTATTAATCGCAAAGATTAGTAGTAAATAGTACCACAACAATAACACATCACTAGCAAAGTACTGATAGGTAAATCATTGTATCGGTAGTAGATTACCGAAACAAAACACAAAAGAACGGTAACAAAGTACTGTACGGGAACTAAATCACCTGGCTATGAATGCAACGTTCGGTACCTTGGTACCGAAAAATTGCACTCTCCTATCGGTAGTACCAGACCAATAGGTGTGCTTTTCTATCGGTAGAGTACTACCGATACTATCGAGTGAGGTTAGAACCACCAAATATATAGAAAGCGTTGATTTTTAATGAAAAATCCAACACATTAAGAGTAAGATCAACGAAAAAATACACTATGCATCGAATGTGGGTGACAAAACGGATAAAAAGGAAGGATTTGGCAAAGAATGGACTTAAAATACTCGCCCCAAAGATTGTGTTGAGACCGGTGTGTGATCAAGGTGGGAGGGTCTGCCTTCCGGCATCCAACGTCCTCTTTGTCGTGGAAGGTGAGCGTCAATGAGTTGTCGGCGAGGCTTTGCCGTGAGCAGAGGATAGTTTCGGTGGTGCAATCCAGCAGAAGTGGGGTGTTGTTCAGGAGATGGGGGAGATGGGGTCGAGAGATGGGGGAGGTGGGGGTCAGGGGGAGCTTAGGTGTTTATGTTGTTATAATATATGGGGTTAGTGTGGGGTGGGGTTTTGATTGGGGGAGCTTAGGTGTTTATGTTGTTATAATATATGGGGTTAGTGTGGGGTGGGGTTTTGATTGTGCTGTGTGGTTTTGAGGTAGTTGGGTAAGAATTGGTGTTTGGTGTGGTGTATTGAGCAAAACACCATACTTTAAAATTTGGGTTGTGGTGTGTTGAGAAAATATGGTGTGTTAAGTTGAAAATGTCATGCAAATTGAGGTACACTTATGTTTAATGTCAATCATATATTTATAATAGATTTTTTCATTCTGGTCCCTGCACTTTCTTAGAATTTCATTTTGGTACCACCAGGTTTGGAATTTGCAATTCGATACCGCAAAGCTATAATATCATAGCAAAGTGGTCCAAGCCCCTCAACGGCGTTATGTGGGCTGACGGTAAACTGGTCACGTGACACGCATGTGACTACCATCAGCCCAAACAATTACGTGTCATGGCATCTCCTACTACACGTACACGTGTTGTAGGTACTAGGTAGGGGTCTAAGGCTGACCACTCTGTTGATGCGGCTTCTTGCGTCCCTAGTCATGGACGCAGAGGTGCAGCTGCTTGGCGGCCTTCAGAAGCTCCACCGCCTACGTCGGCATCAAGATACTCTCCACCAGCTCCCTCACCGTCTCTATCCTCAGCTCATCCACCTCCCTCAGCAGTGTCCCTAGCGACTCCTTGTACCCTCCCATCGGCACCACCACCTCTTTATCCTCATGCCCACCACCACCATCGTCATGGTTTGATCTCTTCCTCCCCCTTCGCCGGTCCTTTCATCGGCTCATGGCGATTGGGAGGAGAGGCTTATTAGTGACGTCCTCCTAGAGAGTGGCCATGCCAACCTTGAGCTTGTCCTCCTTGTGGAGGGTCCTCATATGGAAGGCATTGATGAGAGCCAAGCCATGTCGGCCCAGTCGTCGGCGAGGAAGTCATGGATGTGGTCGCCGATCATGGAGCCCAGGAGAGCGTAGAGAAGGCGGATGGCCATTGACAGCCGGCACCCACCCATCCAGAGGAACGAGTTCTCGAAGGGAGAGCACCATGCCGAGCAGAAGAGCTCGGGGGTGTTGTCTCGCTCGAGATCGCGACGTCTCGCCGACTACTCCGTGTAGTGGAGCATGCTCTTCTCCACCAGCGGGAGGGAAGGGGGTTATATCGGATAGAACACCACCTTCCGTGGCGGGAAATGAGTGCAAAACTGCTCACGTGCGCACACGTAGTAGTTTCCCGTCAGATTATAATAACGGAGTCGGAGGTTAGGACTAAAATTCACTCAGTTTATAACTTGATGGTATCAAATTACAAATTCTAAATCTGGTGGTATCAAAGTGTATTTTTGAAAGAGTGAAGGTAACATAACGCAAAAATCCCTATTTATAAATATGTGCCCCATAAAGTACGTCCCTCGAGTGCTTTTATGTTCAAAGCTCCCCAATTTTGTATATTGATTTATGCACCACAGGTTGTGTTGTGTTTATTCAGAAGCCTCGCGTACCGCTTTCCGATGAGTTTTCTGTGGTAGAGTATGATAATGATGACTAAATCATTGCTCATGGGATTATTATGTTATAAATTAACTAAAATATTGTATATTTTAATGGTCCAGATTGAGCCGTCTTCTTTTAATTAGAAAAGTCTCAAAAAATAGATTACATATTTGCATATCATTGTAGAGAGCCTTTTGATATTTTGCATTAAAGGAAATTATTGTTCAGCTTACCTATGTTTTACAACCAAAAGGTTAATCTAGATAAGAGGTAACATTTTCCCATTTATATTAAAACAACTTATACTCATGAATATTTTTCAAGTTCTTGAAGTCAAGTAAAAGGAATATTGTAAGAGTAGTGAACCAGATTATTTCATGTTTTTTTGAATCATTATCTATAATGTGAAAATTATGAATAGCTTTGTGTGAATTGAATGTGCTCTCTTCTGGTGGAAATACCCAACTATTTTGCCTCAAACTAACATATTTCCACTAGAGTAGCTATTAAAAGAATAATTCTGAGCATTAAAAAACCCATATGTGATTGAACTGAGGCGCCTGACATGCTTAAGAAAAGCTTGAAAGTTTGAACAACAAAAGCGTGATGAAGTGACATTGGGGGCTTTTTTTGGTGGAGTCCGACTCCAAGTTTTTGATCGGATGTCTGAATGAGTCTTTGTTTTGGCCTCTGTCATTAACAGAGTTGTTACGGGATACTTGTAGATTGGGGGCTTTTTTTGAGGGGGCAGCTTTTTGTTTTGTTCCGAGGAGATCCAATGAACAAGCGAATCTCCTAGCCAAATTAGGGAGGGACCGGCATTGGACTCGGATGTGGGTATGTGATTCGGAGGGGACGTGGTGGCCTAGTGACTGTCCTATTACTGTGTAACTCCTTCTTTCTCTTTACTAGCTGAAAAGCTGAATTAACCAAAAAAAAAAAAAAAAAAGCGTGATGGAGTGACATAAACAAGTTTTGCTCCAGCAAAAAAAAAAAATTACATTGTGCTGGATATACTTTCTGATGTAAGATATATTCGATCAACCACCACAAAAGGCTACAAAGAACGCAACAAGAAATCATCAATTCCATTCACCTTCTTGTAGGAACTAATAATATACAACTTTCTGATAGGAACATAAACTCATATTCAAGATTTTATCGAATTATTAATCGGTGAGGTTCTCCCAAGTAGCACAGTTCAGAAACACGTTATATGAAGATGGCAAGCTCTCTGATCTTGAACTCCTTTCAGACGGTTAAGAATCTGGAACGTTCAAGTGCTGAAAGAGCTCAGGGAGATGAGCATTGGTGAGCTTTGTCCTCTTGCTGATCTCGCGCTGCTTCTTCTTGGGCTTTGCCTTGGAGGGGATCCCATGAACTTGAGCCATTGCCCGCCTCTTGGCTGTGTTGGTCGCAGGCTTCATACCATTTTTCTGTAGGTCCTTTTCGATGTCGACCATGTCCCGAGGCAGTTCGATCCCCCGGAATAGCAGCTTGAGTTCGTCATCCACCTTTAAAATCGCCTTCGGATCGTTAGGGTAGACAATGTCCTCCTGGGAGTCCATGTTGGATAGAAGCCAGACTTGTCCCTCCCCTTTCAAAACCTGCCAAAGTGCAATTGACAAATCCAGATGAATTTTTCCAGCAGCGTGATAATCCAAGACCAAACATTGAGATAAAAGATAATTCCTTCGGACAATTACTTAAAAGGTATGTTCAAAATCAAACCTGCAATGAGAAACCAGATCAGAAAGAGTACCTGCAAATCGTCCATAACAGTTGGGTATGAATCCTTCACATCAACAACAGCAAGGCCCTCCGGGAACTTCCTTATCAAAGAAAGCAGATCTTTTTTCTCTTTCAAATCATGTTTGGACTGCAACCAGAGCAAGCATATTGATCCAAGTGCAGAACATCAGATAATTGTAGATGTCAAGCATATCTATATGCTTAACATGGACACAAGCATCTTTCTTCTATAAAAAATTGATGTACCGCTGGACAATAACCACTAGAGGTTATGGATGTTTCAAACTCTCGATGGAGAAAAAAAAGAGAAAAATAATCATAAAATAAGTGTATCCTAGCCAACCATCACAGCGTTGCCGACGATGAGTGTCTATACTGCACCAGGTTCCTAATTAAAAAGATAACTCTTAAACGCCTATGAAATGAACTAAATTGAAATGCTGCATACTGGATGCCATAATTAAGAAACATGTCACTTTATTATATTAACCTGCCATTCACAGCAATTATTGAAGCCAGTAACAATGAAACTACAGATGCACCAGATGCCCTTATAGGAATGTTCACCCGGCCATCTCTTATGTGATCCCATGATAGATTCCCAAGGTTACTGATAAGTTTATGCTTAAAGTAAATGTATGGCGATGACCATGGATTTTTGTGCCGGTCAACGTGAGCTGAACTTTTACTGGCCATGCAAGTGACGGAGCATGCAAACAACAATGTAATCTGTGGTAGTCATTACCAACATACACTGCTGAACTTAAAAAAATAAATGGCAAAATAAGCTAATATATGAGATAAGACCAATTCCAGATAAGTAATCAAATAAAATGGCCAGTAGCATTTTGAGAGTCCTACATCAACCATCATTCATGGGAGATTATCTTCCTCCTTACCAATACATCAAGTTGCCAAAGTGGATATAGGAAAACACTTTACCTTGTAAGCAAACCGATTTCCATCATAACGCACTTTATGATTATTCTTTAAACTGTCAAAGACGGCCTTGTTTCCGATTACATCAACATAACATACTTCTTTTATCTGCTCCGGTGTGAAGGCTTGCCTCGTCTGCAGAAGTTACAAGATGTCAAAAGCTTAAGATTAAATGTTAAGAAAATCTATGTTTCTAAAAACTATTCCATGAATTAGAAGTAGCACAAATCTTCATGGCAAACACTTTTCTGCATACACGCTCCTAAATCTGAAAGATGGACGGTTACTATTTTTTATGTCACATCAGCATCTAAAACCTGCCATTTCCAGCAACTGCTACTCTGTCTTCATACAAGCAAAGTCCTGTGAGTTTGTCCCTGATTCTTCTACACTGAGAGTTCATTTCTCAAACTAGAAGTAGCCACAACGTTGCCCTAATTTTAGTCCATGTTATAATTAACTCATGAGATGATTAATTCAAGGAGCAGGAAAAGTTCCACATTCACATTTTCTAGATGTGGTATCAAATTCCTTGACTCGAACTGCACTATATGACAATCTTCCATCTCGCATTTAGTCTTCGGATGATTCTCTAGTAGTTCTTCTATAACAGTCATTCTTGACAAGAACCATCGGTAACCATTCCAATATATCTAACTATCGTTTTCATTACCTTACCATCAGATTTATCCACAAAATAAAAGCAGTAATACTCTTTGGGTTTGATGCCTTTCAATTCTTTTCATGAATATACAAAATATTGTCACATCATATGGCCAACATGCAGGCACTTCAGTTTTAGTAAATAGTAATTAGAAAATAAGTCTTCAAATAAAAGAATGCAGGACCATACCTCTAGTAAAAGGTCAATGACACGTTTGATTTGAGCACCAACAGGAGATTTCCTGATGGCATTGATATGTTGAAGCCTTTCAGTATCATTTGAAAATTTCAGAGACGTTGGTGCTTTTGTTGGGGCGGAATAGTTGCTCACAGCAGCTGCCTTATGGGGTTTTGAGCTCTTTGAGGATGCACCTCGAGCTGCAATGTTAGAGAGTGTTGTCTGGCATTTCTCTTGCTGCTTGTTGAACAGTTTGAGACTTTCCTTGAGAGACATCTGTGGCATTAACACATGCAATTAAGTGTCAGTTACGTACATAATGCAGACCATTCATGTGCAAACAGCATGAAAAAGAACTAAGTAAGCTTGGAAGCGCATCCAAATAATTTCTTCTTACTAGACTAGACAAAATTAAAGCTAGCCTAAAAACTATAAGCCAATCACATTTCAGTAACTAGCAGTACGTCAATTAAGGACCTACCAACAAGGATATAGGAAAAGTTTCCTTCAGATACAAGAAAACGATGAATGAGACGAACAAAGAAAGCTATGTCTTCGTACTAAAACCAGCACAAATTGCCAAGAAACTAAAAAAAGGATAGGTTTATTCCCATGAGACAATATCCATTTTCTTGACTTAAGACGACACTAATTGCCAACAGTTCTGGACGAGAGGATGAAATGCGTGTTCACAAGAGGTCCATCTGTTATTCAAATCTCTAATTTGTGAGAGACCGTCAATAGCTATTAGCCTCCAGCCTCTTAGCTATTGATGGTCTTTCTCGTTTATATGTGCTTTCTGATCCAATCAACCTGGACAGATAGGTCCTTTCACTATACACAAAGTTCCAAAATGCAAAGCAGCAGCCAAAAATCAGATCAATGGTTCTCATAAAAAAAGCTGGCTATAAATTGATGTCGTATGAAGCCTAAAAAACTAAATTTGGCATTTTAGAAACCCAGACATACAAGTTCACTACAACATGGCAATAAACCTATTTCAAAGCCAAACGTTTAGTGGCAGATAAGAGTTATACAACGAAGAAAAATAACATTCTTTGAACCTAAATATCGAAAAAGCAGATTCGGTGCTCCTAAATCCATACAATCAAGTTATTTACATCCTAGAATAACAGAAACTCATGTTATCTCACTCATCCTGAATTTTAAGTTAAAAAAGACAAAAAAAAAAAGAAATAAAAAGGTAGTGGAGTCTAAAATCAGCTCAAACATGATGTAGATGAGCTCAAATGTAAAATCTTACAGGTTAAAGACTTCACGCTATATATACAATAATCAGCATGTCCAGTAGCCACAAACCCGAGGAATTACAGGCAACCTTCAATTTGCATGATGTATCTTAACATCGCAAAGATCTAAACTTTGTATTTCACGATCCAGAATGAAAGATGGGACATTCCTTACAGTGATTGTTACGGGCGTGCTCGTAGGCTCGTGCCCCTGGGCGTCGACCGGGTCGAACTAGCGGGAGGGAGGCCGGATCGTCCTTGCGGCTGCGATCAACGTCTTGATCAAAGTTGAATCAAGAGAAAGAGGGTGATCGGGGTGTGGCTAGACGGTGGTGGTGACGGGCACGGACCTCCGGAGAGGGTGACGTGCTTCTACGAGGATGAAGGAGGAGAGGCGGTGCGGCGGCGTTCCGGCGTGTGCAGGCCGGTGAAGGGAGCTTCGAGCGGCAACGAGGGGGGTATAAAGAGGAAGAGACCGGGGAAGCGGGGGCTAGCGGTTCGAATCGGAGCTCGGGTGCTGTGGGATCTCCGGCGAGGGGAGGCCGGAGGCGGATGCTCGTGGGAAGGGCGGCGTCCGTCGGGGAGCGATGGGTGGCGGTCACGAGAGGGGAGAAGGGAACGGGATCGTGAGGTAATAGAGGGGAGACTTAATTAGGCTCAGGCCTTATCAATCAGAACGGGCCCGCCACGATTGGGTTCAGCCCACTCCTAATGGGCCTCCAGCTGAGTTAGATGGATTGGGCCCAATTAGGTAGCCTGGTTTCAAACGTAATTGTGATGGTCTCTTGCTTATAATGCATTTTTATTTATTTTTATTTTTATGATCTGATGATGCCGCATCTGGTGATTCAATCATGGGTTGAGTTTGGATTTGATCATGATTATATCGAATGATGCTTAAAATGCTCAACACAAACCTTATGATAATGTTGAACGGAGCAGACATGAATAGTCCTATGCATTACTCGTCACTTATGCTTGGGGAGGTCGATATTGAATTTCCATGGAATATAGTACCAATATTCGAACAACTAAAATAAAAATCCAGCTTGGTTTTGCATTAACACGAGAATTAAATCCAGATTTATTCACAAAAACATGAAGTCGTGAGTATACATAGTAATAATAAGGAAAAAAAGTGATCACCGGCAAATTGTCATCTTTCAAATTGCAGCAGATGCCCTACACAAGCCTATTAGCTGGGCTTAGGGCACCCGCATCAGCCATCCTAAATGCCTCCCTACCCTATTTTAGAGTGACAAATATAGGGTGGCTGGTGAAATCAGGGCTGCATCAGCAGCTTACCTATAGCCACCCTATAATAGAGGAGATGAACAGTGCATGTAGGGGAGCACTGTAACACTCCCTATATATTAATTTATATTAAAAAATGCTAACTGATATATTTATTTCACTGTTTCTCTTTATTTCACCCTTTCTTTTACCCCCCTCTCTCTCTCTCTCTTTATGAATTTATATTAAAAAATGGGCTAAATTTTCAATTAGTACCCTGTAGTTTGACCGATATTTTTATGTGGTCCTTATATTTCAAAAAGTTACAATACATACCCTCAACTTTCATTAGCTCACTTATGTAGTCCTCCACGTCAGCTTTCGTCGAACGCCGTCAACGAGCTAACGGCAAACTAGCACACGTGGCCTTTATTTATCCATGTGGCCATTTTTTTAACATTTTTTTATTAATTTTCTAGCCTTGTCAGCATTTTTAACATATTTTATTCATTTTATCCCTCTTCTCTCTCTCTCTTCTCCCTTTCTCTCTTCCGAGCAGCTCTCTCTTCTCCCTTTCTCTCTACCGACCAGCCGCGACGGCGACGGCGACGGCGCCGTCGATGCCCAGATCACGTCCTCAACTGCGCCCCCACCTTCTCCAGCTTCTCTGGCAACGGCAACAGCTTCTCCAGCTTCATCACCAGCTCCACTGAAGCCCCAGGCGCTACTCTTCTCTCTTCTCTCAAAATAAGAAAGGGTTTTTAGAGAGAGAGACCTAGATGTGTGCTGTCTTTGGCCGCAACAACGCCGCGGAGCAGCCGGTGGCCAAGCAGCTGGCCCGGGTGGACTCCGGGGAGTGGTTGGGTCAGTCGAGCCGGGAGCTGGAGCGGGCTCCAGTGTTAGATCGGGTGATGGATGAGGAGGAGAGGATGGCGGGGTTGCGGCGGATGAGGAGCAGCAGCTCGTACCCGGATCTGAGAATGTGGGAGCCGCCGCCCCACTCGAGATCAGGAGGAGGAGATCAAGACGATTCCGGTGGAGACCTTCGAGCGCCTGTTCCGATTCGGCCCCGAGCACCGGCTCAAGAGCCGCATCGCCGCTGTTGATTGGGACGGCGACGGCGAGATCGGGTTGGCGATGGCGGGATGGAGCTGGGAAGGATCCGCGGCGAACTGGGATGGAGGTGGGTCGGCGAGATCGCCGCCAAACCCATCACCACCTCGTCCAATCTCTAGGACATCGATGTCAGGACGACGACGACGAGATCGGGATAGATCCGAGGCAAGCTCGGATGGAGCTGGGATGGAGGTGGGACGGCGACATCGGATGGAGCTCGGATGGAGCTCGGATGGAGCTGGTCGGAAGAGAGAAGAGGGAGAAGAGCTCGGGATGGCGAGATCAGGACGGCGACATCGGGGACGATGGTGAGCTGGTCGGAAGAGAGAAAGGGAGAAGAGAGAGAGAGAAGAGGGAGAAGAAGATGCTGACTAGGCAAGTTTTTAAATAAAATATATTTAAAAATGGCCACGTGGATAAAAATGGGCCACAAGTGCTAGTTTGCCGTTAGCTGGTTGACGGCGTTCGACGGAAGCTGACGTAGCGGACCACATAAGAGAGATTCTTAAATTTGAGAGTCTATATTGTAACTTTTTGAAATATAAGGACCACATAAAAATATCGGTCAAACTACAGAGTACTAATTGAAAATTTAGCCTAAAAAATGCTAACCTAGAGAAAATGGCCGTAAAAAATTGATGGTTGAATTTTAAGGATTTAATTAATAGAAGTATTGGCACAAAGTTATATAAATGTCAAATAATAAATGAAGAAAAGAATATGAAAAGAAAGATAGGGGAATGAGTATTTTAATGATGTAGGGAATGGTTTAGGGAAGCTGATGTGGGGTATTGTAAATAAGGAAGCTGTAAAGTAGGGAAGTAATATATATTGGAGTATTTTAGGGAAGATAGACACGGAAGCTGATGCGGATGGGCATAGGGCAACAAATGCCCTACATACCACCACCTCTTAGAGCATCTCCAACCACATTCTCCAAAATGTGGCTATCATAAAAAAAATGTAGGCTAATTTTCACATTTGGTACCTGTAAAATATACTAATTACAAATTTAGTACCTAAACTTTGGATAATTACAAATTTGGTACCTAAAGTATCGTAACTTACCACATTAGTACCTACCGTCAACTGCCGTTCTTAGCAGTTGACGGTATTCCGCTCACGTGATATCACGTGAGCGGTATTGTCGGTTCCCGCGTCACAAAGGCGGTTTTACTGGGTTTTCCCTCCTCCTAAACTAACAACAAAGAAAGGGGCTAGGGTTTCATGCGAATGGAACGGTCGGACTGACTGGACTAAAATCCACCGATCTCCCCCGGATTTATCACCGGCCGGCGAGAAGCCCAGTACCCAGTTATGGTTTACTACCCAAATTGATATCTATTGTTACCGATTTCATCATGTTCAAGCTTCAAGCTTCAACCGGACAGGTCCAGTCTTCAATTCTTCACTGCTACTTGATTCGGTCCTTCGAAGTTGTACTTTGTAGCTTTCTGGCAATGACATTATGTCCAGGAACTCAACATCGAGCATGAGCCCACAGATCAGTGTTGCATCTAGCTTATCCACCATGAGGAGACAGGGTGCATCTAGCTTATCCACCACGAGGAGACAAGGGGGCTCCTACTGCTATTGTGGTAAGAGGCCGAGGCTATTGACTTCCTAGACATCGACGAACCCAAGTAGAAGGTTCCTCCGTTGCGCAACCCGCCAGGTAGGATTCATGGATACTAGTGAATAGAATGTTAATGTTCTATGGATTCATCCTCTTCTCTATTTTCAAACCTTACAAGAACATGGTGCCTGCAACTTCTGGGAATGGTATGATCAAGACATCTGTGAACGTGCCAAGACTGTGATCAATGGCCTATTGCAAAACACATCTCGGATAGAGAGGAAAATAGAGGTCTTCCAAGCAAGGGAAGAGAAAACAATTGTTGAGATGCAATCTAAGATGCAGAAATCCTATATTGAGGCGCAAACTAAGATGCATCAATCCATTACTGAGATGCAAGCTAAGATCCAAACATTGAAGAAAGCAATTGTTGAGAAAGATGAGATGACAGCTATGCTAGAGCTATAAAACCAACAATTAAAGGACAAATCCAAGACATATCTGCTCACATTATTGATGTTATGGGCAATTGCAATTGCTATTTTCTGTTGGTTTCTCAAATGGGGTGGAATGTAATTGATCCATGTTTCGAATGTTTGCAATGTTTTTATGCAATTGGTATTGCTCTTGTAAAGACTTGAGCACACATTGATGTTATGCTCTTGCTGTAATTGATGTATACAAGATCAAGACATTGCTCGAACGTAATGGAACCTGAGCATATTAGAGTTGTTGTTCAATTGTATTGCTGGAATGTAATTGTTGTTTTGAATGCAAATGAATACTTTCATTCAGAACAAACAGACTACAACTAATACATTCGTTCAGCTAATATATTCACATAGTTTGCATAATACAAAAACAAAGCTAAACATAATCAATTACAAAGATGATGTGGAATCCCAGTTTAATTACAAGCACATCCAGTCACAGACATCCAGTCACACTTTACACATCCAGTTTAGACATCCAGTCACAGACCTTGTTCAATTATAAACACATTCAAAACATCCATCTAGTCACAGACATTGTTCAATTACAAACACATTCAAGACATCCAATTGGTTCTTCCTCCTCTAAATGGCTAAGCCTTTGTTGGCCTAGGCTGTGAGCCTGACAGTTGACTGCCTGCTCCTTGACTTGATTGGGAGCCAAAGAGTTGGCTTGGCTGAGCCTCTGACATGACCTACATATCACAACATGCAATAAGCATTAGTTTCCAAATTACAAACACATCCAAATTACACATGTAAAAAGGCATGCAATATAAACTTGTTGGGAGCTTACACTGCGAGTATTGGCACCAGTCACTCTTGGGGGAATCCAATTGGTTCTTCCTCCTCTAACTGGCTGAGCCTCTGTTAGCTTTGGCTTCCTCCTCCTGATGATCCTCTCACTGGGACCCCCTATGCCACCCCCTCTTCCACTTCTGCCAGCACCCATGCTTGGAGCATCCTCTGTTGTGCCGGAGCCTCCAATTGTGGTGTTGCTCTCCACAGCTTACCATGCTTTGCATAGCCCAACTGCTCATAGAATATCTTGAAATAAAAAAAAACCAAACACATATGGGTCAATATCATTGAAAGCCATCTCATTACCCCCTATGTATGAGAGTACTGGCTCATACAGGAAGTATCCACCATGATGGAGTACAATTGAGAATCTGTCTCCATTCATTCTAAACAATACAATAACCAAATTTTAGCTAAACTGGACAATATAGTGGCCATATTGCAGTACATTGGAATTTAACAATGTGGGCAAGACATTCAACATAGTGGGATTGAACAATGCAAGATTAAACAATGCAGGATAAACCAATGTCTAGGATTAAAAAATGCAGAATTCAATAGTGCAGGATTAAACAATCCACCAAGAAGTACATAACCAATGTCTACGATTAAAAAACGCAGGATTAAACACCATCCTAGGATCCCACTGCACCAATCATAAGCTTCCCCAATTAAAAATGTGAACCCTAAACTTCAAACCATCGGGCCTACCACATCCATGGTTAAACAATTGAGAAAAGGACTATCATGCCTGAAACGATGAAGAAAGGGACGTTCAACGACCAAGCAAACCAAAAGATCCCGTAGGGGCTACCCTTTCAAAAATGGCAACTTTGTCTGGACCCTAAACATGACTCCCAAACTCCGGTAATCGGAGACATCAAGGGTTTAATCTATAGTAGATTTCGTACCTGAGTGAGTTAAGTATCGTCGGCGGTGGAAAATCCAGGTAAGGTCAAGTGGTCCACGGTGGTCCCCCAGTGAAAGAGACGGTTTGAGGTTAACTAACACTGGTCACGTGCAAGTCACGTGACCAGTTTTCCGTCAGCATTTTAACGCCATTCGAGCTGTCGACCAAATTGTTACGATTTTGATACATGAGGTACCAAATTTGTAATTATCAAAAGTTCATGTACTAAATTAGTAATTGGCATATTTTACAGGTACCAAATGTAAAATTTAGCCAAAAATGTATAAAGTGTTGTAAACTGTGTACATATGAATGAGATCACATGCCCACTATTGATGAATGACTATTTGATAGAAATTGTATTGTAGATATGAGACAAAGCATTCAATGATGCTTTGTCTTCATATCATCCCATTTGCCTATAAATAGGCATGGGGTGAACGAATGAAGGGGTGAATGAGGTTGAGCTCCTCTTATGTTCTCATATTGCTTCTTTTACTTACTCTCCTTTCTATCTTCTTATAAGTAGTAAGTGTTAGAGTCCCTCTTCTCATATCCCCTCTTCTTCTTATTTTCTCTTTTCATCCACTTGCAACTAGTATGAATTAACAAGTTAGTAGTAAGCAAGTAAGGGGATTACCTATTTCCTTGATACATTTATAACATAAAGGTGTTTTTGGAGGATGGCAACTCCGATCACCATTCTCTATACTGTTTCTCCATTTCAATATTTCTCCTAAATACCTTCTACGCCCCTCTTATTAAAACATAACTAATATATATAATACAAATAACTTTTAATTCTAATATATGATATTTATAAAATTAATCTCATGGCAAATATATCATCAATATCTTCGAAACGAGACTAATATTAGTAACTTTTCATAACCCATTAGTTTGAATTAGAAAACATCCGCTTCCGAAGGCAATAACTTTGACACCATGACTTCGATCAGGCCATGATGGGTTTCTTGATCCAAAATTCCTGTTGAGTTGTGGAGCCTGATAAAATATTGAAACTAGGAACCTCCGGTCGATGGGAATGCAGATAAACTTCAGCATAAGGCCCAGCCTGGGGGTGGTGGCAGGAGGGTGGGCCTACAGTGCCATTTTTGTCCATTACGGTTTAACCCTGAATTTGTAGACAGTATAATTTTGGATTTACTTCCGGCCTTCATATTCTTTGTAAGAGAATAAGAGAATAGTCATATCTACCAAAATCTTGATAAAGCCTAACAAGTCCAACCACCATCAACCTGATTCTCTTATCATATCTATCAAAATCATAACAAAGCCTGCAAAGTCATGTAACTATCATAAGAAAAAGACAAAGTTTGACAAGTCATGATAAAGCTTGACAAATCATATCCTTGACCACTCACTTTTATAACAATCGATCTCATGATAGCAGGGTTTCATATCCACCATAAATAGTCATATCTTCATGTTCAAAAATCCCACATCTTCTTCTTCCTCCTCCTCTCAAAACAAGGTAACATGAAACATGAATTCCAATGCACAATTGGCTTTTCACGGTCAATCATTCACTAATGAAGAAGACAAGATTATATGTAATGCATGTCTCGAGATTTCTCAAGATCTAGTGACATGTACCAATAAAAAAAGAGATAAGTTGTGGGAGCACATTTCAGTTATATACAATAGCAACCAAATAGCTCATAACACTGGTGAGCACTCAACCAAATCCCTCCAATGTCGAATGACTATCATTATGAAAGCTATCAACAAATTTCGAGGATGCGTTCGCCAAGTTGAAGGACTCAATCCAAGTGGCGCTTAAGAGATTGACATTGTAAGAATTTCAGACTCTAGCTTATATTATGATTCTATATTATACTTAGTGTTGAATGTTTAATTTTGTTGTAGATCGACAATCCAAAAATACTATTTAGCCAAGATTCTGAGGGAAAAAAGGGTTTTCAATTTGATCATCTAGCCAATTCTTAAGGAAGCTGAGAAGTGGACCGATAACAACAACAAAAGCACTTCAACGCAACGAAAACAGCACGATTATGCTGAAGGATCTCAACAAGGTTCAGCTACACCCATATCACCACATTCTGTTGATTTAAATGCTGATGAAGAATATTCTCCCGCATCAGTTGATAATGATGTTAATGTATCTAATCGTCCCATCGGTTTGATCCCTAGGTCAAGGTTGATGAAACTCTTCCGCCATGAATCTCCTCCAAAAGAATCTCTAAAGATGAATTAAAAAGAGAAAAGAAACTGTTCTTCCCCTCCAAGAGAGAAGAAGACCCCCAAAAACCCTAAAAACTGACTATTTATAGCTAGGAAAGCATCCACCCATGGATTAGATCTGGGTCGTTGATCTTCTTTTCTGGCAGCAAAGGATCGATCCTTCCAAGGAGGAAGATCGATCCTATTGTCTTCAATTGTTGGCGACGTCCCGCAAAGGATCGATCCTACTAGTTGATTAGGATCGATCTTTTACTTGTTGTCTTGATACGTCCTGTAGAGGATCGATCCTTCCATGAAGAAATATCGATCCCTTTATATTTGCTCTCTGTCGAGTTACTGGATGAGTAGGATCGATTCTTTCAAGAAGGAAGATCGATCCTTCATGCCAGAATTGCCCGAATATGCTTCTTTTAACTCCAAATTTGATCTAACTCATAATAGGGTCTGTTTCACCTGAAATGGGATAAAAGTAGTTAGTGAAGCATTGCTCGGAGACCAACAAAGCCAAATTACAAGGGTGTTTTGTGCACTTTTCAAGTCTTATCACACCCCCAACTTGATCTTTGCTAGTCCTCTAGCAAAGCAAACAAAAAATTAAAATTAAAGCAATAAATCTAACTAGCCACTTTCGTAAGTCTCACGATTGCACTTAGCATGTGCAACAAGCCTTTAAACCCCTGGGTGGCCCCAGTGGAGGAGTTATAGTTTCCTGAGAATTCGAAGATCTACAACTTTCATGTTCAGAGTTTTATCAAATTCCAAGGTTATCATCGGCCAAATTGCAGTGGAAGACAAAACACTCTATCTGATGGCAGTTTCGTAAATAATTGAAGATGTCGCCCAGATAGGCATTTCTGATGGTTTTCAAAGTCAGTTCTAACAGTTGCAGTGGGTAGTTCGGGTGGTTTCAAGGTAGTTATCAGAAGCTCCATAAAATGCCAAGAAGATGAAGAAAAAAGGGCCCCAACCACTAAAGCAAACCAGCTTTTTATGTAGCTTTTTATATTTATCAATGTAGCCTTATTTATCTTAATGAAGCTTTTATTTCTTTTAATTCCTGCAACCAGTTCTTCATTTTTAGGAGTATTGCTACAATAATTTCATTCATAGGACTATGCTATCATAATTTTATTCATAGGAGTAGATCTATCACTCATAGAAGTAGTTCTAGCATAGTTCATCACCCATTATTACCATTTTCCATTCATTTTATCATCACATCTTCCATTTCCACTTCACATCCATTTTTCTAAAGCTTCAACACCTCTGTTCAAACATAGTTTGAAGGAGTTGGACTAAACCACAATCCTCCTGATTCTTGATTTTAGACTATTTTGACCTTTTTGCCCTTCGCCAATCAACGACATGATTTGCATAATTTATGTTCTAACAACTTCAAAGGTGTTGAACGCAAATGAAGGAACGTAGATGCAGTCTATCAAGATCCCCTTCACCCTTGCGGCATCCACCACCTTCCGACGCGAACATCGTCCGGCCATGCAAGCTCTCCATCCTCATCCACACCATTGCCGCCATGTCTAGCCTCGTGACCATGAACCGGCTAGCGGGGCCTTCGTAATGACGTCCTCGGACGTCAAACAAATCCAGCAGCTCCCCATCCCAAACCCCAGTCGAAGCAAATTAACCTTTACAGCATTGTTCCCAGTCCAAGTTAAATAGCTGAAACTCCAAGGGGCCAAGGCCAACGAGTTGCATGAAGTAGAGATAGCTGTTGTACAAGGTGTTCTTGATGACAATGGCGTGTGTCATCTTGTATTTTTCGTTGATCAATAAGGTGGTAGGCCGGATTCGCATACGGCGGACATGGACAGTGGGTCCAGTGGGATTTGGTGAGGGCAGCGCCTCCGCTGCCGCCGCCCATCTTCACCTAAAGATGGAAGGCATCGTGCGTATACTTGTTGAACAACATCCGGCATTCGGTGCAACCAGGCAGCACCAAGAAGACTCCGATTCGGAAAGGGCGGTGGAAGCCACGTATCCTGGCCATATGTCTTCCGGAGTGCAGATGGGTGATGTATGGGATTAGCTCGATCAGCTCCTTCCTCGAGTGGAAGACGTAATGGTCAGGACGATGAGAGAGATACGAGTGCTTTGATCACGTCAGCGCCACGCTGGCATGGCCTTTCATTTTTTGAATCCAACCAATGAAGACGTAACTTGGAGTTACGTATTCACGTCGTTCCCAACAGACATGGTGTGGGGTTAGCTGAGTGACAACAATACGTGGCATCACATATTAATCCATGCTTTAAACCCTCTCTCTCTCTCCCATGGTCTCTCTCTCGTCGTTCCTCTCTCACTCTCACTCTCTCTCTCTCGCCGTTCGCCACATCCATTCTCCGGCCGAGCTCCCTGCTC